>LR738713.1:855067741-855078339 GCA_902687465.1 Secale cereale
CATTAGGCGAAAGTAACAATAGCATGATGGTACGAAGCTCTCCAAAGTGGTTTTGGAACGGAGTCCCGGATAAGATAATTCGTAACAAAAGACGGATTATCCTATCAGGAACTCCGTTCCAAAACAACTTTGCATAACTTCGTAGCAACATGCCACGGTTACTTCTGGCAAATGATGAAGTCATGGAATTCTTCAATACTTTGACACTAGCTAGCTAGGCAACCTCTCTCGACCCCTCGACCCTTGACTTCTCGGCGATCCACAACCCTAGACCCCCTCATGTCACATTTTGTCTCGTGTCAAAGGATTAAACAAAACCAATACTTCATCATTAGGCGAAAGTAAAAGTCGCATGATGGTACGAAGCTCTCCAAAGTTATTTTGGAACGGAGTCCCAGATAGGATAATTCGTAACAAAAGACGGATTATCCTATCAGGAACTCCGTTCCAGAATAACTTTGCATAACTTCGTAGCAACATGCCCCGGTTACTTCTGGCAAATGATGAAGTCATGGAATTCTTCAATACTTTGACACTAGCTAGGCAACCTCTCTCGACCCCTCGGCCCTCGACTGCTCGGCGATCCACAACCCTAGACCCCCTCATGTCACATTTTGTCTAGTGTCAAAGGATTCAACAAAACCAATACTTCATCATTAGGCGAAAGTAACAGTAGCATGATGGTACGAAGCTCTCCAAAGTGGTTTTGGAACGGAGTCCTAGATACTCCCTCCGTTCACTTTTGTAAGACCTTTTAGACATTTAAGACAACACCTAATATAGTGCAATTTCAGCTGTCCTAACGGACTTACAAAAGTGAACAGAGGGAGTAAGATAATTCGTAACAAAAGACGGATTATCCTATCAGGGACTTCGTTCTAGAAAAACTTTGCATAACTTCGTACAACCATGCCCCGGTTACTTCTGGCAAATGATGAAGTCATGGAATTCTTCAATACTTTGACACTAGCTAGCTAGGCAACCTCTCTCGACCCCTCGACCCTCGACTGCTCGGCGATCCACAACCCTAGACCCCCTCATGTCACATTTTGTCTAGTGTCAAAGGATTCAACAAAACCAATACTTCATCATTAGGCAAAAGTAACAGTCGCATGATGGTACGAAGCTCTCCAAAGTTATTTTGGAACGGAGTCCCAGATAGGATAATTCGTAACAAAAGACGGATTATCCTATCAGGAACTCCGTTCCAGAATAACTTTGCATAACTTCGTAGCAACATGCCCCGGTGATGGGTCTCGAACCCCTCGTTGGTTACCCCAAGTGGAAGGTGTAAGATGCAGTAAGTAGAAGTGTTTTCCCCTAGCAAAGATGCCAAGGATCGAATCCCCAGAGACTCCTAGGTTCAACAAGTAGGTGTCAATTGCTACGGCGCAAGATTAGTAGCAACCAACGTGGACCTGCACACAGATACAAATAACTTTGCTCCCAGCGAGTACAGAGAGGTTGTCAATCTCTCCGGCCTTGTAGTTCACAAAGGGTTAAAAGCAATGATAGTAGTGATAGATAGTTTTTGCAATAGTAAGTAAATAGCGAAAAGTAAATAGTGGATGTGATCAATGATGGTAATATGGACCGGAGTCTCATGATGTTCACTAGTGATGTCTCTCTCCCAAAAGACGATAAAACAACTATGTGAGGTAAACAAATTACAGCTGGGCAATTGACAGGACCACGAACGCCAACCAATGCTGACTACATTGCAAGAAAGGTTGAGGTTCAAAGCATGGGCGGTACGCCAAAGTAAGTAGACCGAAATCCATCAATATCTACTACTAGTCATCCACCTTGAGATATCTATCCAGAACATCTCGCTGGTATTAAGTTGCGAGTCCCACCCATAGTGTAAACTCAATGCAACAGACAACTGCATTAAAAGAACTTTGCGTAAAGTAAACAATCCTTGCACCCGCGGGCACAAGCACCGTTGTTATCCCCCTTGTGGCAATAGCACATCCCCTAGACCCATGTTTCTGTCACTCAAGCTAGTCATCGAGGGGCATGAACCCACAATCAAGCATAACGTTCCCTCTTGGAGTCACTACCTACTACTCGGCCAAAGCAATAAGTAACAACGGAGAACATGCAAGAATTACTTATGAACTAAAATATAAAAGAGGTGAATCAAATATATTACTCAAGATCAATCTGAACATAATCTCATAATCCATCGGATCCCAGCAAACTCAACATAGCAACCGCATAAGGATTACATAGGTGCCTCGATCATGTAGGGCAGCTCACGAGGACTAATTAGTGAAGCACAAGAACGGGAGGAGAACATCACATAGCTACTGGTCATGGACTCATGGTCCAAGGGAGACTACTCACGAGTCATCCGGGAGGCGTCCATGGTGGTGGAGAAGCTCCCGGTGGTGATCCTCCCCTCCGGCAGGGTGCCGGGAAGAGTTCTCCTAGTGCTCCCGATCTTGGAAGCGGCGGCGGCGGCGGAACAGAGATGAGATCACGAAAAGAGTTCTTGTTCTGAGGGTTTCGGAGGGTCCTTTAAATATATGCCAAAGTAGGGCACCGGGGGAGTCTCGGGGGGCCCAGGAGCCCCTGTGCCGCCCCCCCCCCCGGCTGCCCTTCGGACGCAGTGTTGTTTCCGGATCGCTGATTTTTTTATATAATTTTTCTAGATTTTTCTGGACAGTTCTCGAAACGTGAAAACCTGAAATACAAAAACAGCCGAAAACAGAAACTAGCACTGGGCTGCACTAGATTAGTAAGTTAGTCCAAATATGATCAAAAGTGTATGGAAGTGTATGAATATCATAGCAATATCACCCAAAAGTGGCATGGAGCAAGCAGAAATTATAGATACGTTTTGGACGTATCAACATCCCCAAGCTTAATTCCTGCTCGTCCTCGAGTAGGTAAATGATAACAAGAATAATTTCTGTGGTGACAAGCTATTAACCATATAGGACTTTCTCATAGTCATATGACAAAAGATTACTGAGACAATGATTCTAAAGTAATTAAGTTGCCTCAAGAGAAAATCACAAATGACTGAAAGTTTTACAACATGAAACTGAAACATCAAAAATATTTGCAATGAACATGATGTGCAAATATGATAAAGTGATATCTAGCTTGCCCCCTTTAGTGATGCAAAACATAAATGCAAGGGCACCTTCAAGGTTTAAGCGATGACTAGATACAATCATTTTAGAATAAACAATATCACAATCATGCAAAAGACAATGCTACTTTGGGACAATGCACATTACACTCAGAATGACAATCATGCTCTCAGTATTTGGTGCTTCATCATAAAGGTAAAATAAAGGTTAAGTGCTAAAGCTTTTTATTTTAAAGCATGGAAGCAATTGTGTCAACGGTAGTAGTACTTCATATGTGTCATGCATAAAACATCCTATAAGTTGCAAGCCTCATGCATCGAATACCAATAGTGCTCGCTCCTTGTCCTAATTAGCTCGGATTTCCATGGGTTATCATTGCATTGCATATGTTTTAACCAAGTGTCACAAAGGGGTACCTCTATGCCACCTGTACAAAGGTCCAAGGAGATAGATCGCATTTGATTTCTCGTTTTTGATAGATCTCAACTTGAGGACATCCATACCGGGACAACATAGAAAATAGATGATGGACTCCTCTTTAATGCATAAGCATATTCTCATAAGAGATTGAGGATTAAGGTCCAAGCTAAAACTTCCACCATGATGCATGGCTTTGGTTGGCGGCCCAATGTTCTTCCCTAACAATATGCATAGTTATTCAACCCACGGTAAATCACCCTTACTTCAGACAAGACGAACATGCATAGCAACTCACATGATATTCAACAAAAGTGTGACAGTTGATGGCGTCCCCAGAAACATGGTTATCGCTCAGCAAGCAACTTATAAGAAATAAGATACATAGGCAACATATTCTTTACCATAATAGTTTTCAGGCTACTTTCCCATGAGCTATGTATTGCATGGTTTTTCTTAGTACAAGTGGAGGTTAGCAAAAGACTGGGAGCGACCAACTAAGAGAGCAATGACGGTCATAATCATGCAGAGCGACAAAGCAATATTGAATCAGGCATGGTAGTTATATCGCTACTTAGAAATAAAAGATCATCAAGGCTTGACAGACTTTCTTTACAGTCTTAAATATGCGTGAGCATACGCCAAGTCAATCAAAATAAATTCTCGAAGGAAGATATTACTAAACCATACCACATCGTTGGCAAACAAACCAAGTTGGTACTCCAATAACACATTGGGAACCCCCGAGCTATTTGAGATTAACCAAAAGAAAACCTGAACTACTAAGCACCATCATGAAAGTAGCATCTTTATCATAGACACATTAACCCATGCAACGGAAGCAAACTCTCTTAATAAGGTGAGCATGGTAATTAAAGAGAGTTCAAGCAACCAACTAAATAAAAGCTCTTGAAAAGATAAGCATGAATACTAAGAGCAGAGTATGATAGTAGCTATTAAAAGACAAAGAACACACACATCATAGATAGACATGAAAATTCTATGTTATGTTCTAGGTAGAGGTGGAGCGTGTTTCTCTCCCACATAAAGGAATGCTGGGTTCCGACTTGTTATGAAAAACTAAAAAGAAAACTATAAGCAAGACGCTCCAAGCATAGCACATAACACATGAAGTGATAAAAATATAGCGAAACGAAAGACGAACTGATAGTGTTGATGGAGAAGGGGATGCACGGGGGCATCCCCAAGCTTAGACGCTTGAGTCTCCTTGAATATTTCTTGGGGGTGCACGGGGGCATCCCCAAGCTTGAGCGCTTGACACTCCTGAATCTTTTTATCATCTTCCCTCGCACACTTGAAAACTCCCTTCATACATAACTCATCATAATCTGATTAGCGAGGTTAGTACCCTTAATAAAATAATTATACCTTGCTGGAAATAAGGATATTCTTGAAGTTCTACTGTTTCTCAAGATTGCCAAAAGGTTTTTGCAAAGAAAAAGCAAGTTCTTAATTTGCAAAGTGAAGGTAAGGCAAAACAGGACAGAATCTGTGAAAAACAGAACAGCAGGCAGTAATTGACCTGTTCGGGATACTTCTGCAACTCAAATAAAAAAACTCAGAACTGACGCACGAAAGACTATTATATAGAGAATGCTGTCGAACAAATTCAGACCAAAAAGATGATTTGGTGATTTTATACGAATTTTTCTATCCAAGGACAGAATCTGTTTCCTGGACAGCACCTCACAACTTTTGAACTTTCTAGCAATCAGAGGCTATACTTGGCACAAATATGAAAAGCAAAGATACAATGATGATGCTACAGAAGTAAACAATATCAAGACACAACAAAAGCAAAAAAAAATATTCATGTGGGCTGCCTCCCAAAAGCGCTTTCTTTTATGCCTTTAAGCTAGGCATAATGCATAGATCAAGTTTTATCAAGAGTAAAAGAATAACTAGCCCGTACAACGGACTCAAAAGGTAACTTGACCTTCTTACGAGGGAAGTGTTCCATCCCTTTCTTGAGAGGAAACTGAAATTTTATATTACCCTCTTTCATGTCAATGACAGCACCAACGGTGCGCAAAAAGGGACGTCCCAAAATAATTGGACAAGAAGGATCACATTCAATATCCATAATAGTGAAATCAACGGGCACATAATTATCATTGACAACAATAAGAACATCGTCGATCCTCCCCAAAGGTTTCTTTATGGAAGAATCAACGAGACGAACACCAAAAGAACAAGAATCATAAGGTTTCAATTTAAGCATATCATATATCCTTTTGGGCATAACAGAGGTACTAGCACCAACATCACATAATGCATAACAAGAGAAGTCATTCAAATAATTTTTTATCATAGGATCCCAACTATCTTCTAGCTTTCTAGGTATGGAGGTTTCTACTCTGAGTTTCTCCTCCCTAGCTTTGATGAGAGCATTAGTGATATGCTCTGTGAAGGCAAGGTTAAGCGTGCTAGTGCGGGGATCTCTAGACATCTTGTGAAGGAAATCAATAACTTCGGTAAGAGTGCAATTATCAAAATCAAGGTCACGAGCATCATGTAAAGTGGTAGTGGTGTCCTTAAGGTTCACTTGGTTGGTAGTTTCTATAGCATCACCATTAATAGGTCCATTGGGACCAGGAGTACATTGGGTGCTAAGAGTGTGAACATCCTCAATAACTTGGATAGTAGCAACAGTGTGGTGGGTAGGAAGGCTCTTAATTCTTTCCTCTTCCTCCCTTTCTCTAGCCCATCTTTCTTAAAGCTTAGCCATCATCCTAATATTTTCATTAATTTGCACTTGAGTAGCATTAATAGGGATGACTTCCCTCTCCTTAAGAGGAGAAGTTTCAATTTTTAGCAATTTTAACTCATTGGCTAAGTGGTCTACCTTAAAAGAAAGATCATCTAGTTTATGTAGTTTCTCTTCTACATTCTTAATAAAGGCTTTTTGGGTAGCAATTTTAACTCATTGGCTAAGTGGTCTAACTCATTGGCTAAGCATGGTCTCTAGTTCAGTATTGGAGTTCTTGGTACTAGGATAAGCATTGTTGTTCCCATAAGAGTTAGAGGGGAACAGTCTAGAATTGTTACCAAAGTTACTCCTATAAGCATTGTTGTTAAAATTGTTTCTGGAGATAAAATTCACATCTACTTGTTCTTGAGCAATCAAAGAATTTAAAGGAACATCACGAGGATCAACAGTAGATTGCTTCGAAAGTAGAGACATGATCAAGTCAACTTTTTCATTGAGGGAGGAAATCTCCTCGACAGAGTTTACCTTCCTACCTGTTGGAGCGCGTTCGGTGTGCCATTGGGAATAGTTGGTCATCATCTCATCGAGAAGCTTTGTGGCAGCGCCAAGTGTAGTTGACATAAAAGTTCCTCCCGCGGCCGAGTCTAACAAGTTCCGCGAGGTAAAGTTCAAGCCTGCATAAAAAGTTTGGATAACCATCCAAGTAGTCAAACCGTGAGTAGAGCAGTTCTTGATAAGATATTTCATACGTTCCCAAGCTTGGGCAACGTGTTCATTATCCAATTGTTTAAAATTCATGATGTTACTTCTAAGTTGGATAATTTTAGCAGGTGGATAGTATTTTCCAATAAAAGCATCTTTGCACTTGTCCCATGAATCTATGCTATTTCTAGGCAAAGACTGAAACCAAATTTTAGCTCCTCCTCTCAAAGAGAAAGGAAAAAGCTTAAGCTTAACAATATTACCATCTATTTCTTGGTACTTTTGCATATCACAAAGTTCTACAAAGTTGTTCAAGTGTAAAGCAGCATCATCTCCAGGACCGGAGAATTGTTCTCTCATGACTAAGTTCAGTAAAGCAGGTTTGATTTCATATGAAGGTGCTGAAGTGGCAGGTGTAGTGATAGGTGTGCTGATAAAGTCATCGTTGTTGTGACTAGTGAAGTCACACAACTTGGTGTTCTCGGTGGAACCCATAGTAGCGAGCAAGCAAGATAACTATTTTTGTGATTTTCGATAAAAGGAACTAAAGAAAAAATGAAAGGTAAACTAACAAGACTAAAAAGCAAAGGTAAAAGATAGCATGCAACTCCCCTATCCTGAAGAGTGGAGTCCCCGGCAACGGCGCCAGAAAATACTCATTGATGGGCCTCGAACCCCTCGTTGGTTACCCCAAGTGGAAGGTGTAAGATGCAGTAAGTAGAAGTGTTTTCCCCTAGCAAAGATGCCAAGGATCGAATCCCCAGAGACTCCTAGGTTCAACAAGTAGGTGTCAATTGCTACGGCGCCAGATTAGTAGCAACCAACGTGGACCTGCACACAGATACAAATAACTTTGCTCCCAACGAGTACAGAGAGGTTGTCAATCTCTCCGGCCTTGTAGTTCACAAAGGGTTAAAAGCAATGATAGTAGTGATAGATAGTTTTTGCAATAGTAAGTAAATAGCGAAAAGTAAATAGTGGATGTGATTAATGATGGTAATATGGACCGGAGTCTCATGATGTTCACTAGTGATGTCTCTCTCCCAAAAGACGATAAAACAGCTATGTGAGGTAAACAAATTACAGCTGGGCAATTGACAGGACCACGAACGCAAACCAATGCTGACTACATTGCAAGAAAGGTTGAGGTTCAAAGCATGGGCGGTACGCCAAAGTAAGTAGACCGAAATCCATCAATATCTACTACTAATCATCCACCTTGAGATATCTATCCAGAACATCTCGCTGGTATTAAGTTGCGAGTCCCACCCATAGTGTAAACTCAATGCAACAGACAACTGCATTAAAAGAACTTTGCGTAAAGTAAACAATCCTTGCACCCGCGGGCACAAGCACCGTTGTTATCCCCCTTGTGGCAATAGCACATCCCCTAGACTCATGTTTCTGTCACTCAAGCTAGTCATCGAGGGGCATGAACCCACAATCAAGCATAACGTTCCCTCTTGGAGTCACTACCTACTACTCGGCCAAAGCAATAAGTAACAACGGAGAACATGCAAGAATTACTTATGAACTAAAATATAAAAGAGGTGAATCAAATATATTACTCAAGATCAATCTGAACATAATCTCACAATCCATTGGATCCCAGCAAACTCAACATAGCAACAGCAAAAGGATTACATAGGTGCCTCGATCATGTAGGGCAGCTCACGAGGACTAATTAGTGAAGCACAAGAACGGGAGGAAAACATCACATAGCTACTGGTCATGGACTCATGGTCCAAGGGAGACTACTCACGAGTCATCCGGGAGGCGTCCATGATGGTGGAGAAGCTCCCGGTGGTGATCCTCCCCTCCGGCAGGGTGCCGGGAAGAGTTCTCCTGGTGCTCCCGATCTTCGAAGCGGCGGCGGCGGCGGAACAGAGATGGGATCGCGAAAAGATTTCTTGTTCTGAGGGTTTCGGAGGGTCCTTTAAATATATGCCAAAGTAGGGCACCGGGGGAGTCTCGGGGGGCCCAGGCGCGGCCCAGGGGGGCGCGCCCACAGGGCGCCTGGAGCCCCTGTGGCCCCCCCAGGCTGCCCTTCGGACGCAGTGTTGTTTCCGGATCGCTTATTTTTTATATAATTTTTCTGGATTTTTCTGGGCAGTTCTCGAAACGTGAAAACCTGAAATACAAAAACAGCCGAAAACAGAAACTGGCACTGGGGTGCACTGGATTAGTAAGTTAGTCCAAATATGATCAAAAGTGTATGGAAGTGTATGAATATCATAGCAATATCACCCAAAAGCGGCATGGAGCAAGGAGAAATTATAGATACATTTTGGACGTATTACCCGGTTACTTCTGGCAAATGATGAAGTCATGGAATTCTTCAATACTTTGACACTAGATAGGCAACCTCTCTCGACCCCTCGACCCTCGACTGCTCGGCGATCCACAACCCTAGGCCCCCTCATGTCACATTTTGTCTAGTGTCAAAGGATTCAACAAAACCAATACTTCATCATTAGGCGAAAGTAACAGTAGCATGATCGTACGAAGCTCTCCAAAGTTGTTTTGGAACGGAGTCCCAGATAGGATAATTCGTAACAAAAGACGGATTATCCTATCAGGAACTCCGTTCCAGAATAACTTTGCATAACTTTGTACCAAAATGCCCCGGTTACTTCTGGCAAATGATGAAGTTATGGAATTCTTCAATACTTTGACCCTCGACTGGTCGGCGATCCACAACCCTAGACCCCCGACTGCTAGGCAACCTCTCGACCCCTCGACCTTCGGCCTCTCGACCCCTCGATGACCCTCGGCCCCTCGGCGATCTCTCCACCCTTAACGACCCTCGGTCCCTCGACGACCCTCGACCCCCCCCCCCTAATGTCGAAGTTATCGGGGAGGGTGTATATCGACAACGACATATCCGATAAAAAAAGGAAGAAGGAGAAAAAAGGAACCGCTAGAGGAGAAGATCGAAGAAAAAAAAGAAAAAAAGAGGAGAAGAAGAAAGGAATAGAGGAGAAGAAGAGAAATTTCTCTTCTTCTCCTCTTTTTTTCTTTTTTTTCTTCTTCTTATTTATTTCTCCTCTTCTTCCTCTCCTCTTCTTCTTTCTTTCCTCTTTCTTATTTTCTTCTTTCCTATCCTTCTTTTTCTAAATTTGTAACTTTTGCATATATAAAACTTTCTATATATATTTAGCATATATAAACAAAAAACTATATAGCCACATACACATATATATACATCACATACACACATCACATACAGCAACTATACATCACAATTGTAACTATCTATATATAAACAAAAAACATTCTATGAAAAAAAATTAACATATATATATTTACCATAAAAAAACAGCAAGCCCTCACATCGTGCGGCGGGGCGGGGCGGCGCGACGGCGACGGGGCGCGGCGGCGGGGCGGGGTGGCGCGACGGCGACGGGGAGCGGCGATGGCGCGGGGGCGCGGGGCGGGGCGACGGCGACGAGGCGGCGTCGGGGCGGCGTCGGGGGCGACGGTCACGGCGACGGGGCGACGGGGGCGACGGCGACGGCGACGGGGCGACGGGGGCGACGGCGACGGCGACGGGGCGACGGGGGCGGGGAAGGAAAGAGGCGTCGGGGGCGCGGGGAAGAAGGAACTGACGAAATTTTCGCAAGTCTTGGTTATATAGGAGGGGC
>LR738713.1:855079842-855106896 GCA_902687465.1 Secale cereale
GACGGCGACGGCGACGGGGCGACGGGGGCGACGGCGACGGCGACGGGGCGACGGGGGCGGGGAAGGAAAGAGGCGTCGGGGGCGCGGGGAAGAAGGAACTGACGAAATTTTCGCAAGTCTTGGTTATATAGGAGGGGCATTAGTCCCGGTTCGTGGCTCCAACCGGGACTAATACACCCCTTTAGTCCCGGTTGGTGCCACCAACCGGGACTAAAGGTCCCTTTTTAGCAGCCCAAAGGGCGGGAAGGAGGGGCCTTTGGTCCCGGTTAGTGGCACCAACCGAGACCAAAGGCCCTGTGCTGGCGCGGGTGCGGTGGGATGTTTAGTCCCACCTCGCTAGTTGAGGGAGCTCGAGAGTGGTTTATAAGGGCTGCTGCGCCCACCCTCTCGAGCTACTCGCAAATACAGGCTACTGGGCCTAACTCTGCGCGTTGCCCAGTGAGCTTGCTGGGCCTTATAGTCCAGATGCATCCTATGCTGTAGGCCTTGCAGGCTCACTGGGCAGCGCCCAAATTTTGTTTTTCCTTTTTTGCTTTATTTATTTCTAAGTTGTTTTTTGCTGTATTTAGAGTTTCTTTGTGAATATTATTGCTTTAGGTAAAACCAATTACAAACTTTCTGTTAGTGCAAGTAGTATTCAAATTTGAATAGTTTAAATTTGAAATTATTTATTTTCTTTGTTGCTTTATTTATTTTATTTTGTTTTTACTTACAACAAAATACTTATTGTTGCTATTTTTTTGCAAGTTTTTTTGTTTTGTTTTCTGCATTATTTATTTTCTTTTGTTATTTGCTTAATTTTTTTAATTCTTTCTGGTAAAACCAATTACAAACTTTCTGTTAGTGCAAGTAGTATTGAAATTTGAATAGTACAAACGGACAATGGTATCATACTCGTTTGTTACAAAGTTGGCATCGTATCATCATAATAGATGCGGAAAAAAGTCTTCACTTTTTCTTCGCTTGTGTCATTTGCTTATTGCGCCGTAACCATGGATAATCTTCATCGTTTATCAGGATGCTTGGGTCAGCCTTGACTTTGAAGGGAGGAATTTCATGAAACTTTTCATAATCTTCAGACATATCTGTCTTGCCCTCCACTCCCAGGATGTCCCTTTTTCTTAAAAGAACTATGTGGCGCTTTGGCTCATCGTATGATGTATTCGCTTCCTTATCTTTTCTTTTTCTCGGTCTGGTAGACATGTCCTTCACATTGATAACCTGTGCCACATCATTGGCTAGGACGAACGGTTCGTCAGTGTATCCAAGATTTTTCAGATCCACTGTTGTCATTCCGTACTGTGGGTCTACCTGTACCCCGCCTCCTGAGAGATTGACCCATTTGCACTTAAACAAAGGGACCATAAAATCATGTCCGTAGTCAAGTTCCCATATGTCCACTATGTAACCATAATATGTGTCCTTTCCCCTCTCGGTTGTTGCATCAAAGCGGACACCGCTGTTTTGGTTGGTGCTCTTTTGATCTTGGACAATCGTGTAAAATGTATTCTCATTTATCTCGTATCCTTTGTAAATCAATACAGTCGAAGATGGTCCCCTGGACAACAAGTACAACTCATCACAAACAGTGTTGTCACCTCTAAGACGTGTTTCCAACCAACTGCTGAAAGTCCTGATGTGTTCACGTGTAATCCAGTCGTCGCACTGCTCCGGGTGTTTGGAGCGCATACTGTTCTTGTGTTCGTCGACATACGGGGTCACCAATGTAGAGTTCTGTAGAACTATGTAGTGTGCTTGAGACCAAGAATATCCGTCCCTGCATATTATTGAGTCCCTTCCAAGCGTGCCTTTTCCAGTCAGTCTCCCCTCGTACCGCGATTTAGGAAGACCTATCTTATTAAGGCTAGGAATGAAGTCAACACAAAACCCGATGACATCCTCTGTTTGATGGCCCATGGAGATGCTTCCTTCTGGCCTGGCGCGGTTACGGACATATTTCTTTAGGACTCCCATGAACCTCTCAAAGGGGAACATATTGTGTAGAAATACGGGCCCGAGAATGACAATCTCGTCGACTAGATGAACTAGGACTTGTGTCATGATATTGAAGAAGGATGGTGGGAACACAAGCTCGAAACTGACAAGACATTGCGCCACATCACTCCTTAGCCTTGGTACGATTTCTGGATCGATCACCTTCTGAGAGATTGCATTGAGGAATGCACATAGCTTCACAATGGCTAATTGGACGTTTTCCGGTAGAAGCCGCCTCAATGCAACCGGAAGCAGTTGCGTCATAATCACATGGCAGTCATGAGACTTTAGGTTCTGGAACTTTTTCTCTGTCATATTTATTATTCCCTTTATATTCGACGAGAAGCCACTCGGGACCTTCATACTGAGCAGGCATTCAAAGAAGATTTCTTTCTCTTCTTTCGTAAGAGCATAGCTGGCTGGACCTTCATACTGCTTCGGAAGGATGCCGTCTTTTTCGTGCAATCGTTGCAGGTCCTCCCGTGCCTCAGCTATATCTTTTGTCTTTCCATACACGCCCAAGAAGCCTAGCAGGTTCACGCAAAGGTTCTTCGTCATGTGCATCACGTCGATTGAAGAGCGGACCTCTAGGTCTTTCCAGTAGGGTAGGTCCCAAAATATAGATTTCTTCTTCCACATGGGTGCGTGTCCCTCAGCGTCATTCGGAACAGCTAGTGCGCCGGGGCCCTTTCCAAAGATTACGTGTAAATCATTGACCATAGCAAGTACGTGATCACCGGTACGCATGGCGGGCTTCTTCCGGTGATCTGCCTCGCCTTTGAAATGCTTGCCTTTCTTTTGACATTGATGGTTGGTCGGAAGAAATCGACGATGGCCCAGGTACACATTCTTCCTGCACTTGTCCAGGTATATACTTTCAGTGTCATCTAAACAGTGCGTGCATGCGTGGTATCCTTTGTTTGTCTGTCCTGAAAGGTTACTGAGAGCGGGCAAATCATTGATGGTCACGAACAGCAACGCCTTTAGGTCAAATTCCTCCTGTCTGTGCTCATCCCACGCACGTACACCGTTTCCATTCCACAGCTGTAAAAGTTCTTCAACTAATGTCCTTAGGTACACATCAATGTCGTTGCCGGGTTGCTTAGGGCCTTGGATGAGAACTGGCATCATAATGAACTTCCGCTTCATGCACATCCAAGGAGGAAGGTTATACATACATAGAGTCACGGGCCAGGTGCTGTGATTGCTGCTCTGCTCCCCGAAAGGATTAATGCCATCCGCGCTTAAAGCAAACCATACGTTCCTTGCGTCCTCTACAAACTCCTCCCAGTACTTTCTCTCGATTTTTCTCCACTGCGACCCGTCAGCGGGTGCTCTCAACTTCCCGTCTTTCTTACGGTCCTCACTGTGCCATCGCATCAACTTGGCATGCTCTCTGTTTCTAAACAAACGTTTCAACCGTGGTATTATAGGAGCATACCACATCACATTCGCAGGAACCCTCTTCCTGGCGGGCTCGCCATCAACATCGCCAGGGTCATCTCGTCTGATCTTATACCGCAATGCACCGCATACCGGGCATGCGTTCAGATCCTTGTATGCACCGCGGTAGAGGATGCAGTCATTAGTGCATGCATGTATCTTCTGCACCTCCAATCCTAGAGGGCATGCGACCTTCTTTGCTGTGTATGTACTGTCGGGCAATTCGTTATCCTTCGGAAGCTTCTTCTTCAATATTTTCAGTAGCTTCTCAAATCCTTTGTCAGCCACAGCATTCTCTGCCTTCCACTGCAGCAATTCCAGTACGGTACCGAGCTTTGTGTTGCCATCTTCGCAATTGGGGTACAACCCTTTTTTGTGATCCTCTAACATGCGATCGAACTTCAGCTTCTCCTTTTGACTTTCGCATTGTGTCCTTGCATCGACAATGACCCGGCGGAGATCATCATTTGGTTCCTCTTGATCTTCAGCAGCTTCACCCGTTGCAGCATCATTGGGCACATCGTATGGTTCCTCTTGATCTTCACCAGCTCCCCCCATTGCAGCATCACCGTATTCAGCGGGCACATAGTTTTCATCGTACTCTTCTTCTTCGCCGTCTTCCATCATAACCCCTATTTCTCCGTGCCTCGTCCAAACATTATAGTGTGGCATGAAACCCTTGTAAAGCAGGTGGGAGTGAAGGATTTTCCGGTTAGAGTAAGACATCGTATTCACACATTTAGTGCATGGACAACACATAAAACCATTCTGCTTGTTTGCCTCAGCCGCATTTAGAAACTCATGCACGCCCTTAATGTACTCGGAGGTTTGTCTGTCACCGTACATCCATTGCCGGTTCATCTGCGTGCATTATATATAATTAAGTGTGTCAAAAACCATTACAGAACATCATAAATAGATAATTAAGTGACCAAATGGATAAAAGTTCATCATCACATTAAAACCAAAGTACATACATATATAGTTCTCATCTAACAACATATAGCTCTCCATACACATCGAAACTATGTAAAACTTTTCAATGCGAAAACAAATGCGATCATAATAGCAACCAAGGTAACAATTGATCCAACGGCATAATGATACCAAGCCTCGGTATGAAATGCATATTTTCTAATCTTTTTAATCTTCAACCGCATTGCATCCATCTTGATCTTGTGATCATCGACGACATCCGCAACATGCAACTCCAATATCATCTTCTCGTCCACAATTTTTTTTATTTTTTCCTTCAAGAATTTGTTTTCTTCTTCAACTAAATTTAACCTCTCGACAATAGGGTCCATCTTGATCTTGTGATCATCGATGACTTCCGCAACATGCAACTCCAATTCCATCTTCTCCTCCTCCATTTTTTCCAATTTTTTCTTTAAGGAAATGTTTTCCTCTTCAACTAAATTTAACCTCTCCACAAGAGGGTCGGTTGGAATTTCCGGTTCAACTACCTCCTAGACATAATAAAACATCTATGCATGTCAGGTTAGTCGGCATAACTATCATAAACACTAAAACAATTAGTTATAAATTAAAGATAATATACCACATCCGAATCGTAGACAGGACGAGGGCCCATGTGGGCGGATATCAAAACCATCGCACTATATAATAACAAGCAATAATAAACGTAAGAAAATTAGACAAATATCTATCTAAAGCAATAATAACAAGAAATAATAAAAGTAAGAAAAGCATGGACATAACAAGAGGCTCACCACGGTGGTGCCGGTGACGAGATCGGCGGGGCCGATCGACGGCGGCGAAGACGGGGACGGGACGTGACGGACCGCTAAACCTAGACAAATCTCGGAGAAAATAGAGCTTCGAGAGGAGAAAAGCTTAACTAGTGTGGCTCGGGCATTCCACCGAACACGTTGTGTGCATAGGAGGTGAGCTAGAGCACCACTAACCCCTCTCCTCCTCGGCCGAAAAAAAAAACAGAGCAGTGAGCTCTGCTCTTGAGTGAGGTGTTATATATAGGCACCTCATTGGTCCCGGTTGGTGCTATGAACCGGGGCTAAAGGGGAGACTTTGGTCCCGGTTCATAACACAAAACGGGACCAATGGTGGTGGGCCAGGACCAAGAGCCATTGGTCCCGATTTGTCGCTCCAACCGGGACCAAAAGGTCCAAACCAACCGGGACCAATGGCCCACGTGGCCCGGCCGGCCCCCTGGGCTCACGAACCGGGTCCAGTGCCCCCATTGGACCCGGTTCTGGATTGAACCGGGGCTAATGGGCTGGTCCAATGCCCTGTTTTCTACTAGTGAACTAAGCCCTTTGCTGTCCGAAAAGCTTAAATTTTGAAATAATCTATCCAGCCAGCTCACATGATTGTGGTGGCCGCCGAAATATCACCACCAAAGATCTGATAAGCTCCCGAGAACTATAAGATGTACTGACCATTTGGCACCCAAGGAAATGATGAAAGGCGTGCATTTCAGGTTCATCATTGACCACAAGTTATGCTATGCATTGTCAAATCAATCTCTATCATGACAATTGGCAAGAAAGCAGGGTGGTTCAACAATACATAACACAAGATGGTAACAGATGTAAAAAAGGCATCCCAGTGCACGTAGCTCCCGCTTGCGCCGGGTCTAGGTAAGGGTCCGACCACTTTGGGTCTATAGTACGCAGCCTTTCCCTACTTGTCTGCAAGAGGTTGTTACCAGGACTCGAACCCATGACCTCATGATCACAAGGCAAACAGCTTTACCGCTGCGCCAAGGCTCCCCTTCAAGATGATAACAAATGTAGTTAAGAAAAATATATTTACAAATCTACTTTACAAATTGTGGTTCTTGAATTGCAGGATGGTGGAAAAAAATACAGGAAGTTATATTCAATGCCTCATAATACATAATAACGAGACCAAACAGGAGCCCTTGGTGGCATTTTTTAAAAGAAAAAACAACTTGGGACGCGTGGAGTCTTCAGACTCAAACGTGCACATGCACGGCTTACCAACAAAGTGGTGGCGCTATTCTCAAAGTCTCACCATAAGAAAAGTGGGTTTCATACCTAGAATCCACCTAGGTTTCTCTCAGTAGGTCAAGGAAGCTAGGAAATAGCCTCAGGAAACTAGTTTCTGGATACACAACAAGGACAAAGTTAAGCAGATACGGCTGGTTTATGCCTAATGCAGATAGGGAATATATGATGATTTCACCTGACTAGTTGTTTCTATGACACTTTTATCTCATTATATGGCAAAAGGGTACCATTTGATTCTCCCAAACATTCTTCACAGATAAGAAGTTTTCACTGGGCAATGGTATTTGATTACAAAAGCAAATACCGCAGACAATTAATCCCAATTTGCAAAAAAGCAAGCTTCAATTGTAAAACGCTAGTAAAAATTCCAGAACAGTAAAATAACAGTTCAACAAGACTATGATGCAGCTAATTAAATTTTGATGCTAGGGTGCTTTCTTTTCAACTCAGTTGTCTACTAGTGATGTCCTGGTTTTGAATTATTTATATTAACACAACTAAAACTTCAATGACAGCGGACTATCAGGATCCTACCTACCCTCCTAAAAATAGTCAAGTTTCCAGATGGGTAAAAAATGATGCCCAGGTAGAAAGAAACCAGGAAGTAGGGGCAACAGGCTTTATAATGCGAAACCATGAAACAACCAAGCTATCTGACGCTGCTACCAGTTATCAATAGTCATTTAGATGCCTATATCATAGAAAGAACATAGCATTTTAACGGATATGGTCAAGCTGACAGTGGCAACTAGGAACCAAGAGATAAAAACAAGTGTAGTAGTATCATGTTCCTATCAGTTAGGAACTGGACCTAAACCATATTGGGGTAATATAATGGAGAAACCTGGATGCATGACTGTAGGCATCAATAACTACAGAAATACTGTCTCCATTTTCAAGTGCCAAGCGTAAAATACTGAGCATTAACTCGATCCCATGTGTTCATTAATGAAAATGCAGTGTGAAATTTTATTGGTCGCATAACTCAAATCAATGACAAACTGCTAAGACAACTCGATGGCCGTGGGCACACAGAGCATAAGAAAACATAGAGAAGATCAACCAAAGTAGCTTACATATGCCATAGTGGAAGACGCGGCCACATGAGTACCTTGTTAAACCAGCATAAGACTGCTCAAAGGCGCTTTACCCTTGCAATGCTAGCTCCTAGTTAGCCTACTTCCTCGTGGTGAAAACCAGATTTTACAATGCAAAAGAGGCAGGGCCACAAGAAAAGTTCGAGGCAACAAGTTTGTTGTTTACAAGCTACATAATAAAGCTAAAATGACTACTTAGTTTTAATAAAACAAAGAGGTAGGATTTTGATACGTCCAAAACGTATCTATAATTTCTGCTTGCTCCATGCCTCTTTTGGGTGATATTGCTATGATATTTATACACTTCCATACACTTTTGATCATATTTGGACTAACCTATTAACTCAGTGCACCCCAGTGCCAGTTTCTGTTCTCTGCTGTTTTTGTATTTCAGGTTTTCCCATTACGAAAACTACCAGAAAAATCACGGAAAAATTATATAAAAAATCAGCGTTCCAGAAGCTTCCCGGCAGCCAAAGTAGAGCCTGAGGGGGGCCACCAGGGCTCCAGGCGCCCTGGTGGCGCGGCCCCCCTCCTGGCCGCGCCGCGGGGACGCCTGGGCCCCCCAGGCCTCCACTGATGCCCCCCTTTGGCATATATTTAACACGCGTCCCGAAACCCTCGAGACGGGAACCCTTTTTCGCGATCTCATCTCTGTTCCGCCGCCGCCGCGCTTCCAAGATCGGGAGAACCAAGAGAACTCTTCCCGGCACCCTGCCGGAGGGGAGGATCACCACCGGGAGCCTCTCCACCACCATGGACGGCTCCCGGATGAGTTGTGAGTAGTCTCCCTTGTACCATGGGTCCATGACTAGTAGCTATGTGATGTTCTCCTCCCCTTCTTGTGCTTCACTAATTAGACCTCATGAGCTGCCCTACATGATCGAGGCACATATGTAATCCTTATGTTGTTGCTATGATGAGTTTGCTGGGATCCGATGGATTGTGAGATTATGTTCAGATTGTGTTTGAGTAATATATTTGATTTACCTCTTTTATATTTATGTTTGTAAGTAATTCTTGCATGTTTTCCGTTGCTATTTATTGCTTTGGCCGAGTAGTAGGTAGTGACTCCAAGAGGGAACGTTATGCTCGATTGTGGGTTCATGCCCCTCGATGACTAGCTTGAGTGACAGAAACATGAGTCTAGGGGATGTGTTGTTGCCACAAGGGGGAAAACAACGGTGCTTGTGCCCGCGGGTGCAAGGATTGTTTACTTTACGCAAAGTTCTTTTAATGCAGTTGTCTGTTGCTTTGAGTTTACACTATGGGTGGGACTCGCAACTTAATACCAGCGAGATGTTCTGGATAGATATCTCAAGGTGGATGATTAGTAGTAGATGCATATGGATTTCGGTCTACTTGCCATGGCGTACCGCCCATGCTTTGAACCTCTACCTTTCTTGCAACATAGTTAGCATTGGTTTGCGCACATAATTCTGTCAATTGCCCCGCTGTAATTCGTTTACCTCACATAGCTGTTTTATCGTCTTTTGGGAGAGAGACATCACTAGTGAACATCATGGGACCCCGGTCCATATTACCATCACTGATCACATCCGCTATTTACTTTCTGTTTTTACTTACTATTTGCAGCAATACCTACCACTATTATCACTTGTGTTTGATCCTTTGTAAACGACAAGGCCGGAGGGATTGACAACCTCTCTGTACTCGTTGGGAGCAAAGTTATTTGTATCTATGTGCAGGTCCACGTTGATTGCTAATATCTGGCGCCGTTAGCAGTTGACACGTTCTTGTTGAAACTAGGAGTCTCAGGGGAAATCGATCATTGGTATCTTTGCCAAGGGAAAACTTCCGCTACACTGCATCTCAAACCTTCCACTTGGGGTAACCAACGAGGGGCGAGAAGCCATCAAGCAAAGTTTTCTGGCGCCGTTGTCGGGGACTCCACTCTTCAAGATAGGGGAGTTGCACGCTATCTTTTACCTTTGCTTTTTAGTCTTGTTAGTTTACCTTTCAGTTTTTGCTTTAGTATCTTTTATCGAGAATCACAAAAATAGTTATCTTGCTTGCTTGCTGCTATGGGTTCCACCGAGAACACCAAGTTGTGTGACTTCACTAGTCATAACAACGATGACTTTATTTGCACGCCTATCACTACACCTGCCACTTCAGCACCTTCGTATGAAATTAAACCTGCTTTACTGAACTTAGTTATGAAAGATCAATTCTCCGGTGCTGGAGATGATGCTGCTTTACACTTAAACAATTCTGTTGAACTTTGTGATATGCAAAAGTACCAAGAAATAGATGGTAATATTGTTAAGCTTAAGCTTTTTCCTTTCTCCTTGAGAGGAGGAGCTAAAATTTGGTTTCAATCTTTGCCTAGAAATAGCATAAATTCATGAAACAAGTGCAAAGATGCTTTTATTGGAAAATACTATACACCTGCTAAAGTTATCCAACTAAGAAGTAACATAATGAATTATAAACAATTGGATAATGAACACGTTGCCCAAGCTTGGGAACGTATGAAATCTCTTGTCAAGAACTGCCCTACTCATGGTTTGACTACTTGGATGGTTATCCAAACTTTTTATGCAGGCTTGAACTTTACCTCGCGGAACTTGTTAGATTCGGCCGCGGGAGGAACCTTTATGTCAACTACACTTGGTGCTGCCGCGAAGCTTCTCGATGAGATGATGACCAATTATTCCCAATGGCACACCGAACGTGCTCCAACAGGTAGGAAGGTAAACTCTGTCGAGGAGATTTCCTCCCTAAATGAAAAAGTTGACTTGATCATGTCTCTACTTTCGAAGCAATCTTCTGTTGATCCTCGTGATGTTCCTTTCAATTCTTTGATTGCTCAAGAACAAGTAGATGTGAACTTTATCTCTAGAAACAATTATAACAATGCTTATAGGAGTAATTTTGGTAGCAATCCTAGACCGTTCCCCTCTAATTCTTATGGGAACGACAATGCTTATCCTAGCACCAAGAACTCCACCCAAAAAGATAGAGACTTGCCTGGTTATGAGAAACTTCTAGAAATAGAGAAGGCCACTAAGAATTACATGCACACCCAATATGAACAAAACAAAACCTTCTCGGGGCAATTAAATGAGCATACTGCTATCTTGCAAGACATTAGTAGACAATTAGAGAGCCTAAATATTGAGATTTCTAACCTCCAGACTAGGCTCACTATCACTGAGACCCAAGTTTCCAATATGTCCCACACACAAGCCACTTTGATAAACCAAATGGCAGCTAAACCCGAAGTGGTTGCACCCCTAAAGGAGGAAGAAGATAGAATTAAGAACCTTCCTACCCACCACACTGTTGCTACTATCCAAGTTGTTGAGGATATCCAAACTCTTAGCACCCAATGCACTCCTGGTCCCAATGGACCTATTAATGGTGATGCTATGACTATAGAAACTACCAAACAAGTGAACCTAAAGGACACCACTACCACTTTACTTGATAGTAGTGACCTTGATTTTGATAATTGCACTCTTACTGAAGTTATTGATTTCCTTCACAAGATGTCTAGAGATCCCCGCACTAGCATGCTTAACCTTGCCTTCACAGAGAATATCACTAATGCTCTCATCAAAGCTAGGGAGGAGAAACTTAGAGTAGAAGCCTCCATACCTAGAAAGCTAGAAGATGGTTGGGATCCTATGATTAAAATTAAGTTGAATAACTTCTCTTGCTATGCTTTATGTGATGTTGGAGCTAGTACCTCCGTTATGCCCAAAAGAATATATGATATGCTTAAATTGAAACCTTTTGATTCTTGTTCTTTTGGTGTTCGTCTCGTTGATTCTTCCATAAAGAAACCTTTGGGGAGGATCGACGATGTTCTTATCATTGTCAATGACAATTATGTTCCCGTTGATTTTACTATTATGGTCATTGAATGTGAACCTTCTTGTCCAATTATTTTGGGACGTCCGTTTCTACGCACCGTTGGTGCCATCATTGACATGAAAGAGGGGAATATAAAATTCCAATTTTCTCTCAAGAAAGGGATGGAACACTTCCCTCGAAAGAAGATTAAGTTACCTTTTGAGTCCGTTATACGGGCTAGCTATTCTTTTACTCTTGATAAAACTTGATCTCTTTGCATTATGCCTGGCTTAAAGGCATAAAAGAAAGCGCTTTCGGGAGGCAGCCCAATGAATAAAATTTTATTTTGTTTTTGTTGTCTCTTGATGTTGTTACTACAGTAGCATCATCATTGTATCTTTTCTTTTCAACTTTGTGCCAAGTGTAGCCTCTGATTGCAAGAAAGTTCAAAAGTTGTGACGTGCTGTCCATGAAACAGATTATGTCCTTGGATAGAAAAATTCGTATAAAATCACCAGAACATCTTTTTGGTCTGAATTTCTTCGAAAGCGTGCTCTATACAATTGTCTTTCGGGCGTCTGTTCTGAGTTTTTTTATTAGAGTGGCAGAAGTGCCCCGAAAAAATCATTTACTACCTGCTGTTCTGTTTTTCATAGATTCTGTCCTGTTTTGCCTTTCCCTCATTTTGCAAACCTTGAGCTTGCTTTTTCTTTGCAAAAACCTTTTGGCAATCTTGAGAAACAGTAGACCTTCAAGAATATCCTTATTTCCAGCAAGGAACAATTATTTTATTATGGATACTAACCTCGCTAATCAGATTATGATGAGTTATGTATGAAGGGAGTTTTCAAGTGTGCGAGGGAAGATGATAAAAAGATTCAGGAGTGCCAAACGCTCAAGCTTGGGGATGCCCCCATGCACCCCCAAGAAATATTCAAGGAGACTCAAGCGTCTAAGCTTGGGGATGCCCCCGTGCATCCCCTTCTCCATCAACATTATCAGTTCGTCTTTCGTTCCACTATATTTTTATCACTTCATGTGTTATGTGCTATGCTTGGAGCGTCTTGCTTTTAGTTTCCTTTTTAGTTTTCTTTAGCTTTTCATAACGAGTCGGAACTCAGCTTTCTTTGTGTGGGAGAGGAACACGCTCCACTTCTACCTAGAACATAACATAGAATTTTCATGTCTATCTTTGTTGTGTGTGTTCTTTGTCTTTCAATAGCTACTATCATGCTTAGCTCTTAGTTTTCATGCTTATCTTTTTAAAGAGCTTTTGTTTAGTTGGTTGCTTGAACTCTCTTTAGTTATCATGCTTATCTTATTAAGAGAGTTTGCTTCTGTTGCATTGGTTGATATGTCTATGATAAAAATGCTACGTGCATAATGGTGCTTAGTAGTTCATGTTTTCTTATGGTTAGTCTCAAATAGCTGGGGGGTTCCCAATGTGTTATTGGAGTACCACCATGATTTGTTTGCCTATGATGTGGTATGGTTTAGTAATATCTTCCTTCGAGAATTTATTTTGATTGACTTGGCGTATGCTCACGCATATTTAAGACTGTAAAGAAAGTCTGTCAAGCCTTGATGATCTTTTATTTCTGAGTAGCGATATAACTTCCATGCCTGATTCAATGTTGCTTTGTCGCTCTGCATGATTATGACCGTCATTGCTCTCTTAGTTGGTCGCTCCCAGTCTTTTGCTAACCTTCGCCTGTACTAAGCGGACTGACTGCTTGGGCATCCAAAATCCTTTAAACCAGTTATGCCATATGAGTCCACCATACCTTCCTATACATGGTATTTACCTGCCATTCCTAACGGAGACTTTCATGTACCATCTCGAAATTATTCAAAAAAAATGCATTTCTGTTTTGTGCCTCTGTTTTAGTTCATGAGGAAGTAGTAGTTAATTCATGATCTTTTTAAGTTGGATAAGCTTCACCCCGGGATTGCATGTCTAATGTGCAAACCCATAATACGAGAAAGAACTCGCAAAGAGTGCGCCCGGCTCAAAATAATATAACAAACAAACCCTCCTTCACGCTTTGTTCATGAGAAATCAGAAAACTTTGGCAGTGATAAACAAAGGAGATTAAGAGGATGTGATCATCCTCATTCGGGAGCCGTTCCTCGAAACTTGTCCATCTCAAGAAGTGATTGAGTTGTCTGCTAGCATTCGTTGACGGAACATGCATAATCTAAAAAAATTTATTACTTCTGTTTTTTAAAACCAAGAGCTCTGGTACATGTTTTGTCTTTGTTTCCGACTACGGGTTTTCAACCTTGCCAACAAAAGCCACAGTTCGAGAGTCTCCACCATCTTTTAAAGCACCAACTACTGAGAGCATGATTGTCATTCTGAGTGTAATGTGCATTGTCCCAAAGTAGCATTGTCTTTTGCATGATTATGATATCGTTTATTCTGAAATCATTGTATCTAGTCATCACTTAAACCTTGGAGGTGCCCATGCATTTATGTTTTGCTTCACTAAAGGGGGCAAGCGAGATATCACTTTATCATATTTGCACACCATGCTCATTACAAATCTATTTGATGCTTCAGTATCATATTGTAAAACTTTCAGTTCTTTGTGATTTTCTCATGAGGCAACTTAATTACTATAGATTCATTGTCTCAATAAGCTTTTGTCATGTGACTATGAAAAATCCTTATATGGTTAATAGCATGTCACCACAGAAATTATTCTTGTTATCATTTACCTACTCGAGGACGAGCATGAATTAAGCTTGGGGATGTTGATACGTCCAAAACGTATGTATAATTTCTGCTTGCTCCATGCCTCTTTTGGGTGATATTGCTATGATATTTATACACTTCCATAAACTTTTGATCATATTTGGACTAACCTATTAACTCAGTGCACCCCAGTGCCAGTTTCTGTTTTCTGCTGTTTTTGTATTTCAGGTTTTCCCATTACGAAAACTGCCAGAAAAATCCCGGAAAAATTATATAAAAAATCAGCGTTCCAGAAGCTTCCCGGCAGCCAAAGTAGAGCCGGAGGGGGGCCACCAGGGCTCCAGGCGCCTTGGTGGCGCGGCCCCCCTCCTGGCCGCGCCGAGGGGGGGGGGCGCCTGGGCCCCCCAGGCCTCCGCTGATGCCCCCTTTGGCATATATTTAACACGAGTCCCGAAACCCTCGAGACGGGAACCCTTTTTCGCGATTTCATCTCTGTTCCGCCGCCGCCGCGCTTCCAAGATCGGGAGCACCAGGAGAACTCTTCCCGGCACCCTGCCGGAGGGAAGGATCACCACCGGGAGCCTCTCCACCACCATGGACGCCTCCCGGATGAGTTGTGAGTAGTCTCCCTTGGACCATGGGTCCATGACCAGTAGCTATGTGATGTTCTCCTCCCCTTCTTGTGCTTCACTAATTAGACCTCGTGAGCTGCCCTACATGATCGAGGCACATATGTAATCCTTATGCTGTTGCTATGATGAGTTTGCTGGGATCCGATGGATTGTGAGATTATGTTCAGATTGTGTTTGAGTAATATATTTGATTTACCTCTTTTATATTTATGTTCGTAAGTAATTCTTGCATGTTCTCCGTTGCTATTTATTGCTTTGGCCGAGTAGTAGGTAGTGACTCCAAGAGGGAACGTTATGCTCGATTGTGGGTTCATGCCCCTCGATGACTAGCTTGAGTAACAGAAACATGAGTCTAGGGGATGTGTTGTTGCCACAAGGGGGAAAACAACGGTGCTTGTGCCCGCGGGTGCAAGGATTGTTTACTTTACGCAAAGTTCTTTTAATGCAGTTGTCTGTTGCTTTGAGTTTACACTATGGGTGGGACTCGCAACTTAATACCAGCGAGATGTTCTGGATAGATATCTCAAGGTGGATGATTAGTAGTAGATGCAGATGGATTTCGGTCTACTTGCCTTGGCGTACCGCCCATGCTTTGAACCTCTACCTTTCTTGCAACATAGTTAGCATTGGTTTACGCACATAATTCTGTCAATTGCCCAGCTATAATTCGTTTACCTCACATAGCTGTTTTATCGTCTTTTGGGAGAGAGACATCACTAGTGAACATCATGGGACCCCGGTCCATATTACCATCACTGATCACATCCGCTATTTACTTTCTGTTTTTACTTACTATTTGCAGCAATACCTATCACTATTATCACTTGTGTTTGATCCTTTGTAAACGACAAGGCCGGAGGGATTGACAACCTCTCTGTACTCGTTGGGAGCAAAGTTATTTGTATCTGTGTGCAGGTCCACGTTGATTGCTAATATCTAGCGCCGTTAGCAGTTGACACCTTCTTGTTGAAACTAGGAGTCTCAGCGGAAATCGATCCTTGGTATCTTTGCCAAGGGAAAACTTTCGCTACACTGCATCTCAAACCTTCCACTTGGGGTAACTAACGAGGGGCGAGAAGCCATCAGATTTCCGTAGGATGAAGTACCTATAGTTTAGAAATTCCAAACACACAAAAGTTGCTGCAAAAAGGCAAGAGTAACACGAAACAGAGATTTTGAAGAGTTTGACTGCATCCATGAAAGGAGCTTACAATGATTAAACAACAGTAAAAAGGTTCTTCCGTAGATAATAAGCACAAATTATAGGGCAAGAAAGAAACCACAACCTATTAGCAACAAGAAGCAACCAAGTAACTTCCAATACGATGGTACTTCCTCCAACTCTGGAAACCAGGAGATAAAACTAAATCAGTAAGAGCAAGTGTTTTCATGCCCATTGTAACGCCCCGGACACACCCGCCGGTGGTCGTTACTCCTGGCGGGATCTAGACTGGCCTCACATATCAATACTAGTCTTTTCTGCGCACTTTGTCCTCACTCGTGCGCACCCGGGAGCAACTTCCCGGTCGGTCACCCATCCTGAAACTACTCCAAGCTGAGCACGCTTAACTTTGGAGTTCTATCCGAATGGGCTCCCGGAAAAGAAGGAATTCCTTATTGATATGAGTAGTCTACCATCCCTAATAAGCCAGGCCATCACATACACCCTCACTCAGAGGAACCGACGTCCTCGCCGGGCCACAGGAACGTTCCCTCTTGGCACAACCGTCTGTGCTTCCAGGACAGCACATGTGCCATGCAGTGTGCCACGACGGGTCACAAACGTCATGCACAACATGACTGCAAACTGTCCGCAAACATCCGTGTAACCGCAAGGGTCGGCTCTGATACCAACTTGTAACGCCCCGGACACACCCGCCGGTGGTCGTTACTCCTGGCGGGATCTAGACTGGCCTCACATATCAATACTAGTCTTTTCTGCGCACTTTGTCCTCACTCGTGCGCACCCGGGAGCAACTTCCCGGTCGGTCACCCATCCTGAAACTACTCCAAGCTGAGCACGCTTAACTTTGGAGTTCTATCCGAATGGGCTCCCGGAAAAGAAGGAATTCCTTATTGATATGAGTAGTCTACCATCCCTAATAAGCCAGGCCATCACACCCATCTAAGAGCATCAAATATATGTAAATGGGACTTACACCTCATTTGCAGGAAATAATCATAATCATTAACACAGAGCAAGTCACTAACCCTGAAGATGTCAGCACTAACATCATAGCGCAATAGGACAAACTACAACCACTAGATCACTGTCTCGACGGCCAGAACACAGCACGGTATGGCCAAAGCAACCACTAGATTACCTACGTAGTTGTAACAAAGGAGGCAACCATGGAAGCCTAGATCATCACACCGTGAACGGACTGCTGGACGGTATCTATGTCGACCGCCTTCCCCTTGACAAACCGACTCAACATGTCCCTTCGGCTTATCAACTTCCCTCAACTTGCAAGGACCTAGTCGGGTCTCTCTTGAATGGACACAACACAAAATGATAGCATAACAATACTTGTGCTTATCATCGGAACTTAAAAGGCAGAGGCCATGCATGTACAAACTCTCAACTTTGGGGAAACAATAACATGACCAAAAGAATCGACTACTATCTTACATCGTCGAACTTGTAGTTGTCTAGGTACACTTCCGGAGCAAGAATCACGGGCACAGCTCCTGCAGTTCCAACCAAACGAGACATAATTAAACCTAAAATAAGAGCCAGACTAAAAGAAGGCAGGATAAAGCCAAATTGTGCATTATTTTCTAGTTTAGAACCATCATGGAGGGCACCAAATTTTGTTGGTTTTTGGACTAAATTTGGGAGATATGGCTGGTTTATGCCCAATACAGATAGGGAATATATGATGATTTCACGTGACTACTTGTTTCTATAACCATTTCATCTCATAAAATGTCAAATGGGTACCATTTAATTCTCCCAAACCTTCCTTCCAAATAAGAAAATTCAACTGGGTCGTGGCATTTTATTCCTGATATGCAGGTCAAAAAAAATATTGCACGAACAATTAATCGCAATTGGAAAAAAAGCAACCTTCGATTTCAAAATTTACAGTTCGGCAATGAAAATGGCAGGATAGCAAAATAACAGTTCAACATGAGTATGTTGCCACTAAATAATTTTTCATGCCGAGGTGCTCTTCTTTTGACTCAGTTGTCTACAAGTGATGTCCTGCTTTTGATATACTCCCTCCGTCTCAAAATAAGTGTCTCAAGCTTAGTACAATTTTGTACTAGAGTTATTACAAAGTTGAGACACTTATTTTGGGACGGAGGGAGTATAACGCAACTAAAACTTCAATGACAGTGAACTACCAGGATCCTACGTACCCTCCCTAAAATACTCACAGGATCAGAGCTTTTGAAGAACTTGAATGAATCTCTAAAAAGAGCTTACAATGCTGCCGGCAATTAAAAAGTTCTTCCATAGATAATAAGGTCAAATTATATGGCAAGAAAGAAACCACAACCTAGTAGCAACTAGAAGCAACCAAGTAATTTCCAGTACGATGGTTCTTCCTCCAACTATGGAAACCAGGAGATAAAACCAATAAAGTAAGAGCAAGTGTTTTCATTCCATCTAAGAGCATCAAATATATGTAGATGAGCTCTACCTCATTCGAAAGAAAGAATCATAATCATTAACACAGAGCAAGTCACTAGGCCTGAACATGTCAACACTAACATCATAGCGCCATACAACAAACCACATCCAATAGATCACAGGCTCGATGGCCAGAACAGATCATGGTATGGCCAGAGCAAACAAAGGAAGGAGATCATCACACCGCATACAGACTGCTAGACATATCGATGTCGACCACCTTCCCCATGACAAACCGACTCAACGTGTCCCTTGGGCTTATCAAGTTCCCTCAACCTGTAAGGGCCTTGCCGCCTTTGGCAATCAGGTATACGGATGAAAAGGATGCAGATGGTGCTGCTAAGACCAAATCACTGGAGAAGCAGACAATCAAGGTATATGTTTTTCTTTCATAGCACAAATTTGATATTTAAGATGCGATTCATTGTTTTGAGAGTAATCTTCTTTCCTTGATGAACAGCCTACAGGAGGAGAGCTTCAAGCTTGTAAGACTCTTCTTAGCTTTGTAGGGGTTCCGGTGTTGCAGGTAATTATGTTTTCTCTGTTATCATGCTGATTGTAGTATTTTTAAAAAAAATCGTTGAACCCTTTATGGCTGGGTTACTGGCTTGGCAAGTGTTATCATGCTAACTGTATGTGGTACTAATAGGCATCTGCTGAAGGGGAGGCCCAATGCGTACAGCTGTGCAAGGAATATAAGGTATGTTTTTGTCTAGCAGTTTGTCTCTTATTTTGATAACGTATGTTCCCTTCCCTTCTTTTAATATATTTCTTCTTATTTTGACTCAAAGAAAATGTTGTCTATTGTTTAGGCACACGCTGTTGCCTCAGAAGACTTTGATTGTCTTCCTCTCGGGGCCCCACTTTTTATTCGGGATTTTAATCTCGGCAAAAATGAACTTGTCCAGGAGTATAATACAGCTACCGTAGGCATCGTTGTTCTGTTAAGTACTTACCTTTATGTTACAATTTTTGTTAGTGACGTCACTGTCTTATTAAGGCAGGTTTTAGAGGAACTAAAACTTACACAGGATGAATTCATCGACTTCTGCATCATCTGTGGTTGTGATTATTGTGACAGCATTGAAGGTAACCTGTTTGTCTATATTCTATTTCATTGGACCATATGTCAATTCCTACATATCTTGTAAAAACCTATTCTCCTTCAGGAATGGATGGAAAGACAGCGTTAAATCTCATTCGTGAGTACAAAACAATAGAAAACGTTTTGGAGGCAAAGAGGTTCGTCTATTTAAACACTTTGGCAAATTTCCTTTTTTTTTCTAATGACAATTCATATGTTCGTCAAGCAGTTTTGTAGTTCCTAAACACTGGCCTTATGATAAAGCAAGAATGATGTTCAAGAAGCCTACTGTTATAACCGATGTTTCTCTTGAGTGGACCACAGTTGATGAACAGGTAATGTTCCTCTTATATATCTAATTTCAGGGACTTGGTAAAGGAGAATAATTTAATGGACTAAAGATAATGAACATGCATGAATGTATTTAATTTCAGGGCCTTCTGAAATTCTTGGTGGATGAGCATGATTTCGCTGCAAGTAATGTGAAAAAGGTTAGACTCTTCCTGAAGCTTGCCTCTTTTACCATTCCTAGGTAAGTGATGCAGTTTTTTTTTCTCAATGTGTGTAGTACACAGGGATGATCAAGAATGCCGAGATTACAAAATTAGTAGACCGTAGAATTGAAAGTTTTTTCAAAGATTAAAGGTAGCACTCATCTGCTCGTCTGCCTCGCTGGCTCGCTGTGACGAACTGAGTATATGATATGACATGATGAGCAATGGTTGCACTATAGTCATGATAAATCTGCAAAGTATTGCATCTAATCTTATAGATGTGAATGCCGGGGGGGTTGTTAGAAATGGTCTATCTTTGCTAACCAGAATCTTGTCATTTACTACCTAGTCCTGTCTTATACATAGAGACATAGACTAGTCGTTTTCAGCCGCTAGAATAGTTATAATAACCTTCCCTGTTGATTCCAAACTGATGAAGTATGATATTTTGTAGAATAAAGTATATATGTATGTAGTTGGGTGTGTGAATAACTGTATGATCTCGTATCATGCAGACAAGAGAGAGGAGCACATTCCGATTTCAAAGGGATATGGGGACATATGTATCTAGGTGCTATGAACAGGTCAGGGTCGGAGAAAGGCGTCGTTTTCCTGCAAGGTGGATGCAGGTGACGCAGCCTGCAGCCACCAGCTTTGACACATCCAGCACACAAAAGAAATAGTGGCCAGGTTGGTGGATTTTGCTGGGCGCATATGAATGAATGCATGCATCAACTCTTTGACAAAGATGGATATATGTTTCTTGTTCCTCCATCAGATGCTGCCTAACCTTGGAACAAGAGATAACACAAGAACAAATTATTAACAGCTCGTTAACAGTGTTTTTGTGCGGGCGCGGGTTTAAAGTACATATATAGATGGCTGAAAAAAATATTCTGTGCCATGAATTTTATGAAAAGGATCCTTACATATTTATACCAGCCTGCATTTGATCTGTGTTCTAAAATATGATATCAGGTCACTCATTTGAATGGTCAGTATCTATACGTATTTCTTTCCGAACCATTGAGAAGACATGCACATTCGTGCATATAGCCACTTTATCTTTCCATGTCTCGAATACACTTTTGCATTCTTCATCGCTGAAATTTGCTTAAATCAAGAACAAAAGGCTGAAACGGGAAAGTGGTCCTTTGTTCTATACCTAGTTTTTGGTAATGGAGAGTAAATGGAACTGGTTTAGAAATGAAACAAGTATTGCATGCTGTTGGGAATGTCAGGTAGAGGATTTATAAAGAGATAAACCCACATGTTGGAAGCTTGCTGTGTAGAACTGCTTAGAGAAGCTTGTTATAAAACAGAATGGTATCTAGAAGAAGGATTTGTTAACATATTTTCTACTTGGAAGCAATTCTCCACTACTGATCTATTTCATTTGGGTTTTTATTTTGTGAAAAATCATCTTATCTACCTCCCAAGCATATGTTGTGCAAAGTTTGATGTAGCATCAGACCGTAGTGGGTCCCTTGTAAAGTTACAGTATGTATTTGGGTTAACCCAAATATTGTGGGAGCAGTTGTATTTGTACTGGATGTGCCCCTTTATTAGTGCCATTCTTGCTGCCTGGATGTTGAGGGCGTTTTTCCTAGCACCGGCTGCCAAGGCCAAGAAACACATGATGAACATCATTATTTGGTTGTGGATGCCGGATTTGAACAAGATAAATTGATATTGATTGCTGTTAGGAACAGAAAGTAGAAGTTCCTCGTGATGTATTTAATTCCCAACATAACGAATTGAAGTGATTAGTAGCCTGGTACTGTTATGGTTTGGTTTGAATGGATGGATTTAATGTGCCAGAATGTTGATCTCGCTTTTCTGAGGATCTGAGAAAGAAAGCAAACTGCATACAGACCCATTTTGTTAGGGAGTAGAAACGCAAGAAAGAAGGTGAGCAGCCTGTGCCCAAAAAGTAAGTACGGAGTAGGTGTCTAGGTGATTGCTTATGTGGTGTTGGCTTGTGTTATTTGTTGAGCAACAAGAGTGATGCTGTCGTCATTGATCTTGGGCAAGGGCAATAATGAAAATTGGGATCACGGCACGGCAGTGACAGCATATATCTGATTTTATTGATTGAAACAAGGGGAGGATACATGCAGGCAGCATAAGCCTGGATAGGATGGAATATGGATTAGCCCTGGATAAATGGCAGCAAGGGCAGGGGATGATGGCCTAGCTTGTTGGCGATAACGGTTTCGGGCGGGACGAGGGGTACGCTCCTGCCGGAGGGGACGGCCCCCCGGCACCGTCAGGATCGCCGGCTTCGAAGATGGTGCGGTAGTAGTAGGCCTCGGGCGTGTTTTGCGGGGATATGAAGCCGTCAGGATCCCGCACATCCTAGCTAGCTCCCCCTCAATGCAAGCTTATTAGCAGAGATGTTGCTCACCTGCTCAGGGTCACCTTCCTCTGCTCTCTTCTCTCCTCTCTGCTTGTACATCGAGTGCTCGCTCTGCTATTTATACAAGAATGATGATGGTTTTCCAGAGACGACGATCCACTCCACTCCTAGACTAGACGGTCATCCCATCCGTATTGGAAGGGACCACGCGGCCATGGCCCAGAAAAATACAAAAAACCTTAGTCCGTTTCAAGAACCCTTATCGGATGGCACACAAGTCACACACAAGTTCATAGATCACACCTTAGTACAGACATCATAGTTCAAAGTACACAAAAGGCACTTAAAAGTTCTGTGTCTTGTCACAAACAGACTCTTACTACACATACTTCCATGCTAACTCAAGACGTTTTTGGTTGCCCCCCGCTAGTCATCAGTTTTATGCTTTCCAATTCAAACACGACTTGATTTCTTTGGGGGTCTCTTTCTCTTCTTTTCCTTGTTTGCATTCGCATCTTCTTCTTTTTGGGTCTCTTCCTCTTCTTCTTCCCATTGGAACTCTGGCTCCTCTTCTTCTTCCCATTCTTCATCCCATTGGAACTCTGGTTCCATCTTTGGTGCCTTTTCCTTGTTTGCATTCGCATCTTCTTCTTTTTGGGTATCTTTCTCTTCTTCCCCTTGCAACTCTGTTTCCATCTTTGGTGCCTCTTCCTCTTCTTCTTCCCATTGGAACTCTGGTTCCATCTTTGGTGCCACGAAACATCTGATGTGGCCCTTCTGTCCAATTTTGCATTCGACCATGAGGGGATGTGTCTTCAAGAGAAAGAGCTTCACTTGACCAGAGTGGGTGAACACCTTGGCCAAGGTGTTCAAGTACTTCAGATCAAAGGTCAGTGTAATTGGTTCTTGCACATCTATTTTAAAGGTAGTAGTATCTTCTTGCTGCATTGATACAAACATGACCCATTAACTAGTGCAGATACGCATAAACAGGATCCATTCTTCAGTATTTTCTTAAAAATAGTAGTTGAATGGCACAAGATACTAAAGATGTTACTCCATACGATAGAACCAATTGAAATTTATAGAATAAACAGATGCTAATTTGCAATGCAGAGTAGTTAACCACCTCACCCAGATTTTACAGTTAAGGAGGAAATAAGCAATAACTAAAACAAACAAACATCTAATTCAACCCCATACCAATGTAATCAACCAAATAAAGAGCCATGTTCCACTTTATGAAATATGTAGCTTCTGCTCTAGACAAAATAACATATCCAGTTGTGCAGACTAAACTAATACTCCAAACACAGAAGAGCAACATTAGTAAGCAAAGTGAATTAGCAACTCAACACACTATATAGTGAGACAACGAAATTCTAAGGCAGTATGTACGCATGTTGTGCTAGTCTGCCAGACAGGCTAAAAGGTAACATAATTGAGGAACCAAGAAAGCACACTTGCTAACAACATTAGGGCATAAAGAATCTACAGCACATCACTGATATGATTGTTTACAGATATTCAGAGGATGATACCCATTCCAATTTGAGGGGCTAAGAGGGTAAACCATTAAGTACCTTCATGTTCACGCGCCGACTTTTTCCCTTAGCAAAGAACTTGAGGCCCTTGTCGGTCACCGAAATTCCACCTACAGCTGGAGATGGAAATGGTTGTACAGAACTAGACATGGGACAGTAACAGTTAGACTTATAAATCACCAGGTAAAATCTATGTACCATCTTCATCTCTGAAGTTGTTGAGGTACTTGCAGATCCGCCTAAACTCCACAGATGGCATTTTGACAGAGGCCTGGTACTTCAATTCCAAATCCTGCCAATCTGCGATTTTCAAGTGCGGGATTTCGCCGTCCATAATCCGCAAATCGTAAGCCACAGTGTTCTTCTCTGTTCATTTCCACAAACACAAAATCAGCGCAGGGTCAGGGCGAAGAGCAGGTAGCGCAAAAGGCGTGCGGGCACTTACCGGGCGACACGAATGATAAGGTAATGTTTTCGTCGACGACCTTGAGGGTGATGGTGTCTTTGTCGCCGCAGAGGATGGCCTTGACCAAGTCGCGGATTGGGATCCCCATGGAGAAGTGCTCGTTGCAGATGTAGCCAGGGAAGTCCTCGGCGGGGAAGAGGAGCGAGACGAACGCGCCACGTCCGGTGTCCACGGCCTGGAGCATCAAGCACGCTCCGAAGCACTCGATGAGGGCCATATCGGACAGGTCGAGGCTCGCCTCCAGGACATCGTGGAAGAGGTGCCCCTTCACCAGGGGCAGCTCCAACCTGGTGGCTGCGCTCGCCTCTTGGAGGGCCCGGCGGCGGCGGCGTAGGGGAAGATGGGCCTCCTTCTCTTCCTCTTCCCCTTGGAACTCTGGTTCCACCTTTGGTACCATGAAACATCTGATGCGGCCCTTCTGTCCAATTTCGCATTCGACCACGAGGGGATGTGTCTTCGAGAGAAAGAGCCTCACTTGACCAGAGAGGGTGAACACCTTGGCGAAGGTGTTCAAGTACTTCAGATCCAAGGTCAGTGTAACTGGTTCTCGCACATCTATTTTAAAGATAGTAGTATCTTCTTCTTGCTGCATTGATACAAACATGACCCATTAACTAGTGCAGATACGCATAAACAGGATCCATTCTTCAGTATTTTCTTAAAATAGTAGTTGAATGGCACAAGATACTAAAGATGTTACTCCATATGATAGAACCAATTGAAATTCATAGAATAAACAGATGTTAATTTGCACTGCAGAGTAGTTAACCACCTCACCCAGATTTTACAGTTAAGGAGGAAATAAGCAATAACTAAAAAAAAACATCTAATTCAACCCCATACCAATGTAATCAACCAAATGAAGAGCCATGTTCCGCTTTATGAAATATGTAGCTTCTGCTCTAGACAAAATAACATATCCAGTTATGCAGAGTAAATTAATACTCCAAACACAGAAGAGCAACATTAGCAAACAAAGTGAATTAGCAACTCAACACAGTATATAGTGAGACAATGAATTTCTAAGGCAGTATGTACGCATGCTGTGCTAGTCTGGTGCCAGACAGGCTAAAAGGTAACCTAGGTGAGGAACCAAGAATGCACACTTGCTATCAACATTAGGGCATTAAGAATCTACAGCACATCACTGATATGATTGTTTACAGATATTCAGAGGATGATACCCATTCCAATTTGAGGGGCTAAGAGGGTCAAATCATTAAAGTACCTGCTTGTACTTCACGTAGAGGTCCCCATCTGTTCCCTTACCACAGTATGTGAGGTCCTCGTCAGTCACCCAGATGGCACCTACAGCTGGAGATGGAAATGGTTGTACAGAACTAGACATGCGACAGTAACAGTTAAGACTTATAAATCACTAGGTAAAATCTATGTACCATCTTCTTCTCCGAAGTTACTGAGGCACTTGCAGATCCGCCTAAACTCCACAGATGGCATTTTGACAGAGCCCTGGTACTTGGATCTCAAAAAATGCCTATCTGGGAGTCGAAAGCGCTCGAGTTTGGCATCCACAAGCGGGAATTCGTAATCCACAGTGTTCTTCTCTGTTCATTTCCACAAACACAAAATCAGCACAGGGTCAGGGCGAAGAGCAGGTAGCGCAAAAGACCGGGCACTTACCAGGCGACACGAATGATAAGGTAATGGTGCCGAAGTTTTCTTCGCCGACCTTGAGGGTGATGGTGTCTTTGTCGTCGCCGCAGCGGATGGCATTGACCAAGTCACGGATTGGGATCCCAATGGAGATGTACTCGTCGCAGGTGTAGCCCTTGAAGTCCTCGGCGGGGAAGAGGAGCGAGACGATCGCTAAGTCTTTGGTGTCCACGGCCAGGAGGTTCACGCCCCTTGTGGTGCACACGACGTGGGCCACATCGGACAGGTCGAGGATCGCCTCCATGACATGGTGGAAGGGGTCCCCCTTCACCAGGGGCAGCTCCAACATGGTCGCCTCTTGGAGGGCTCCTAGCTTGGGGTTTGGGAGAGGATGCTAGGCGAGAGGAGGCGGAGACGGAGGCGAGCGGGAGTCGCAGCTTCACCACGCAGGATGCGGCGCGTGCGGGAGTGCGGCGTCGTAGGTTAGGGCGACAGGGACAGAGGGAAAAGGATTGTTATTGGGCTGGGCTGTATCCAAAAGCACCGATGCGTATCAGCCCAGGTATCGGAAATTCGCAAAAAACCAAAAACAAAAACAAAAAATCGGATACTTCATGGATACGTATCGGCGGCCTGATAGTGATACGTATCCGATATGGGATACGCGTCCTTCCATGAGTATCCGTGTAACAGAGTTGTAAAGTTCAAATTTTCTGGTGCCTAGCTTGTACCTTGGCAGCTGCTTTGCTGTCTCGGTTTGGTTGTTAATTGAATCTCATTGTTTTAGAGAAGACTAGTACAAATGCCCGTGCGTTGCAACGGGCGTAATAAATAGTAACCTAAACGCTGTCTGACGTGTGCGCGTGATTCAGACACCACGAGCGGCCGAACGCCAGCCGTCCATCTGGCGATGTGACTCCCAGGCACGTGGTGGATAGATCGACCCAGGAGGAAGAAAGAGCGGTGGTCTTTTTTGTCGCTTCCGTTTCCAAAAGGCGCTCCCGTCCTCGCCCATTTTCCCCTGTCTCCACACACGCACCTACCAGCGCCAGGGAGAGAAATTTCTAGATCGCCGGCGACCGCAGCCGACGAGAGCCCAACGGCGGCAACGAATCAAGGGGAAGTGCATACAGGCGATGAGCTCGACGACAT
>LR738713.1:855109488-855173163 GCA_902687465.1 Secale cereale
CGGTGGCCAAGTCACCTAAGAAACACGACACGACCCCCAAAGTGTCGGTTCCACGAAACCAACTCGCGCCATCGCGTTGTGCTACCTCGCCTCACACCGATGATCAAGTCGCCTAGGGGGACACGCCACAACCTCCAAAGTCGTCGGTTCCATGCAACCAACTCGTCCATCCGGGCGTGCTAGCTCACCTAATTCGGCGATGAAGTCGCCTAACTAACACGGCACGACCCCAAAAGTCGCCGGTCTCAAACAACCAACTCGCCCACCGGTCGTGCTACCTCTTCTCACACTGGCGTCCAAGTCGCATAAGAAACACAACATGACCCCAAAGTTGCTGGTTCCGCACAAAAAACTCGCCTATTGGGCCGTGCTAGCTCGCCTCACAGCGGGGACCAAGTCGCCTAGGGGAACACGGCACGACCCCCAAAGTCGCCTAGGGGAGCTCGTTGAGGTCAAGGCCGGCCATCTGCACATTTTAGAAGACAAAAATAGGGAAGAAATTAATACGAAAGCAACATAATGTAAATGTAGAACACTTTTTTAGAAAAAAAACTCAATGAACAGGAGGCATTTTGTTGTAGGAATCACAAGTACACACCCAAACTGAATGAGCAGCATCTCATAGGATGCATGAAATTTTTCTACTTGTAGTTTTTATGCTTTTTTGTGTTTTTGTAAGCAACTAATCTTCACTAAATAGTTTTTTTTTGTAAGCAACTAATCTACTTGTTTCAGGCTTTCTAAGGCTGCACTTTTTTTTGACCAGTTCTTAGTATGCACAGATTACTAAACACACAAAACTATGCTTTTTGTTTTCTTGATGTTTTTGCAGAAGCAAGGTGCAAGGCAGTAGACAAGATGCATTTTCAAGAGTGAGCACTTCTCTTTTTATCCAACATTATCTGTTCTGCAGATGTAGACGGGAGGCAAGAAGAGGGGACAAATTTCAACCCACGTTCTGCAACAATTTCAGCACAGGGGGGCAATTTTTTTAAGCAGTAGATCAAGGGGTAAGGTATAGAGAGGGAAACACACTAGATCTAGAACTAAGAGAAGGTGCAGACATGGTTTTATCTTCAGAATTTCGGGGTGATGTTTCTGCCTTTTGATTTACCTCGATGTCGTCCCTGGGAGAAATTTGCCCTGCTCTGTCAATTATTTTGCCCACAATATCTGCAATTTATTGCCTGATCAGCACGATGATTTGCAGACAAAATTGCTGCTTTTCCCCAAATTTTTTTGCTTTGATTTTTTTTGTTTTTCCGTTAATAGAGGGGAGCTCTCTCACCGCTAGGCCATGGCCTGCGGCGACGGCTGGGAGGGGAGGGGGGAAGGAGTTGGACGAGGAAACGCTGGTGGGGCGTATGATTTTCTGGTTGCGGGCGGGCATCGAGATCAGGTGAAGAGTTGGTGGGTCGTTTTATTTTTGGCGGGACGTGGCAACTACAGGGGAAGGTGGACCTGTTCTTTTTGCACATGGGTGGGGACGGACACGGTGGAACTTTCCTTAAATGACGGCCGCTAGATCACCCCGCACAGCGCGCAGGCGCTCTGTAGCAGTGTCCAAATAGTAAAACATGTTCCGTGTGCCAACACGCCATTTAGTATATCCAATTTTGATAAATAACAATAATAAGGTTACACTATTATCGCTTTTCGAAGCATCAAGTGTGGACGTGACCCCGCAAAAAAAGGACGGTTGTTGTCCGAACCATGAAGTATATAGTTGAGAAAGTCGTAGGGATGTCCTTCAATGGCACGTCCTTCAGCTTAGCACTATCACCAGGTGGAAGAGGAATGGTGTTGGCATATTCAAAGGGTGGAATTGTTGTATACTAGTATATTTGAGAGTTTAATAGGTAATCATTTTTTCTAGAATTTTTAAAAGATTTCAATTCAAACGGATTTTTACTATGTTGGTCTTTTAGAGATAATTGGTCGTTTCATTTGAAAGGAAGAGTTTTCTCCCTTAGCAAATACAACCGGGAGAAAAATTGACGTGTCCACGAAAACACCCATTAGCGCAGCACGACGAGAGCACGAAGGTGCATGCCGACATCTAGAAAAAAATGTATATCCTACTTTAATGTCTATTATTACGGTGCATGTGTGCCTGACCGATAATCCTACACCTACGAAGGACTACGAACAGGCTACGTAAACTTCCCTTCCCTAATTCTCTGCCCCCCTGATTTTCAGTGGGAGTGGGCCCTGCCTCCGCCTAACACCAATCAAAACCTGCCAACTGCCTAATCACGTAACATTACGTTAACTTCTTTCGTAAGTGTAGCATTACTCGTGCCTGACCATACATGGATCACTACTAGGAAAAGACCTACTAATGGTGCACCTAATTTGGCCATTAATGGCGCATTAGTGGTGTGCCATTAGTGCCACGCCATTAGTATATTTTACTAATGGCGCACCTCTGGTGCGCCATTAGTATCTGATATACTAATGGTGCAGCGCTGATGCGCCATTAGTATGCACAGTAGTGCGCCATTAGTATGCCTCCCAGGGGCCATGTGTACCCAGGTGCTTTGGCATACTAATGGCGCACTCCAGAAGGATGCACCATTAGTAATTTCCGCATAGTAATGGCGCACTGTTTGGTGATGCGCCATTAGTATCCTTTGGCATACTAATGGCGCACTGTGTTGTGATGCGCCATTAGTATGAATATTATGTTTTTTTATTATTATTTTTCTGGGTTTTTTCACAGATTAAAAAATGTATAATTGCACAGAATATAGACAGCACACATCAACAACAAATTCATCGAATACAATAGAAGATTAGTCTCCGAATACAATTCATCATATTAGTCTCCGAATTGAAAAGACCGAACAAAGATAGAACAATATATTACAAGTCTCGAGACCGCGAGTAGCGAGTTTGTCTTCACATTACAAGTCGATATCGATCATCTAAACTACCATCACATAGAAGAGAGCTGCGGTCATCACGATGAGCATCATCACGATGAAACTCGTCTTCATCCGGTTCCTCCAACGCTCCCTCCCCTCTCCCGCTAGATAGCGGGCGTATCTAGATTCGGCCTCGGCCCTAGTGGTGTACCCTTTGTAACTGTTACCGCTGAATCGGTGAACCTGTCTCCGACACTCCTCCCAGTCGTCGTAGACTCCGGGAACCTTACCCTTGTACACGACATACGACGGCATCGCTATGCACTAGCCAAACGAAACGTTAGTACCAATTCACAGACAATACATAAGCAATATATAAGTATGCAACAGAACGATCGAAAGATAAAAGCAAGACATTAATAGCATCGATTACATCTAAGTTGAACGACTCTCGAAACCAAAGAGACATACTACAAGTTCATTAAAGTTTAATTACAACATGAGCCAATCGATGTTTCAGAACTAGACACAACATCACTGCTTTCGACTCGACTCAAGGGACCGGAGCGTGGATGAAGCCGCCGTCTATCGTGGGAGTCATGAAATCACGGGCGTTGTCAGCCTGCATTTGCAGCATTGTGTCGATGTCACTGTTCGACGGTTGATTTCTGAGGTAGAACTGGCCCGAGGTACGAAGGACATCTTGATGGATGATTTCCGCAAACTCCGACTGGATGCGAAAGAATTCTTGTCTGATGTCCGCGTCCTGGATTGCCGACACGCTCGCGACCCAATCTTTGAGTTTACTTGGTAGCAGAAGTTGATGATGGTCCCGTACGATCGCCCGCATGTGATGGATGGCGTAGTAGGCACCCTTCTGACCGCCAGGCGGCTGCTTGACGCAGCAGAACGTCGTATTGTGGGAGAACATGTGCTTGCCGGTCTTACGAATAGGCCTGGTGAAGGTGCCTCCAGATTTGGCGTAGCCGGGGAGAACATCATCAAGAACCTTCTTGACATTTGTGTAGTCTACGTTCGACTGACGGTCTGGGTCGAAATACGTGGCCATGGAATATTTGGGGCTTAGGAGGATGAGCGTGCAATGTGTGTCACTGCAGAAAACATGGAATGTTAAAAGAAGAACGATCGAAATCTAAGAATTCATATGTTACGGGGCGGTTGAGGCGGAGGACTTACTCGGGAAAGTAAGGCACGAGGAAGTTATCCTTATCTCGGTTTGCCAGAATGATGCCTTCGAGGTAAGAACTCGCGACTTGCCGGTCCCCAGCGCTGCCCAAGATATTGGCACGCATGTAGAAGGGGTCGACTATCACGATGTCCGGGGTCTTGTCGCGAATGATCCGCATCTCCATACTCAGCGAAAATAGCCGAACGAAGGTGTAGTGCAGCGGAAGAAGGTTCAACATAGCGTGGATGTCATCAAACCGCAGGACGATCGTACCCCCGATGGAGTTATCCACAAAGCCCTTGCCCTCTGGCAACTTGGCCGCGAAAACCGGGTATGCCACATCCTTCTCTCTAAGACGCCGCTTCTCCAAAGAAAGAACATTGTCATGCAGACTCTGCATAGCACCGGTTGCAGCATCGAGCATATTTCTCGGTAGCATCGGCCTACCCACCACATGCACCCTCCTCATTACATCCTCAGGTGAAGGTGGCCCGTCCTGAGCACGGATCGTACTCGGTGCCGGCTGGCTCGCACCCTTGTTAGTTTTTCTTTTGCGTGCCTTCTTCTTCTCCTGAATTGGGACCGAGTTCTTCTCAAAGACCGCCTTCTTGAGTGTGTTGGGGCTGATAATATTTCGCACCTCGCCTATTTGAGGCTCGGTGAAGTCGGCAGCTGGAGGCGTCTCCTGAGAGCTGAACGGCAGACGACGCCTGTTGCAACTTGGCTTCTCCGCAGTACCGGCTTGATCGCGCACGTCTTTTGTTGGGTTGGGTTCTTGAGAAGGAGGCCCCATGAAGTCGCCACCGTACCCATGATCGGCAAAGTACTGATCGACGTTGGCAAATGTATCGTCGTCGTCGTCGTTCTGATCCTGTGCCATATGCATGTTTGGATCCAGTGGCATAGGGATGTCCGGCACCGTTGCGGCGGTCTTGCCATGGGGACGACTTGGCGCCGACACGACTGGCGGTGTTGTCTTTGGGGTGGTGTCCCCCGCCCCCAAACGAATCTGGCTCTTCGGCCAAAGCAGGGGCCAACTCAGGCAGGCGCTGAGGGTCATGACGTCATCATCGTCGGCCCCGACGGGTCGAATCGGAGGTAACACCTCGTCGCAGCCTGGCAGCACCCGAACCAGTTGAACCCTAAACAAGTTGGGTGGCATCTGGGTACCGTGGAACAAGGGGTTGCCCGGTTGAACGATTTTGCCCTCGGCGACATCGACCAACTCGTTGTTCACGAAGTGCAGGAGAGTGCACGGAACTTCGGCGGCGCCCTGCGAAAACATGTAGGGCGTCAGGGATGCCCAGTCAAAGGCAAGGAGATGAAGTCCTCGGCCGAGAGAGGCTTAATTAGTTACCGTGATGATGGCGTCGAGCTCGGCTAATGTCGAGGCACCGCCAACGACGGGCGTGTAGTTGACGGAGGGGCCGCTTGCTGCAGAGGTGCCGGCCGGCGTACACCCGGGTGCATTAAGCTCCCGTGTCGGCGTCGGAGACATCAATGCCGCCTCCGCCGGAGACACCAATGGCCCCGCCATCGCGTTCTGCGAGTTGCTGGCCGTGAAGCTGGGAATCGGGGGCGGCCCCTGTTGGCCGCCCGCAATCCACGCCTGCAACCCCTCGATCAAGCTAGGCACAATGGCGGTGATCGTCGCTCCGAGCTGTTGTTGCACTTGCTCTTGGACAATCTCCGGAATCCGCGCCACCTGTGCCTTGAGTTCTTGAACCTCGCGCGCCTGGCTTTCTGAGCTGGTCTTTTTCTCCTTTCGCCCACCAGCGTTATAGTATGACGACCATTTTGTCGACAAGCCTTTGCCGGCCACACGACCAGCTGACGTCGGCTTACTGAGCTTATCCTTGTTCTTCATTACATTCAACGCCCTATTTAGAGTCGTGTCCCAAGGGTTGCTCTTAGTCGACCCCGCGCTACTGCTTTCAGTCGCCCGCGGAAGGAATGTGAATCATTTAGAAATTTGGCTTCATTAATTAGAATGCAACCATATGGAGCTAATTACGCGGGGGTGTATTCCTTACCAGAACAAGCTCAAGCGCCCTGGTCTTCGGATCCGTGGTAAGCTCCTTTTTTTTCGGGTCCTTCTTGTACCGGGCCCTGACAAAGTTCCTGGTTTGCTTGTCACTGTATTTATCGAAGAGGGGCGGTAGGCCTTGCTCGGCACGGTCCGCCTCCTCCTTGTCCCATATAGGCTCCGCCACTCTATAACCATCGGGACCGAGTGTGTGTTCCCCTAAGTTCAGCTCCCGCATTTCTTTCCCCCACTGACTTGATTCAGAGTGTGCGGTGCTCGAGCAATTGATCTTGAAGTCGTTTTAGTCATCTTCGGTGATCGAAGGATTTTTCTCCTTGATCTTCTCATAACTCTCACCTTTCTCGATCATTCTCTTCACATTGCTTTTCCAAGTAGACAGGGCCTTGCTCATCTTCGTGAGGGCAGCATTGTTCACTTTATTCCCTTTGAGGCTTGTGTTTGCAAATTCAGCGGGGAACTTGTATCGTTCGTGGAACTTCGTGAAGAGGAGGTTGCGCAAATTCCCTCGGTCAGGATGCCTCAGGTTCTCGGTGTTGATCGAGACGGTGCTCCGGAGAATGCACCCGAGCTGAAGCGAGTATCCCTTGACTATTCGTTCGGGCGCCGTTGGATTCCCGTCGGAGTCCACTTCAGTAACTTCCTCCTTGAGGGTGCGGAGCACGGTCGGGCGCCGGTCCTTCCGTTGCCTCTTCGGTTGGCTGCCATCTGTGCGTGCGCCGCCATCATTAGTGGTGGCATCCTCGGTGGCACCATCAGTGGTGGCATCAGTGGGGTCATCCTTGGCGGTACCATCAGTGGTGTCAGGATCGGTGGGGAAGGCGGCGTCCTCATACAAGTGAGGTTGTTCCTCCATCTCCTGGGACAGCTCCCAGAATGCCTTGCCGCCCGAACCGCCGGCCTCATCGTTGTTGGCCATGTTTCTCTCTAAATAGGAACAAAGTTTGGTCAAAAAGTTGGTTATTGTCAAGGAACAAGATCATGGTCTCATCATTTAGGGTTTGTCGACACCGAGGCATCCTAAAAGCTAAGCTTTTATAATTGAGGGTTTTTCGACGCCGAGGCACCCTAAAAGCCTAAGCTTTCATCATTTCGGTTTTTATCGACACCGAAGCACCCTAGAAGCCAAGGTTTTTTAATTTATGGTTTGTCGACACCGAGGCATCCTAAAAGCTAAGCTGGGAAGGAGAATTCTAAGTTGGGCCTAATCACTTGGCTCTATTGCCGCCTATGGTTTAATGCAACTAGAATAAAGGGGCACTTGATCCTACTTAAATAACTACTAAGATACCCCGGCCCATGCATTAGTCACAAGTACCCTATATGTCCTATTTTTAGCAAAGTCATGCTAAAATTCACGGAAAATTTCAGCATGACCTTTGCTGAAAATAGGACATATGGAGTACCCGAATTTGCCGGAACGGAAGTTAATCGACATTCCAGCAAACTCAAGGGCCTCTCGGGGTACCTGCAAAATCATCACGACACGATGGTCGGAGACAAAACCCAGCAAAAATCTGGATGGAGTGCATCGGGCTTTCAACTCCATTTAGACTATTCAAATGAAGATCACACTGAGCTCCAGCTGAGGGATCCATCAGCCATCATGCCAGCCAGCCAGCAAATTAAGCTGGCCTGGAGCAAATAAAAATACAATGCATACATACATACTAAAGCAGAAAGATAGATAGATAGATAAGCATGTTTAGTTTAGTTTACAAGAATGAGTGCATGCATGTCAAAAGTTGCCATCTACTACTTGTCATCATCATCATATAGTAAAAGATAATTAACCAGCACATGCATCAATGATGCTTCTGCTCTTACTTCTCTGCTGCTAAAAGCATAACCACAACAAGATTAACAGCTACATTGTTCTGTGTAGTGTACATTGGTGATTGTTGAGCCAACATGCCACATTGCAGTGCTAGGATGTTGCCATGTTTGCAGTGCTAGGATGTTGCCATTCCAGCAAACTCAAGGGCCTCTAATAGGTCATCCAACAAAAAATCATCAATAGTTTTAGCTGAAAAAAAATCATGGATTGCTGTTAACTGAAAATTAGTGAAAGAAACTGTTGCTGATCATGGATTGCTGATCATGAAAATTAGTATATTGTGCTTGTCAAGTGTTGTAGGCTTCATATTTTAAGCATTTTACAGTAATTTATCACCCTACTGTCCCTAAAATAGCTATTTATCCAAAGATGGCTAATAACCAGCAGATATGTCACAGAGATACACCAAAAATATGTAACAATTTCCCTGGTTAAACTGGGATAGTCCTAGAACCTCCTGTGATCCAAAGAAGAAGAAAAGGCATATAGTACATCATCTAATGTCCTAGGATATTAATAGAGAAGAGGGCGGTGCACATGGTATGTACTCTACTACTAATTTAGTGCTCAACGTTGACATCACAGTACCAACTAAAGCCGAAGTCTAACTGCACACTAACCTTTTGGTACAACAGAAACATGTATGCTATTTAATGTGATAAGATCAAGTACCATACCAGAATCTTATAAATTTCCCCCTAATTAAGTGTGGCTGCTGCTTTAATGCCACTGGAAGTGAAGTCCACTTTGCTGAGAGTGTAAAGCACTCCACTCCACTACCACTACCCTTGCTACTGACTTCGTATCAGCTGAGCTCCTCCCTTTCTTAATTAGTTGGTGACTCTGTTGCTCTAGTTAACTTGAGCAGACACACACCTGATTCTAAGTACAACACACACCACCACACTTAGTCTTCTTGTCCTATCACATATCGTCGATCATACTCATAATTTGAGATAATAATTATCTATAAAAACTAATTAATTAAATGAAACTATGTCAAGTTCTATAAATGTGTGACTACGTCAATGGTAGTCCTAAAATAGCTATATACCTAGCGAAGATTGAATTAGCACAAAGGTCTAAATCCACTAATGTCCCTCCCTCAAATGGTTAATTAGTGTGAGATGGTAAAGCAATTGCAGTTTTCCCACAGCCAACATCCAACAATGGACACACGAGCACAAAGGTCTGAACTTGTATTTTAAAAAACATCTGGAACTCAATTACTGAATTAAACTTGCCCTGTCGTACTAACAGCCAACAGTATTTCTATCTAGCGAAGATTAAATTTGCAGCATTAGACAGATCCAGCAATGGAATCCAAACAAAGGCCTAAAATTTTACCACCCCTAGAACACATCTGGAACTCTAGAAAAACATCTGGAACACCCTTGCTAATCATAAAGTGTTCCAAAGCACATATCAATAACGTGGCACATGATTTTCTCAAGAGTTGAAGTATTTTAGGATAATCCTGACACAAGCAATTGGCTATAATGCACATACAGGAAGATGGACCTATTGTGATGGGTGTGGATGCATTTCTTACCAGGCACAAGGGCGGGGTCGCCAGAGGGGTCGGGGCCGCCGGAGGGGTCGGGGTCGGGGTCGTCGGGGGCGCGGGCGGCGGCGGCGTAGCTCCGGGCGTCCGGGGCGTCGGGGGCGCGGGCGTCGAGGGCGTCGGCGGCGCGGCGCTCGGCTCAGCGGGGGTGGCGCGGGGGCGGCGGCGCGGCGCTGGAGGGAGAGAGAGGCGTCGGGGAGAGGGGGGAGATCTGGCGAGGGGAGAGAGAGGAGGGTGCGGCCGGTGGGAGATATGGATGGGGGATTACTAATGGCGCACTGCAGCTCTGTGCGCCATAAGTATGTAGACTCTAATGGCGCACCACCCCCAGGTGCGCCGTTAGTATTGTGTTCTAGGCCCGACAGAAAGGTATATATTCCACCTAACCCACTACCCAACAGAACCCCCGCACTAGCCCGACTGGTCAGCACTCTGCACACCCACTAGGAGGTCCTGGGTTCGATTCCCAGGCTCCCCAAATTTTTTTTTTGCATTTAAAATGTTGTTTGACACTTATTTGTGTTTAAATATGTTCAAACTTGTTTAAATCATAACAGTAATATTTTTTTATAAAAAAGTAATAATTTTTTAAAAAATATCATCAAATTTTTTATTTGAAAATATTTATGAATATGAAAAAATATCATCAAATTTATTATTTTGAATATATCATGGGTCGGCGGCGGCGGCGGCGGTTGAGTAGGGGAATCGAGGGTGCGGGGGGTCGGCGGCGGCGGCCGGTGGATCGGGGGGTGCTTGATGGGCCTCGAACCCCTCGTTGGTTACCCCAAGTGGAAGGTGTAAGATGAAGTAAGTAGAAGTGTTTTCCCCTAGCAAAGATGCCAAGGATCGATTCCCCAGAGACTCCTAGGTTCAACAGGTAGGTGTCAATTGCTACGGTGCCAGACTAATAGCAATCAATGTGGACCTGCACACAGATACAAATAACTTTGCTCCCAACGAGTACAGAGAGGTTGTCAATCCCTCCGGCCTTGTAGTTCACAAAGGATTAAAAGCAATGATAGTAGTGATAGATAATGATAGATAGTATTTTTGCAATAGTAAATAATAGCGAAAATAAATAGTGGATGTGATCAATGATGGTAATATGGACCGGAGTCTCATGATTTTCACTAGTGATGTCTCTCTCCCAAAAGACGATAAAACAGCTATGTGAGGTAAACAAATTACAGCTGGGCAATTGACAGGACCACGAACGCAAACCAATGCTGACTACATTGCAAGAAAGGTTGAGGTTCAAAGCATGGGCGGTACGCCAAAGTAAGTAGACCGAAATCCATCAATATCTACTACTAATCATCCACCTTGAGATGTCTATCCGCATCATCTCGCTGGTATTAAGTTGCGAGCCCCACCCATAGTGTAAACTCAAAGCAACAGACAACTGCATTAAAAGAACTTTGCGTAAATTAAACAATCCTTGCACCCGCGGGCACAAGCACCGTTGTTTTCCCCCTTGTGGCAACAGCACATCCCCTAGACTCATGTTTCTGTCACTCAAGCTAGTCATCGAAGGGCATGACCCCACAATCGAGCATAACGTTCCCTCTTGGAGTCACTACCTACTACTTGGCCAAAGCAATAAATAACAACGGAGAACATGCAAGAATTACTTATGAACGAAAATATAAAAGAGGTGCATCAAATATATTACTCAAGATCAATATGAACATAATCTCATAATCCATCGGATCCCAGCAAACTCAACATAGCAACAACATAAGGATTACATAGGTGCCTCGATCATGTAGGGCAGCTCACGAGGACTAATTAGTGAAGCACAAGAACGGGAGGAGAACATCACATAGCTACTGGTCATGGACCCATGGTCCAAGGGAGACTACTCACGAGTCATCCGGGAGGCGTCCATGGTGGTGGAGAAGCTCCTGGTGGTGATCCTCCCCTCCGGCAGGGTGCCGGGAAGAGTTCTCCTGGTGCTCCCGATCTTGGAAGCGACGGCGGCGGCGGAACAGAGATGGGATCGCGAAAAGGGTTCCTGTTCTGAGGGTTACGGAGGGTCCTTTAAATATATGCCAAAGTAGGGCACCGGGGGAGCCTCGGGGGGCCCAGGCGCCCCCCCGGCGCGGCCCAGGGGGGGCGCGCCCACAGGGCGCCTGGAGCCCCTGTGGCCCCCCCAGGCTGCCCTTCGGACGCAGTTTTGTTTCCGGATCGCTGATTTTGTATATAATTTTTCTGGATTTTTCTCGGCAGTTCTCGAAACGTGAAAACCTGAAATACAAAAACAGCCGAAAACAGAAACTGGCACTGGGGTGCACTGGATTAGTAAGTTAGTCCAAATATGATAAAAAGTGTATGGAAGTGTATGAATATCATAGCAATATCACCCAAAAGTGGCATGGAGCAAGTAGAAATTATAGATACGTTTTGGACGTATCAACATCCCCAAGCTTAATTCCTGCTCGTCCTCGAGTAGGTAAATGATAACAAGAATAATTTCTGTGGTGACATGCTATTAACCATATAGGACTTTCTCATAGTCATATGACAAAAGCTTATCGAGACAATGATTCTAAAGTAATTAAGTTGTCTCAAGAGAAAAATCACAAATGACTGAAAGTTTTTCAACATGATATTGAAACATCAAATAGATTTGCAATGAACATGATGTGCAAATATGATAAAGTAATATCTAGCTTGCCCCCTTTAGTGATGCAAAACATAAATGCAGGGGCACCTTCAAGGTTTAAGTGATGACTAGATACAATGATTTCAGAATAAACGATATCACAATCATGCAAAAGACAATGCTACTTTGGGACAATGCACATTACACTCAGAATGACAATCATGCTCTCAGTAGTTGGTGCTTTAACATGAAAGTAGAAGAAAGGTTATGTGCTAGAGCTTTTATTTTGAAAACATGGAAGCAATTGTGTCAACGGTAGTAGTACTTCATATGTGTCATGTATAAGACATCCTATAAGTTGCAAGCCTCATGCATCGAATACCAATAGTGCCCGTACCTTGTCGTAATTAACTCGGATTTCCATGGGTTATCATTGCATTACATATGTTTCAACCAAGTGTCACAAAGGGGTACCTCTATGCCACCTGTACAAAGGTCCAAGGAGATAAATCGCATTTGATTTCTCGTTTTTGATAGATCTCAACTTGAGGACATCCATACCGGGACAACATAGAAAATAGATGATGGACTCCTCTTAAATGCATAAGCATATTCTCATAAGAGACTGAGGATTAAGGTCCAAGCTAAAACTTCCACCATGATGCATGGCTTTGGTTGGCGGCCCAATGTTCTTCTCTAACAATATGCATAGTTATTCAACCCACGGTAAATCACCATTACTTCAGACAAGACGAACATGCATAGCAACTCACATGATATTCAACAAAAGTGTGACAGTTGATGGCGTCCCCAGAAACATGGTTACCGCTCAGCAAGCAACTCATAAGAAATAAGATACATAAGCAACATATTCTTTACCACAATAGTTTTTAGGCTACTTTCCCATGAGCTATATATTGCAAAGTTAGTTTGCTTAGTACAGGTCGAGGTTAACAAAAAAGACTGGGAGCGACCAACTAAGAGAGCAATGACGGTCATAATCATGCAGAGCGACAAAGCAACATTGAATCAGGCATGGTAGTTATATCGCTACTCAGAAATAAAAGATCATCAAGGCTTGACAGACTTTCTTTACAGTCTTAAATATGCGTGAGCATACGCCAAGTCAATCAAAATAAATTCTCGAAGGAAGATATCACTAAACCATACCACATCATAGGCAAACAAATCAAGTTGGTATTCCAATAACACATTGGGAATCCCCCAGCTATTTGAGATTAACCATAAGAAAACATGAATTACTAAGCACCATTATGCAAGTAGCATCTTTATCATAGACACATTAACCCATGCAACGGACGCAAACTCTCTTAATGAAATAAGCATGATAATTAAAGAGAGTTCAAGCAACCAACTAAATAAAAGCTCTTTGAAAAGATAAGCATGAATACTAAGAGCAGAGCACAATAGTAGCTATTAAAAGACAAAGAACATACACAGTATAGATAGACATGAAAATTCTATGTTATGTTCTAGGTAGAGGTGGAGCGTGTTTCTCTCCCACATAAAAGAATGCTGAGTTCCGACTCGTTTATGAAAAACTAAAAAGAAAACTAAAAGCAAGACGCTCCAAGCATAGCACATAACACATGAAGTGATAAAAATATAGCGGAACGAAAGACGAACTGATAATGTTGATGGAGAAGGGGATGCACGGGGGCATCCCAAGCTTAGACGCTTGAGTCTCCTTGAATATTTCTTGTGGGTGCACGGGGGCATCCCCAAGCTTGAGCGCTTGACACTCCTGAATCTTTTTTATCATCTTCCCTCGCACACTTGAAAACTCCCTTCATACATAACTCATCATGATCTGATTAGCGAGGTTAGTACCCTTAATAAAATAATTATACCTTGCTGGAAATAAGGATATTCTTGAAGTTCTACTGTTTCTCAAGATTGCCAAAAGGTTTTTGCAAAGAAAAAGCAAGTTCTTGATTTGCAAAGTGAAGGTAAGGCAAAACAGGACAGAATCTGTGAAAAACAGAACAGCAGGCAGTAATTGACCTGTTCGGGATACTTCTGCAACTCAAATCAAAAAACTCAGAACTGACGCACGAAAGAAAATTATATAGAGAACACTGTCGAAAAAATTCAGACCAAAAAGATGATCTGGTGATTTTATACGAATTTTTCTATCCAAGGACAGAATCTGTTTCCTGGACAGCACCTCACAACTTTTGAACTTTCTAGCAGTCAGAGGCTATACTTGGCACAAATATGAAAAGTAAAGATACAATGATGATGCTACAGCAGTAAACAACATCAAGACACAACAAAAGCAAAAAAATTATTCATGTGGGCTGCCTCCCAAAAGCGCTTTCTTTTATGCCTTTAAGCTAGGCATAATGCATAGGTCAAGTTTTATCAAGAGTAAAAGAATAGCTAGCCCGTACAACGGACTCAAAAGGTAACTTGACCTTCTTACGAGGGAAGTGTTCCATCCCTTTCTTGAGAGGAAACTGAAATTTTATATTACCCTCTTTCATGTCAATGATATCACCAACGGTGCGTAAAAAGGGACGTCCCAAAATAATTCGACATGAAGGATCACATTCAATATCCATAATAGTGAAATCAACGGGCACATAATTATCATTAACAACAATAAGAACATCATCGATCCTCCCCAAAGGTTTCTTTATGGAAGAATCAATGAGACGAACACCAAAAGAACAAGAATCAAAAGGTTTCAATTTAAGCATATCATATATTCTTTTGGACATAACAGAGGTACTAGCTCCAACATCACATAATGCATAAGAGAAGTCATTCAAATTAATTTTTATCATAGGATCCCAACCATCTTCTAGCTTTCTAGGTATGGAGGCTTCTACTCTGAGTTTCTCCTCCCTAGCTTTGATGAGAGCATTAGTGATATGCTCTGTGAAGGCAAGATTAATCGTGCTAGTGTTGGGTTCTCTAGACATCTTGTGAAGGAAATTAATAACTTCGGTAAGAGTGCAATTATCAAAATCAAGGTCACGAGCATCAAGTAAAGTGGTAGTGGTGTCCTTTAGGTTCACTTGTTTGGTAGTTTCTGTAGTCATAGCATCACCATTAATAGGTCCATTCAGACCAGGAGTGCATTGGGTGCTAAGAGTTTTGACATCTTCAATAACTTGGATAGTAGCAACAGTATGGTGGGTAGGAAGGCTCTTAATTCTTTCCTCTTCCTCCCTTTCTCTAGCCCATCTTTCTTTAAGTTTAGCCATCATCCTAATATTTTCATTAATTTGCACTTGAGTAGCATTAATAGGGATGGCTTCCCTCTCTTTAAGAGGAGAAGTTTCAATTTTTTGCAATTTTACCTCATTGGCTAAGTGGTCTACCTTGAAGGAAAGATCATCTAGTTTATGTAGTTTTTCTTCTACACTCTTATTAAAGGCTTTTTGGGTAGTGATGAAATCTTTAAGCATGATCTCTAGTTCAGTATTGGAGTTCTTGGTACTAGGATAAGCATTGTTGTTTCTGGGGGACTTATCTTTGCCTTTTTCAAAGGAGGAGGTAGACCATATAATCAAAATCATTCCAGCTGATCGAGCGCCTGGACCGGATGGATTCAACGGTTTCTTCCTAAAAATATCCTGGGATATTATAAAAGAGGACTTCTATAGATTGACAGAGGAATTTTGGGCTGGAGGACTCAATCTACAATGCATCAATACCTCCCTAATTACTCTGATCCCCAAAAAGCTAGTACCTGAATCGGTAAATGATTACAGGCCCATTTCTTTGATGAATTGTGTGCTCAAAGTGCTTACTAAAATTCTTGCTGAACGATTACAACGGCGGATCCTCCAAGTAGTACACAGAAATCAATATGGTTTCATTAAGACAAGAACCATACAAGATTGCCTGGGTTGGGCTTTTGAGTACTTGCATCAGTGCAAACATTCGGGCAGAGAGATTGTGATCCTAAAACTAGACTTTGAGAAGGCGTTTGATACAATGGACCATTCTTTCATCTTGAAAATGCTTCAATGTAAAGGCTTTGACGACAGGTGGTGTATGTGGATGCAAAATATCCTACAGTCTGGATCATCATCTATTCTCCTAAATGGGATTCCTGGTACAGAGTTTAAGTGTAAACGTGGGGTGAAACAAGGAGATCCGGTGTCGCCCCTGCTTTTTGTGCTGGCGGCAGATCTGCTTCAATCTATGATCAATAAAGCCTGGAGAGAAGGTCACATCACACTCCCCATATCTCAACCTGACTCTGAGGATTACCCTGTGATTCAATACGCGGATGACACTTTGATCGTGCTGCCTGCAGAACCGCGGGAGCTGAATACTGTCAAGCAGATTTTGGATTCGTATGCCCGAGCGACAGGACTGAAAATCAATTACTCCAAATCGCAGTTAATGCCGATAAATGTAAGTATGCGTAAAACAGCGGAGCTAGCTCGTGATTTGGGTTGTCAGGTGGGTTCGATGCCTTTTACTTATCTAGGGCTGCCGCTTGGAACTACCAGACCAACTGTCAGGGATCTAATGCCTCTGGTAGACAGGATTGAGAGGAGATTGACAGCGACTGCCATCTGGTTGTCCTATGGTGAGAGAGTACAGCTCATTAACTCGGCTCTGTCGTCGCTGCTATCCTTTGCGATGTGTGTGCTCAAGTTACCGCTGAGGCTGATCGACATTTTTGATCGCGCGAGGAGGCACTGTCTTTGGAGAAAAGAGATCGATAGAGATGCAAGAACCAATTCTTTGGCTGCTTGGGATATGGTCTGTAGACCAAAAAAGAAAGGAGGATTGGGGATTCTTGACCTAAAGATTCAAAATAAAGCCCTGTTGCTCAAATACATACATAAATTCTTACATAAGCATGACACTCCCTGGGTTTTGTTGGTTTGGAATGCTTACTATGAGGAAACACCCCCGCATGCTAGGCCACCGTGTGGATCGTTTTGGTGGCGTGATGTATTTTCACTAATGGACATCTACAGAGGTATCACCACTTGTGTGCCAGCTGCGGGTGACACGATTCTGCTCTGGAAGGATGTGTGGATAAATGAGAGACCTTTGGCAGAAACTCACGATCATCTTTTCTCGTTTGCACTTGATGAAGACATCTCTTTGGCTCAATTCTACCATAATGATACAGCAGTGGATAACTTCATGCTCCCTTTATCGTTGGAAGCCCGAGAAGAACTGAATGATTTGCAGCATGTGTTGGCTGGTTTGGCTCTGACTCCAATGGAAACTGATGAATGGATCATGTGCTGGGGTGATCCGAAATTCAAACCGAAGAAGTTTTATAACTATGTTTTCAGAAACATCACGGCCCCACAATACATCACCTCCATATGGAAAACTAAATGCATCATGAGGCACAAGGTTTTCGCGTGGTTGATGTTGAATGATCGGGTGAACACTAGAGACCTCCTTCTACGTCGGCATTTTGACATTGGGGATGATCACAATTGTCCTATGTGCAACTCGGGGATGGTTGAAACGAACAAACATTTGTTCTTTGACTGCCCGTTCGCAGTGACATGCTGGGATGTTCTGGGTATAAACTGGGGTGATCACCAAGACTTGCAGCAAAATTTTGACACGGCAAAGGCTGGGTGGCATGGACCTCTTTTTAAGGATATAACCGTATTGGCAGCTTGGAACATTTGGAAACAAAGGAATAATAAGATCTTCGAAGGGGTGGTTGCCACGCATGTAGACTGGTTGAGGAGATTAAAGGAGGACTTGGTAATTTTAGGTTATAGGATCAACCCTCAAAAACTAGCTTTCTTGAGGGACTTTAGCAACTCTCTCTCTATCTAGCACCTTTCTCTTTTTTCTGAGTTCTCTTAGGGCTGGTGACAACCCCCTGTCTTATAAAATGTAAATTCTAGCTCCTGGGTGCCAATTTTTCTGTTAGCACCCATGGCATATATAATGGAAAAACAACAGTAGGAGACTCTCCTGCTGTTTTAGTGTGTCTTAAAAAATAAGCATTGTTGTTCCCATAAGAATTAGAGGGGAATGGTCTAGGATTGTTACCAAATTTACTCCTATATGCATTATTGTTAAAACTGTTTCTAGAGATAAAATTCACATCTACTTGTTCTTGAGCAATCAAAGAATTTAAAGGAACATCACGAGGATCAACAGTTGATTGCTTCGAAAGTAGAGACATAATCAAGTCAACTTTTTCATTTAAGGAGGAAATCTCCTCGACAGAGTTTACCTTCCTACCTGTTGGAGCGCGTTTGGTGTGCCATTGGAATAGTTGGTCATCATCTCATCGAGAAGTTTTGTGGCAACACCAAGTGTAGTTGACATAAAAGTTCCTCCCGCGGCCGAATCTAACAAGTTCCGCGAGGTAAAGTTCAAGCCTGGATAAAAAGTTTGGATAACCATCCAAGTAGTCAGACCGTGAGTAGGGCAATTATTGATAAGAGATTTCATACGTTCCCAAGCTTGGGCAACGTGTTCATTATCCAATTGTTTAAAATTCATAATGTTACTCCTAAGTTGGATAATTTTAGCAGGTGGATAGTATTTTCCGATAAAAGCATCTTTGCATTTGTCCCATGAATCTATGCTATTTCTAGGCAAAGACTGAAACCAAATTTTTGCTCCTCCTCTCAAGGAGAAAGGAAAAAGCTTAAGCTTAACCATATTACCATCTATTTCGTGGTACTTTTGCATATCACAAAGTTCAACAAAGTTGTTCAAGTGTAAAGCAGCATCATCTCCAGCACCGGAGAATTGTTCTTTCATGACAAGGTTCAGTAAAGCAGGTTCAATTTCATATGAAGGTACTGAAGTGGCAGGTGTAGTGATAGGTGTGCTGATAAAGTCATCGTTGTTGTGACTAGTGAAGTCACACAACTTGGTGTTTTCATTGGAACCCATAGTAGCAAGCAAGCAAGATAACTATTTTTGTGATTTTCGATAAAAGACACTAAAGCAAAAATGTAAGGTAAACTAACAAGACTAAAAAGCAAAGGTAAAAGATAGCATGCAACTCCCCCATCCTGAAGAGTGGAGTCCCCTGCAACGGCGCCAGAAAATACTCCTTGATGGGCCTCGAACCCCTCGTTGGTTACCCCAAGTGGAAGGTGTAAGATGCAGTAAGTAGAAGTGTTTTCCCCTAGCAAAGATGCCAAGGATCGATTCCCCAGAGACTCCTAGGTTCAACAGGTAGGTGTCAATTGCTACGGCGCCAGACTAATAGCAATCAACGTGGACCTGCACACAGATACAAATAACTTTGCTCCCAACGAGTACAGAGAGGTTGTCAATCCCTCCGGCCTTGTAGTTCACAAAGGATTAAAAGCAATGATAGTAGTGATAGATAATGATAGATAGTATTTTTGCAATAGTAAATAATAACGAAAATAAATAGTGGATGTGATCAATGATGGTAATATGGACCGGAGTCTCATGATGTTCACTAGTGATGTCTCTCTCCCAAAAGACGATAAAACAACTATGTGAGGTAAACAAATTACAGCTGGGCAATTGACAGGACCATGAACGCAAACCAATGCTGACTACATTGCAAGAAAGGTTGAGGTTCAAAGCATGGGCGGTACGCCAAAGTAAGTAGACCGAAATCCATCAATATCTACTACTAATCATCCACCTTGAGATGTCTATCCGGATCATCTCGCTGGTATTAAGTTGCGAGCCCCACCCATAGTGTAAACTCAAAGCAACAGACAACTGCATTAAAAGAACTTTGCGTAAAGTAAACAATCCTTGCACCCGCGGGCACAAGCACCGTTGTTTCCCCCCTTGTGGCAACAACACATCCCCTAGACTCATGTTTCTGTCACTCAAGCTAGTCATCGAGGGGCATGAACCCACAATCGAGCATAACGTTCCCTCTTGGAGTCACTACCTACTACTTGGCCAAAGCAATAAATAACAATGGAGAACATGCAAGAATTACTTATGAACGAAAATATAAAAGAGGTGAATCAAATATATTACTCAAGATCAATCTGAACATAATCTCATAATCCATCGGATCCCAGCAAACTCAACATAGCAACAGCATAAGGATTACATAGGTGCCTCGATCATGTAGGGCAGCTCACGAGGACTAATTAGTGAAGCACAAGAACGGGAGGAGAACATCACATAGCTACTGGTCATGGACCCATGGTCCAAGGGAGACTACTCACGAGTCATCCGAGAGGCGTCCATGGTGGTGGAGAAGCTCCCGGTGGTGATCCTCCCCTCCGGCAGGGTGCCGGGAAGAGTTCTCCTGGTGCTCCCGATCTTGGAAGCGACGGCGGCGGCAGAACAGAGATGGGATCGCGAAAAGGGTTCTTGTTCTGAGGGTTACGGAGGGTCCTTTAAATATATGCCAAAGTAGGGCACCGGGGGAGCCTCGGGGGGCCCAGGCGCCCCCCTGGCGCGGCCCAGGGGGGGCGCGCCCACAGGGCGCCTGGAGCCCCTGTGCCCCCCCAGGCTGCCCTTCGGACGCAGTTTTGTTTCCGGATCGCTGATTTTTTATATAATTTTTCTGGATTTTTCTGGGCAGTTCTCGAAACGTGAAAACCTGAAATACAAAAACAGCCGAAAACAGAAACTGGCACTAGGGTGCACTGGATTAGTAAGTTAGTCCAAATATGATAAAAAGTGTATGGAAGTGTATGAATATCATAGCAATATCACCCAAAAGTGGCATGGAGCAAGCAGAAATTATAGATACGTTTTGGACGTATCAGTGCTCGGCGGCGGCGGTTGAGTAGGGGAATCGAGGGTGCGGGGGGTCGGCGGCGGCGGTTGAGTAGGGGAATCGAGGGTGCGGGGGGTCGGCGACGGCGGCCGGTGGACCGGGGGGTGCTCGGCGGCGAGGGGGACCGGATCTGGCGAGGTGGGATAGCGATCGAGATGGAGGGGGGGGGTCGAGATCGAGTGTCCATGAAATTTAAAAATATTCATGATAGTTCAAAAAGTGCCCATGAAATACAATCGAGAAATGAAGGGTACGATTTAAATACAATCGATCTTAGCTAGCTATCTGTTCACAATCTTCTTGCCCTTCTTTTTCGCAAATGGAGTTCTTCTGTGGAACGGACATCCTTTAGGTAGGGTGGTCCTGCTTCTTCTTGTGGTGTAAGCTGCTACTTCATCATCGTCGTCATGTTCGATCCTCGGGTCGCCGTACTTGTCGAAGTCTTGCTCATTGGCTACTCCATCCATTCCGATGATCTTCCTTTTGCCTCTCCTCACGACAACACGACTAGGCTTTGACGGATCGGTAATGAAGAAGCATTGGTCAACTTGGGAAGCCAGTACCCATGGCTCATTTTTCGCGGTGACGTTTGCGCCCGCGGTCTTGGATTTGGCTTCGGGTATAACCATGGTGGTGAAATGCCAGTCTTCTTTTAGGACGCACTTGGCCCATCTGACACGGAACATCGGGACCTTCTCTCCAGCGTAGCTCAGCTCCCAGATCTCCTCGATCCTTTCGTAGTATCTGTCCTTGTCATTACCGGTGTAGGATTCCATCGTTACCCCGGAGTTCTGATAACCATCGCTCTTCATGTCCTTGGCCTCGGTGTAGAATGTGTAGCCGTTGATATCGTACGCCTCATAGGTCATCAGGTTGTGCTCGGCGCCCTGTGACAAGGCGAATATGAGTTGTTCTTCCGCGGAAGAATCATCAAGTAAAGGGTACGACAGAAGCTTCTGCTTGAACCAACGCGTGAAACATGAGTTGTGCTCTTTGATTATATCTCCGTCCGTCCTCTGTTGGCCTCGGTCATTGTACGTCTTCTCAATAAAGGTTTTGTGCTGAACCACCCAAGGATTGACCACGTCTATGTGTTGTAGCGCGACTAGGTTTGCTCTTTCAAAGTCGGCGAGTCGACCCTTGAAGTCGACATGCATTTCGCGGCGACCCTCACGGTGACCCCATCCACCGAGCCTGCCGAGGTGCCTGTTGACGGGCAGACCAACGGGGTTCTCGATGCCTACATAATTCGTGCAGTAGGAGATGCACTCTTCGGTCAGAAAGCCCCTGGCTATGTGATACGTCCAAAACGTATCTATAATTTCTGCTTGCTCCATGCCACTTTTGGGTGATATTGCTATGATATTCATACACTTCCATACACTTTTGATCATATTTGGACTAACCTATTAACTCAGTGCACCCCAGTGCCAGTTTCTGTTTTCGGCTGTTTTTGTATTTCAGGTTTTCACGTTACGAGAACTGCCAGGAAAAATCCAGAAAAATTATATAAAAAATCAGCGTTCCAGAACCTACCGTGCGCCCGAAGGGCAGCCGGGGGGGGGCCACCAGGGCTCCAGGCGCCCTGGCGGCGCCCCCCCCCCTGGGCCCCCCGAGCCCCGTCTGGTGCCCCCCTTTGGCATATATTTAGAGCTTCCTCCGAAACCCTCGAAACGGGAACTCTTTTTCGTGATCTCATCTCTGTTCCACCGCCGCCGCCGCTTCCAAGATCGGGAGCACCAGGAGAACTCTTCCCGGCACCCTGCCGGAGGGGAGGATCACCGCCGGGAGCCTCTCCACCACCATGGACGCCTCCCGGATGAGTTGTGAGTAGTCTCCCTTGGACCATGAGTCCATGACCAGTAGCTATGTGATGTTCTCCTCCCGTTCTTGTGCTTCACTAATTAGTCCTCGTGAGCTGCCCTACATGATCGAGGCACATATGTAATCCTTATGCTGTTGCTATGATGAGTTTGCTGGGATCCGATGGATTATGGGATTATGTTCAGATTGTGATTGAGTAATATATTTGATCTACCTCTTTTATATTTATGTTCATAAGTAATTCTTGCATGTTCTCCGTTGTTATTTATTGCTTTGGCCATGTAATAGGTAGTGACTCCAAGAGGGAACGTTATGCTCGATTGTGGGTTCATGCCCCTCGATGACTAGTTTGAGTGACAGAAACATGAGTCTAGGGGATGTGCTGTTGCCACAAGGGGGAAAACAACGGTGCTTGTGCCCGCGGGTGCAAGGATTGTTTACTTTACGCAAAGTTCTTTTAATGCAGTTGTCTGTTGCTTTGAGTTTACACTATGGGTGTGTCGGGGGAAACTGTCCGCCACGAACACCTATGGGACCGGAGCCCCTTGTCTGTGCGGTACGAGGGCGGAGGGGGCACGAAGAGCAGATCGAGGCAGACGCGCGGGCAGTTTTTACCCAGGTTCGGGCCGCACGGATGCGTAAAACCCTACTCCTGCTTGGTTGTGTATTGAGTTGAGCGCTCGGGAGCTTGAAGAAGCAGCTACACCGTGCGTGAGAGTAATCTAGGTTTCGAACCCCCTCCACGTTGTGCATGGGCCTCCTTTTATAGTGCAAGGGGTCACCGACAGGTGTCAACGTAGGAGAAAGGGGTAAAAATGTAAAAGAGGTGGTAGTTGTAACAGTGCGGGAACAGTGGAGCTACAGTACAGAACAGTGGTCTATACCTACTTTAACAGTGGGGGACAAGGGCATTTAATGCCCGTCGCCGTCGACCCCAAAAGCTCCCGCCGTTGCGTCTCCGTCTGCCACGGCGATGGATCCTCTGCCGTGGAGTGCCACCGTGTCCCCCAGGCTGCCCAGCCATCCGCCACGCGTCCCTGGAGTGGCCCCAGGGCGACGCGTGGGCCGATGAGCTGGAGCGCGGGCACACAGCGCACCTCCCCCGGCAAGCACCTTGCCGGGGATCTCGACCTTGCCGGGCCCGGAAGCTTGCCGCTCCCCGAGCCCTTGCCGGGTCTTCTAAGATGAAATCTTCTATTCGTCCTGACAAGCTCCTCTTGCCAGGGCCTCGTGCTAGTTAAGCAATCTCGAGCCTGGGACGGCCTTCCCGGCAAGCTCCTCTTGCCGGGGTCTTGGTCTTCTGTCTTGTATACTTTGTTTTTGAATGGCTAGATAAGGGTCAGGAAGGTCTCCGACAAGCGCGTGGTGAACCCTGCCGCGGGGAGCTGCCGCTGCCCGTGCACAAGTTGGGGTACTAGGGTACCCCTACCTTAGTACACCGACAGCGTTGGAAAGCTATTGGGGAATTGAGGTGATAGGACTTCTAGTTTTTACGATCTGGAGGATTTTACATACGTGCGCACACAGGATCACGTGCGCGGATAATTTTGAGACCAAAAAGGGTCGTCTTGGCCCTCAAAAATGGCCTGCAGGATTGGAAAAAATGAAAGTTATCGCAATTACAGCTCAAATTTTGATGAGCCGGCATATCACTTTGGTGTTCAGGTCCTTGGCGCCCCACCCATGTATGGATACAATAGGGTGTTAGGCCAACTCTCGCGAAGAAACGGTGATCAAAGAAAATACAAAAATCAACCTAGAGTCCGAATTGATCGAGACTCTCAAAGCAAGTGAGAACAAGCACCGATTTCGTCGTTTTCATAGGCGTTGGAAAGCTATTGGGGAATTGAGGTGATAGGACTTCTAGTTTTTACGATCTGGAGGATTTTACATACATGCACACACAGGATCACGTGCGTGGAAAATTCTGAGCCCAAAAAGGGTCGTCTTGGCCCTCAAAAATGGAATGCAGGATTGGAAAAAATGAAGGTTATCGGAATTACAGCTCAAATTTTGATGAGCCGGCATATCACTTTGGTGTTCAGGTCCTGGGCGCCCCACCCATGTATGGATACAATAGGGTGTTAGGCCAACTCTAGCGAAGAAACGGTGATCAAAGAAAATAAAAAAATCAACCTAGAGTCCGAATTGATCGAGACTCTCAAAGCAAGTGAGAACAAGCTCCGATTTCGTCATTTTCATAGGCGTTGGAAAGCTATTGGGGAATTGAGGTGATAGGATGTCGGGGGAAACTGTCCGCCACGAGCACCTATGGGACCGGAGCCCCTTGTCTGTGCGGTACGAGGGCGGAGGGAGCACGAAGAGCAGATCGAGGCAGACGCACGGGCAGTTTTACCCAGGTTCGGGCCGCACGGATGCGTAAAACCCTACTCCTGCTTGGTTGTGTATTGAGTTGGGCGCTCGGAGCTTGAAGAAGCAGCTACACGAGCGTGAGAATGATCTAGGTTTCGAACCCCCTCCACGTTGTGCATGGGCCTCCTTTTATAGTGCAAGGGGTCACCGACAGGTGTCAACGTAGGAGAAAGGGGTAAAAATGTAAAAGATGTGGTAGTTGGAACAGTGCGGGAACAGTGGAGCTACAGTGCAGAACAGTGGTCTATACCTACTTTGACAGTGGGGGACAAGGGCATTTAATGCCCGTCGCCGTCGACCCCAAAAGCTCCCGCCGTTGCGTCTCCGTCTGCCACGGCGATGGATCCACTGCCGTGGAGTGCCACCGTGTCCCCCAGGCTGCACAGCCATCCGCCACGCGTCCCTGGAGTGGCCCCAGGGCGACGCGTGGGCTGATGAGCTGGAGCGCGGGCACACAGCGCACCTCCCCCGGCAAGCACCTTGCCGGGCACCTCCCCCGGCAAGCACCTTGCCGGGGATCTCGACCTTGCCGGGCCCGGAAGCTTGCCGCTCCCCGAGCCCTTGTCGGGTCTTCTAAGATAAAATCTTCTATTCGTCCTGACAAGCTCCTCTTGCCAGGGTCTCGTGCTAGTTAAGCAATCTTGAGCCTGGGACGGCCTTCCCGGCAAGCTCCTCTTGCCGGGGCCTTGGTCTTCTGTCTTGCATACTTTGTCTTTGAATGGTTAGATAAGGAGCAGGAAGGTCTCCGGCGAGCCAGCAGTAAACCTTGCCGCGGGAAGCTGCAACTGCCCGTGCACAAGTTGGGGTACTGAGGTACCCCTACCTTAGTACACCGACAGGAGCCCCCGGGCCTGGGCCACACACGGTGCCGAGCGCTGTTGGGCCAGGCCCAAAACAGTGCACGGGCACCCGCGGCCCGCGGCGCGCCGAATCCACTTCCCTATCCGCCGCACCCCACGGTAACGGCACGCGTCGATTGCGGCGCCGTGGGATGGGACGTGCCCACGATTTCTTTAATGGGAAGGGCGAAACGCCCCCCACTCCCCCATAAAAGCAGAGAGAGCGGCGCGGTTCCCCTCCCTGCGCACTCATTACCATCGTCTTCTTCCTCAGATCCCTCTGCTCTTTGCCTCTACTCCTCCGCCATCACCAAGCTCTTCGCCCCCTTCCTTCCACCGCGTCCGCCATGGCCCCAAAGACCGACAAGGCGAAGGCGGAGAAGTCCAAGCGGGAGAAGTCAGATCAGGCGGCGAAGCTCGTCGCGTTCCGGAAGGAGCACATCGTCTTTGCGCCGAAGCTCGGCGTGCGGGAGCTTTGGAGCAAATATTATTGGTTCTGGGCCAAGGAGACCCCAGCGCACCCCCGCACGCGCGTCTACCCGGCCGTCGCCAAGGATCACTACCCCGGCGGGTATTACTTTTTCGCAGCCTTCTTCCACTGCGGTCTGTGCCCTCCCTTCTCAAACTTTTTCTGCGATATCATGAATACTTATGGCCTCCACCTCCTCGACTTCACTCCCAACGCCATCCTCACCATGTCCGTTTTCGCACACATGTGCGAAAACTTCGTAGGAATCCAGCCCAACGTAGCTCTCTTTAGGCACTTTTTCATCCCCAGAGTAGAGGCCGACGCCCCCCTCTCCGGAGGAATCTCTTGGGTGTTCAGGCTGAATAAGAAACCCGCCGGGAAGAAACTTGGTCCTCCTCGTAAGCGTACCTCTTCGGAGTGCTGCGCCGCCGTCGAGGACGTTCCATCGAGCTCCACCGGCAAGAGCAAGAATCTCTTTGATCTGCTTGGTTGCCGGAGGCAGACGCACCACGAACACCTATGGGACCGGAGCCCCTTGTCTGTGCGGTACGAGGGCGGAGGGAGCACGAAGAGCAGATCGAGGCAGACGCACGGGCAGTTTTACCCACGTGCAGAAGAAGGTTCCCTCGGAGAGGTGCTCTGGGATTACTCAGCCGGAGCACTAGAACAGCTGCGTCCTTGAAGAGGTGCGGTTGCCGGAGTGTGTCCCAGAGCGTAGAGCAAGAAACCAGAGCACTTGAAGAGGCAGAGCACTAGTTCATCTTTACTGATGCATGAGCTGCTTCAGTAAACCGCACCTCTTCAAGGACGCAGCTCATCAAGGACGCCCCCACGTAGGAATCCAGCCCAACGTAGCTCTCTTTAGGCACTTTTTCATCCCCAGAGTAGAGGCCGACGCCCCCCTCTCCGGAGGAATCTCTTGGGTGTTCAGGCTGAATAAGAAACCCGCCGGGAAGAAACTTGGTCCTCCTCGTAAGCGTACCTCTTCGGAGTGCTGCGCCGCCGTCGAGGACGTTCCATCGAGCTCCACCGGCAAGAGCAAGAATCTCTTTGATCTGCTTGGTTGCCGGAGGCAGACGCACCACGAACACCTATGGGACCGGAGCCCCTTGTCTGTGCGGTACGAGGGCGGAGGGAGCACGAAGAGCAGATCGAGGCAGACGCACGGGCAGTTTTACCCACGTGCAGAAGAAGGTTCCCTCGGAGAGGTGCTCTGGGATTACTCAGCCGGAGCACTAGAACATCTGAGTAATACCCAAGTTCATCGTCACCAAAGGATGCTCTAGTTTGTTGCTTGCCGACAAGGACCTTGGCCAGCAGGCTGCTCAGAGTCCAGCACTCAGCGCTCGCGGCAAGGGCCCCTTGCCGGCAAGCTCCCCGGGAGCGTAGGGTGAAAAACATACAAAGTCAAAGATTGGGACAAGGAAGATAACATTGCACTGATTGATTGAAGTAAAAGCAAATATCTTACAAGGATAACTTGTCGCAATGGACTAATGAGTTCATAACATAACGTGCAGCAACAAAAAGATAAAGATAGATGGGGCCCTAGTCTACGCGGTCGCCCTCCTTCCTGCCAAGCTTTGCCACCTTGGCGATGATGTGGCTGACCTGCTCCTTCAGGGCCTCCGTGTTCGCATCCTCCGGCAAGCTGCGAAGAACGTTCGTGAGGTTGATCCCCGGGTTGCGGAACACGATCTTCGTCAAGACCCGCTCCAGAGTTCCCGCGCAGAGACGGCGCGACTCCTCGGCCAGCTGCGCGGGGATGCGGTTCCGGAGACCTGCAAGGGCCGGAGCGACGCCTCTGAAGAAGAGGCTGAGCTTGGCGCTGTGCGGGAGGTCTGGATCCGGCGAGTAGATAAGATGTTCGACCTTCAAAGCAAGCAACTCCTGGTCAATGTTGGATGCAGAAGAAACCAGCTCTTCGGTCCACACCTCGATAGTCTGCCGGAAGAGCTCGGAGGCCTTGTTAACGCTCTCCATCAAGGTTCGCTCCTTGCGGAGCTCATCCTTCAGCTTTGCCTCCTGGGCCCGGGCAGCATCAAGCGATTCCTTCAGGGTGGTGACCTTCAGCTCCAAGTCTTCAATGGAATCCTTGGCGGCCTTCAGCTCGTCACCCCTCTGGGACAAACTCACCTGGAGCTCTGAGTTGGTGTGAGCATCTTTCTCGCGCTCCGGGATGAGCGCGGCAACCTTCTCGGCGCTCACCTTCACCGCCTTCTCCAGTTGTTCAACCTTGGCGGCAAGCTCCTTCTTGGCGTCTTCCGCGGCAACCGCGGCGGCTTTCGCCTCCTTCAGCTCCCCGCCAAGGGCAGCCTCGCGAGCGGCAAGGTCCTCCTCATGGGAGTCGAGATCCACCTTCCGCTGCGCGAGCTCTCCTTCTCGCCGGGACATCTCCACCCCGGCGAGCCGTTGCTGTTCTTCAGCCTCGGCTTTCTCCAAAAGCCACTCTTGATATTCACCGGCGAGACGCTCGCGCTCCTCCGCCACCTCGCGGAGGCCCGCCTTGTGGGCAGCGCTGAGCTCCGCCGCACGCTTCTCCATTTCGGCGGCGGCCTGGGCAGCAAGGGCTTCCCGGGAGGCAAGCTTCGCCTGCCTGGCCCGGTAAAGGGCCAGGAGGTGGTGGAGAAGCTTTTCCTCCTCGGGCCCATCTCCTTCGCCGGGCGCCTCGACGACTGTCAGACCCGCGGAGGCGAGGACTTCTCCGTCAAACGCCTCGCCCTCCGCGGGAGCTCTTGATGAAGACCCCCAAGGCACTTGGATAAAGACGCCATTGGGGGCACGAAGATAGTACGCCTGCTTCTCGCCGGTGGAGGGGCCGGCGGCCGGCGTAGCATCCGGTGCTCCCGCCACCTCCGGGTCGGCGGTGCGGTCGCCGTCCCCCTCCCCGGTCGCGGCGTCAGCGGCCGGAGTGGCCTCCTGCGCGGCCGGCTCGGTGGCCTCGGTCGCCTCCTCGGTGGCCTCGGCCATCTCCACGACGACGGGAACGTCATCACCGCCGCCCTGCGCGCCCTCCTCATCCTCGATATTGATGACCTCGGTCTCCATCGGCGCGGGAGGAGGAGGAGGAAGATCTAGAAGAAGAAAAAGAAGTTCAAAATCAAGCAAAGATCCAAAAAGAAGCAAAGTCAAGAAAACCAAGTACAGAACGTACCTTGGCGGACGTCCTCTGCGGCGGGCTCCCTTGCCGGGGAGCTCGGCCTTGGCGGAGTGGCCGTCCTCGCCGGGCTGCTCGCCTTTGGCGGGGTACTCTGCTTTGGCGGAGTACCCGCCCTTGGCGGAGCGCTCTCCCTTGCCGGAGAGTTTTGCCTTGCCGGGGACGGCGGGGCCTGCGGCTCCTCGGTGATGGTCTCCGGGCGCTCTTCCCGCTGCGGCTCCACCTCTGCACAAGAGAAGATAGAAGAACCAAGACATTCAAAAAAAAGAAAAGGGAAAGAGAGATCAAAGCCCTAAGCGCGCCCCGACGAGCGAAAACAGTAAACCTCTAACTTACGCTGGGGGCTGCGCTGGGGGCTACTCCCCGGAGCGGCACTCGGGTCCGGCAAGCTCGGCTCCGGTGCGATCCCTGCTTCCGCGACGGATGGGTCTTCTACGACCTCAACTGTGGGCACCCTGACCCTCTTCGCGCGCTGCTCCAAGGTCCTGCAATCACAAGCAACAAGCAAAGTCAAGCGTCAGCAACAATCGAGATATAAAAATCAAGAAGGAGTAAGGTCTCGGGTCCTTACTCTTGGTCCTCCTCGTCGTCCTCGCTCAGCGCGGAGAAGTCAAACTCCACGGTGGGCGCGTCGGCGCGAGGAGCGGAGGATGAAGATTCCCTCGCGCGTTTCGGAGCCACCGGGGCTGGGGGCTGCGTAGGCCCAGCCCCTGTGGTGGCCGGCGCCCGAGAAGTGGGCGGAGCAGCTGCTCCGCTCCGAGAAGATCCTTGCCGGCTCGGTGCCGGCCTGCGGGACGCCTCTGTCGTGGTCCGCGCGCGCGGGGCCTCTGCCGTGGCCGGCACGCCGGTCGCCCTTGGCACGGCTTGGCTCGGCCGGGGAGCTGCCCGGCGAGCTGGCTGTTGCCGGGGCGCTCGCGCCTGCTCCCCCGTCGCCGCCTTACGGAGACGCTTCAATGGGGACTGCTTCGGGCTTGCCGGGGGCGGGGAGCTCTCCGACGAGGAGAGGTCGTCGGCGTACAACTCTGTCGATCCGCCAGAGTCTTCGGCCTCCTCCTCCTCCTCCTCCTCTGCCTCGGCCGGCTCGCTGGGCCCACCATCCGACGATGCGGCCCTCTTCCCCTTGGCGCCTCCGCCCCTCGCGGCGCCCCTGCTTCCTCCGGCTGTGCCCTCCATTGCCGCGGCCTCCGTCGCGATCCCACTGATCCCGGAGTGCCTCAGCGAGGGGACCCCGGCGAGCGCGTCGGGAGGGAGCTCTAGCAGCTTGCGAATCTCCTCCTTATCCGCCTGGCTGGAGGCATCCGCGGCTTCCGCCTCCGCGGGTGTGTATCCAAAGTTTCCCGCCGCCGCGGCTGCGGCGACTTCTTCAGCGCGAGAAGCCATGTAAGCAATCTCTTGGTCGGTGGTGGCCCGCGTGTGCAGCTTGAGATCGTCCTTCTTCTCCAACACCTCCACAAGGCGGTCGTAGAACTCGAGGACGTCGATAGGCTTGGGCGCAATCCACGTGCGCTCCAATCCATGAGAGTCGCACGCGGGCATCATAGCGACAAGGCGATCCCGGGCGCTGCTGGCGCAGAGCGGCACCACTCCCCGGGGAGCGCGGAAGTACTCGGGGTGTGCCGGGTCGAACTTGAAAAGTTCCCTGACCATACCCCGCAGCTCGAGTGTTGTGAAGTTAAAATTGAGGCCGGGGCGCAGCCTCATGATGTCTGCCGGGCCGCCATATTGCCACGCCGGCCTTTTCCGGTCTTGGAGGGGGGCGATCCGGCGACGAAGAAAGTCCGCGCCCACTTCAGCGACAGACAGCGGCGCCATCCGAAGACGCAGGATTCTGACGAGAGCGATATCCAGCTTGGCATCGTCGGAATCAAAATTACTCCAATCCCTGCCGCGCACGATGGGCGATGTGCGCGGCGCGGTGAAGTGTTGCGGCCGCTCCTCGACGACCCAGCACCATTCCGCGCGCCACTCTTCCCACTTGCCGCGGAGCTCCCCCGGCAAGTAGGATAATTTCTTATTCAGCCTAAACACCCAAGAGATTCCTCCGGAGAGGGGGGCGTCGGCCTCTACTCTGGGGATGAAAAAGTGCCTAAAGAGAGCTACGTTGGGCTGGATTCCTACGAAGTTTTCGCACATGTGTGCGAAAACGGACATGGTGAGGATGGCGTTGGGAGTGAAATCGAGGAGGTGGAGGCCATAAGTATTCATGATATCGCAGAAAAAGTTTGAGAAGGGAGGGCACAGACCGCAGTGGAAGAAGGCTGCGAAAAAGTAATACCCGCCGGGGTAGTGATCCTTGGCGACGGCCGGGTAGACGCGCGTGCGGGGGTGCGCTGGGGTCTCCTTGGCCCAGAACAAATAATATTTGTTCCAAAGCTCCCGCACGCCGAGCTTCGGCGCAAAGACGATGTGCTCCTTCCGGAACGCGACGAGCTTCGCCGCCTGATCTGACTTCTCCCGCTTGGACTTCTCCGACTTCGCCTTGTCGGTCTTTGGGGCCATGGCGGACGCGGTGGGAGGAAGGGGACGAAGAGCTTGGTGATGGCGGAGGAGTAGAGGCAAAGAGCAGAGGAATCTGAGGAAGAAGACGATGGCAATGAGTGCGCAGGGAGGGGAACCGCGCCGCTCTCTCTGCTTTTATGGGAGAGTGGGGGGCGTTTCGCCCTTCCCATTAAAGAAATCGTGGGCACGTCCCATCCCACGGCGCCGCAATCGACGCGTGCCGTTGCCGTGGGGTGCGGCGGATATGGAAGTGGATTCGGCGCGCCGCGGGCCGCGGGTGCCCGTGCACTGTTTTGGGCCTGGCCCAACAGCGCTCGGCACCGTGTGTGGCCCAGGCCCGGGGGCTCCTGTCGGTGTACTAAGGTAGGGGTACCCTAGTACCCCAACTTGTGCACGGGCAGCGGCAGCTCCCCGCGGCAGGGTTCACCACGCGCTTGTCGGAGACCTTCCTGACCCTTATCTAGCCATTCAGAAACAAAGTATACAAGACAGAAGACCAAGACCCCGGCAAGAGGAGCTTGCCGGGAAGGCCGTCCCAGGCTCGAGATTGCTTAACTAGCACGAGGCCCTGGCAAGAGGAGCTTGTCAGGACGAATAGAAGATTTTATCTTAGAAGACCCGACAAGGGGCTCCGGTCCCATAGGTGTTCGTGGTGGACAGTTTCCCCCGATCGGGGGAAACTGTCCGCCACGAACACCTATGGGACCGGAGCCCCTTGTCTGTGCGGTACGAGGGCGGAGGGAGCACGAAGAGCAGATCGAGGCAGACGCGCGGGCAGTTTTACCCAGGTTCGGGCCGCACGGATGCGTAAAACCCTACTCCTGCTTGGTTGTGTATTGAGTTTGGGCGCTCGGAGCTTGAAGAAGCAGCTACACGAGCGTGAGAATGATCTAGGTTTCGAACCCCCTCCACGTTGTGCATGGGCCTCCTTTTATAGTGCAAGGGGTCACCGACAGGTGTCAACGTAGGAGAAAGGGGTAAAAACGTAAAAGAGGTGGTAGTTGTAACAGTGCGGGAACAGTGGAGCTACAGTACAGAACAGTGGTCTATACCTACTCTAACAGTGGGGGACAAGGGCATTTAATGCCCGTCGCCGTCGACCCCAAAAGCTCCCGCCGTTGCGTCTCCGTCTGCCACGGCGATGGATCCTCTGCCGTGGAGTGCCACCGTGTCCCCCAGGCTGCACAGCCATCCGCCACGCGTCCCTGGAGTGGCCCCAGGGCGACGCGTGGGCCGATGAGCTGGAGCGCGGGCACACAGCGCACCTCCCCCGGCAAGCACCTTGCCGGGGATCTCGACCTTGCCGGGCCCGGAAGCTTGCCGCTCCCCGAGCCCTTGTCGGGTCTTCTAAGATAAAATCTTCTATTCGTCCTGACAAGCTCCTCTTGCCAGGGCCTCGTGCTAGTTAAGCAATCTCGAGCCTGGGACGGCCTTCCCGGCAAGCTCCTCTTGCCGGGGTCTTGGTCTTCTGTCTTGTATACTTTGTTTTTGAATGGCTAGATAAGGGTCAGGAAGGTCTCCGGCAAGCGCGTGGTGAACCCTGCCGCGGGGAGCTGCCGCTGCCCGTGCACAAGTTGGGGTACTAGGGTACCCCTACCTTAGTACACCGACAGGAGCCCCCGGGCCTGGGCCACACACGGTGCCGAGCGCTGTTGGGCCAGGCCCAAAACAGTGCACGGGCACCCGCGGCCCGCGGCGCGCCGAATCCACTTCCATATCCGCCGCACCCCACGGCAACGGCACGCGTCGATTGTGGCGCCGTGGGATGGGACGTGCCCACGATTTCTTTAATGGGAAGGGCGAAACGCCCCCCACTCTCCCATAAAAGCAGAGAGAGCGGCGCGGTTCCCCTCCCTGCGCACTCATTGCCATCGTCTTCTTCCTCAGATTCCTCTGCGCTTCGCCTCTACTCCTCCGCCACCACCAAGCTCTTCGTCCCCTTCCTTCCACCGCATCCGCCATGGCCCCAAAGACCGACAAGGCGAAGTCGGAGAAGTCCAAGCGGGAGAAGTCAGATCAGGCGGCGAAGCTCGCCGCGTACCGGAAGGAGCACATTGTCTTCGCGCCGAAGCTCGGCGTGCGGGAGCTTTGGAACAAATACTATTTGTTCTGGGCCAAGGAGACCCCAGCGCACCCCCGCACGCGCGTCTACCCGGCCGTCGCCAAGGACCACTACCCCGGCGGGTATTACTTTTTCGCAGCTTTCTTCCACTGCGGTCTGTGCCCTCCCTTCTCAAACTTTTTCTGCGATATCATGAATACTTATGGCCTCCACCTCCTCGACTTCACTCCCAACGCCATCCTCACCATGTCCGTTTTCGCACACATGTGCGAAAATTTCGTAGGAATCCAGCCCAACGTAGCTCTCTTTAGGCACTTTTTCATCCCCAGAGTAGAGGCCGACGCCCCCCTCTCCGGAGGAATCTCTTGGGTGTTTAGGCTGAATAAGAAATTATCCTACTTGCCGGGGGAGCTCCGCGGCAAGTGGGAAGAGTGGCGTGCGGAGTGGTGCTGGGTCGTCGAGGAGCGGCCGCAACACTTCACCGCGCCGCGCACATCGCCCATCGTGCGCGGCAGGGATTGGAGTAATTACGATTCCGACGATGCCAAGCTGGATATCGCTCTCGTCAGAATCCTTCGTCTTCGGATGGCGCCGTTGTCTGTCGCTGAAGTGGGCGCGGACTTTCTTCGTCGCCGGATCGCCCCCCTCCAAGACCGGAAAAGGCCGGCGTGGCAATACGGGGGCCCGGCAGACATCATGAGGCTGCGCCCCGGCCTCAATTTTAACTTCACAACACTCGAGCTGCGGGGTATGGTCAGGGAACTTTTCAAGTTCGACCCGGCACACCCCGAGTACTTCCGCGCTCCCCGGGGAGTGGTGCCGCTCTGCGCCAGCAGCGCCCGGGATCGCCTTGTCGCTATGATGCCCGCGTGCGACTCTCATGGATTGGAGCGCACGTGGATTGCGCCCAAGCCTATCGACGTCCTCGAGTTCTACGACAACCTTACGGAGGTGTTGGAGAAGACGGACGATCTCAAGCTGCACACGCGGGCCACCACCGACCAAGAGATTGCATACATGGCTTCTCGCGCTGAAGAAGTCGCCGCAGCCGCGGCGGCGGGAAACTTTGGATACACACCCGCGGAGGCGGAAGCCGCGGATGCCTCCAGCCAGGCGGATAAGGAAGAGATTCGCAAGCTGCTAGAGCTCCCTCCCGACGCGCTCGCCGGGGTCCCCTCGCTGAGGCACTCCGGGATCAATGGGATCGCGACGGAGGCCGCGGCAATGGAGGGCACAGCCGGAGGAAGCAGGGGTGCCGCGAGGAGCGAAGGCGCCGGACGAAGCAGGGCCACCAAGGGGAAGGGGCCCGCAGTGCAAGGCGCTGGGGCCAGCGAACTGGCCGAGGGAGAGGAGGGGGAGGAGGAAGACACCGGCGGATCCACCGAGCTCTACGCCGACGACCTCTCCTCGTCGGAAAGCTCCCCGCCCCCGGCGAGCCCGAGGCAGTCCCCATTGAAGCGTCTCCGCAAGGCGGCGACGGGGGAGCAGGCGCGAGCGCCCCGGCAACAGCCAGCTCGCCGGGCAGCTCCCCGGCCGAGCCAAGACGTGCCAAGGGCGACCGGCGTGCCGGCCACGGCAGAGGCCCCGCGCGCGCGGACCACGACAGAGGCGTCCCGCAGGCCGGCACCGAGCCGGCAAGGATCTTCTCGGAGCGGAGCAGCTGCTCCGCCCACTTCTCGGGCGTCGGCCACCACAGGGGCTGGGCCTACGCAGCCCCCAGCCCCGGTGGCTCCGAAACGCGCGAGGGAATCTTCATCCTCCGCTCCTCGCGCCGACGCGCCCACCGTGGAGTTTGACTTCTCCGCGCTGAGCGAGGACGACGAGGAGGACCAAGAGTAAGGACCCGAGACCTTACTCCTTCTTGATTCTTATATCTCAATTGTTGCTGACGCTTGACTTTGCTTGTTGCTTGTGATTGCAGGACCTTGGAGCAGCGCGCGAAGAGGGTCAGGGTGCCCACAGTTGAGGTCGTAGAAGACCCATCCGTCGCGGAAGCAGGGATCGCGCCGGAGCCGAGCTTGCCGGACCCGAGTGCCGCTCCGGGGAGTAGCCCCCAGCGCAGCCCCCAGCGTAAGTTAGAGGTTTACTGTTTTCGCTCGTCGGGGCGCGCTTAGGGCTTTGATCTCTCTTTCCCTTTTCTTTTTTTTGAATGTCTTGGTTCTTCTATCTTCTCTTGTGCAGAGGTGGAGCCGCAGCGGGAAGAGCGCCCGGAGACCGTCACCGAGGAGCCGCAGGCCCCGCCGTCCCCGGCAAGGCAAAACTCTCCGGCAAGGGAGAGCGCTCCGCCAAGGGCGGGTACTCCGCCAAGGCAGAGTACCCCGCCAAAGGCGAGCAGCCCGGCGAGGACGGCCACTCCGCCAAGGCCGAGCTCCCCGGCAAGGGAGCCCGCCGCAGAGGACGTCCGCCAAGGTACGTTCTGTACTTGGTTTTCTTGACTTTGCTTCTTTTTGGATCTTTGCTTGATTTTGAACTTCTTTTTCTTCTTCTAGATCTTCCTCCTCCTCCTCCCGCGCCGATGGAGACCGAGGTCATCAATATCGAGGATGAGGAGGGCGCGCAGGGCGGCGGCGAAGACGTTCCCGTCGTCGTGGAGATGGCCGAGGCCACCGAGGAAGCGACCGAGGCCACCGAGCCGGCCGCGCAGGAGGCCACTCCGGCCGCTGACGCCGCGACCGGGGAGGGGGACGGCGACCGCACCGCCGACCCGGAGGTGGCGGGAGCACCGGATGCTACGCCGGCCGCCGGCCCCTCCACCGGCGAGAAGCAGGCGTACTATCTTCGTGCCCCCAATGGCGTCTTTATCCAAGTGCCTTGGGGGTCTTCATCAAGAGCTCCCGTGGAGGGCGAGGCGTTTGACGGAGAAGTCCTCGCCTCCGCGGGTCTGACAGTCGTCGAGGCGCCCGGCGAAGGAGATGGGCCCGAGGAGGAAAAGCTTCTCCACCAACTCCTGGCCCTTTACCGGGCCAGGCAGGCGAAGCTTGCCTCCCGGGAAGCCCTTGCTGCCCAGGCCGCCGCCGAAATGGAGAAGCGTGCGGCGGAGCTCAGCGCTGCCCACAAGGCGGGCCTCCGCGAGGTGGCGGAGGAGCGCGAGCGTCTCGCCGGTGAATATCAAGAGTGGCTTTTGGAGAAAGCCGAGGCTGAAGAACAGCAACGGCTCGCCGGGGTGGAGATGTCCCGGCGAGAAGGAGAGATCGCGCAGCGGAAGGTGGATCTCGACTCCCATGAGGAGGACCTTGCCGCTCGCGAGGCTGCCCTTGGCGGGGAGCTGAAGGAGGCGAAAGCCGCTGCTGCTGCCGCGGAAGACGCCAAGAAGGAGCTTGCCGCCAAGGTTGAACGACTAGAAGCGGCGATGAAGGTGAGCACCGAGAAGGTTGCCGCGCTCATCACTGAGCGCGAGAAGGACGCCCACACCAACGCGGAGCTCCAAGTGAATCTGTCCAAGAGGGGCGATGAGCTTAAGGCCGCCAAGGACTCCATCGAGGACTTGGAGCTGAAAGTCTCAACTCTGAGGGATTCAATTGACGCCGCCAAGCTTCGAGAAGACAAGCTGAAGGAGGAGCTCCGCAAGGAGCGGACCTTGGTGGACAGCGCCAACAAGGCATCCGAGCTCTTCCGCAAGAACATTGAGCTGTGGACCGAAGAGCTGGTTTCTTCTGCATCCAACATTGACCAGGAGTTGCTTGCCTTGAAGGTCGAACATCTTATCTACTCGCCGGATCCAGACCTCCCGCACAGCGCCAAGCTCAGCCTCTTCTTCAGAGGCGTCGCTCCGGCCCTTGCAGGTCTCCGGAACCGCATCCCCGCGCAGCTGGCCGAGGAGTCGCGCCGTCTCTGCGCAGGAACTCTGGAGCGGGTCTTGACGAAGATCGTGTACCGCAATCCGGGGATCAACCTCAAGAACGTTCTTTGCAGCTTGCCGGCAGATGCAGACACGGAGGCCCTGAAGGAGCAGGTCAGCCATATCATCGCCAAGGTGGCAAAGCTTGGCAGGAAGGAGGGCGACCGCGTAGACTAGGGCCCCATTTATCTTTATCTTTTCGTTGCTGCACATTACGTTACGAACTCATTAGTCCATTGCGACAAGTTGTCCTTGTAAGATATTTGCTTTACTTCAATCAATCAGTGCAATGTTATCTTCCTTGTTCCAATCTTTGACTTTGTATGTTCCTCACCCTACGCTCCCGGGGAGCTTGCCGGAAAGGGGCCCTTGCCGCGAGCGCTGAGCGCTGAGCAGCCTGCTGGCCAAGGTCCTCGCCGGCAAGCAACCTCGCCGCAGCAAGTCGCAACGCACTTAGCTTGTTGAGTGTACTCGGAAACGAAGCAAGGGCGCGACACTTGTCGCAGCTCACTTAAATCGTTGAGTGGACTCGAAGACAAGATAAGGGTGCGGCAAGCCACGGGTAGGTTCCTCCGCGCACAGGTTTTCCATAAAAAGTGTGATTGTTCAAGGAAGACAACCAAAAATTAAAATTTGAACTGGTCAAATTCTAACAACTTATCTTTCACATGCTGCTTGCTCATGTTGTTTGCTTTCCGGTAAGGCTCTTCTTTCTTGAACGGCACTTAGTTCCTCCTCCACCTCCTTCCCCCCCGGCAAACTTGTGCGCGAGGAACGTTCCTTCTGCTTAAGAAAAAAAAGGAAAAGGAGAGGGGAACAAGCATATTGCCTTTCGGCGTAATAGTGCTTACCGAATGTCTAAGTGTTGCATCAAATGCCAAATAAAACATGCGAATAGCAAAGAGAAGCATGCGAAAGGCAATCGATGCGAAAACACGAAATCTTTACTGATGCACGGGGTCTGCGCCCGGCTTTGTACAAAGGGTTACATGCAACAGCGGCAAGGCTTGTACAAAAGGTGGTTGCCGGAACGGATCACGGCAACCGCGCCTTAGGGGTGAAACTTGCGAAGATGCTCTATGTTCCAGGAGTTGCTCACCGGTAAGCCTTCTTCGGTCTCGAGGCGGACAGCGCCGGGCCTCGTAACTTGTCTCACCCGATAAGGGCCTTCCCACTTCGGCGTCAACTTGTTGGAATTCTTGGCGGACTGAACACGCCGAAGAACAAGGTCGCCTTCCTCGAGACTCCTGGCCTTGACTTTGCGGCTATGGTAGCGGCGCAAAGCTTGCTGGTATCGAGCAGCTCGTACAGCAGCCTGGAGACGTCCTTCCTCAAGGAGCAATGCGTCATCTTGCCGCAGTTGCTCTTGCTCGAGCTCATCATAAGCGAGCACTCGAGGAGATCCGTATACGAGTTCCGTGGGGAGAACTGCTTCTGCTCCATAGACTAGAGCAAAAGGTGTCTGCCCGGTGGCTCGACTCGGTGTCGTTCTGATTGACCAAAGAGCCGCCGGGAGCTCCTCTATCCAATTCCTTCCGCACTTGCGCAGCCTGTCAAAGGTCCTTGTCTTGAGTCCGCGCAGCACTTCAGCATTTGCCCTCTCCGCTTGGCCGTTGCTCCTCGGGTGAGCAACAGAAGCGAAACAGACCTTGGCGCCAAGGTCTTGGACGTACTGCATGAAGGTGCGACTAGTGAATTGTGTACCGTTGTCGGTGATGATCCTGTTAGGGATCCCGAAACGGCAAACAATCGACCTGAAGAACCTGACTGCTGACTGTGCTGTCACCTTTCTCACTGGCTCCACTTCTGGCCACTTTGTGAACTTGTCGATTGCAACGTACAAGTACTCAAAGCCCCCGACAGCGCGAGGTAAAGGGCCGAGGATATCGAGCCCCCAGACCGAGAAGGGCCATGACAAAGGGATTGTTTGGAGAGCTTGAGCTGGCTGATGTATTTGCTTTGCATGGAACTGGCACGCTTCACACTTGGTTACTAGTGCAGTTGCATCTTGGAGGGCTTCTTGCCAAAAGAACCCTTGCCGGAAAGCTTTCCCGGCAAGTGCCCTTGCGCCAACGTGGTGGCCGCATGTGCCTCCGTGTATTTCTGCCAACAGCTTCTGTCCATCTTCTCTGGAGATGCATTTCAACCTGACACCATTGAGTCTTCTCCTGTACAGCTCGTTATCCACAAACTGATACATACTTGACTGCCTGGTTATTTTCTCTATCTCTTGAGGGTCGTCGGGAAGTTCTCCAGTTTGCAGAAAACGGACGATCTGCTGTGCCCATGCCGGAGCCCGGGGCTCGACGGCAAGGGCTAAAGGCTCGAGGGCCGCTGCGGGAACCCCAGCTTCTACGGCAAAGACCTCTGGTCCTGTCGGAGCTGACGGTCCCCCGGCAAGCTCGCCGGGGCGAGGCTTGTCGGGAACACTTGCTTCAACTGCACAAGCCCGAGGGCTTGCAGGAGCAAACTGTTCCTCAGCGTTGTCGTTGATCTTGGGAACTTTGGCGGCGGGTTCAGGAAGATCCGCCGGCAAGTAGTCGCCGGAGACCAACTTTCTCTTCTTGGACTGCCCAATTGATGGTGTAGACGCTGAGAAACTCCGAGGGGTGCGTCTTGCCGTCGTACTTCTCCGGTACGTCGGGCTTAAAGTTCTTCATGCTGGGCCACTGGACGCGCCGCAGCTCGCGGGTGAACGCAGGGCAGCCTGCCGCGTACGGCAAGTCGCCTGGTTCACCGGGCGCGGGTGCGTCGACAGCGTTCCCAGCTCTCTTGTCGGATTGTCGCCGAGCTTCTCGGCGGCGCTCGATCGTGGTCCGAGCGTCTTCATCTCGCCGGTCGTCGAGGACCTGGCGCTGGTCCCGACGGGCCCGCGGGTCCGACGAGGCTGTGGAGCCGTCGTCGGGGTTGTTCCGGCGGGGCGGCGTCTTCTGCTTCTGCGGCGGGGAGTGCACGCTTGTCGCACCCCCGGCAGTCTTGTCGCCGATAGCCTTCGTCTTCTCGGCCTGCCGCGGCCGTGAGGCCGACGGCTGCCGCGGAGAGTCGTTGTTGGCGAAGTCTATCAGGCTCCGGATAGTGGCCCTCCATTCCTCGGCCTTGTCGGCCGCTGGAGGAAAATCGAGGAGCAGCTGCGCCCTTGCGAGCGCTTCTGCCGGAGTAGTGGGGAACGCGGGCGAGCGGTGCGAGGAGCGGGATACGCTCGGACTTCTAACGACGTTAGAAGGAGCGGGGTCCCGTGCCGGCGCCTTCGCTTTGCTTGTGCCCGGACGGGGGTCCGGGGCGTCCCGCGAACCTCCAGTATGGCCTTGTCCCAGCAAGCGGATACCACCTCCCGTGGCATGGCGCTGCGGGGTCGTCGTATGTTGCGATGGACGTGGCGCGTCCACGGAGACCGAGGTCCGGTCGTCCGTCCTGTTCTTGGATCTGGTGGCACCGTGAGTGTCCTCGCCGGCAACCACCCTTCCGACGGCGTCTCCCCCGCCCACCGTTGGCTCTGGTGGCGGCGGATGAGACGCAGACGGGCCCCCGACCTCCGAAGGCTTCTTCTTCGGGGCCATGGAGTTGTCGCTGATGAAGTTGTTGATGAAGCTGGAGAGGTTGATGGAGAATGCGCCCGCGCGAACGCCGGATCAGGTTCGCACAACCTCGACGCCCCCTACCTGGCGCGCCAAAGATGTCGGGGGAAACTGTCCGCCACGAACACCTATGGGACCGGAGCCCCTTGTCTGTGCGGTACGAGGGCGGAGGGAGCACGAAGAGCAGATCGAGGCAGACGCGCGGGCAGTTTTACCCAGGTTCGGGCCGCACGGATGCGTAAAACCCTACTCCTGCTTGGTTGTGTATTGAGTTGAGCGCTCGGGAGCTTGAAGAAGCAGCTACACCGTGCGTGAGAGTAATCTAGGTTTCGAACCCCCTCCACGTTGTGCATGGGCCTCCTTTTATAGTGCAAGGGGTCACCGACAGGTGTCAACGTAGGAGAAAGGGGTAAAAATGTAAAAGAGGTGGTAGTTGTAATAGTGCGGGAACAGTGGAGCTACAGTACAGAACAGTGGTCTATACCTACTTTAACAGTGGGGGACAAGGGCATTTAATGCCCGTCGCCGTCGACCCCAAAAGCTCCCGTCGTTGCGTCTCCGTCTGCCGTGGTGCGGTCAGGGTGATCCTCGAGGTCAAAAATGATGGGCGTGCTGGACCATTTGAGGAGCCTGTGCGACTCCACGGGCGGCTCCGCTGCATTCACCTCACGCACCCACTGTTTCAGCTGGCGGTGGGAGGTGTGCAGAGAGGCGCCACCGTCGACGCACAGGACCTCCGTGGCCTTCTGGAACTCCTGCTCGCTGTTCTCGTCGTCCTCCATGTCTTCATCGTCGTCTTCGTCGTTGTCGCGGCCCCGGGGAGGTCGATCTCCTTGCCGCTGCTTAGCCTTGCCGCGGCGTCCTCCCCGGCCATTGAATGGCCGCTTCTTGCTGGGCTCTTCCCCGCCACCTTGGGCCTTCTCCTTGTCGCGCCTCTCGTACTCAGCCTTTTGCTGCTCGACGAGGTACTCGACGCGCTTGCAGTTGGAGAGGTCGTGACCCTTGGTGCGGTGAATCTTACAGTATTGCTTGTCGGAGCTACCCGGCTTGTCGGCCGCCGCCGCAGGGGCAGGCTCCTTGCCGGAGCCGCCAGCCTGCGCTTGCTTGGCGGGGGCCTCCTTGCCGGACTTCTCGACGGCAAGCACTTCCTTCTTGCCCTTCTTCCTGTTGTTCCGCCGCCGGCTCTTCTTTGCCGGGGCGGCGTCGTCGCTGTCGCTTCCCCCTGCGCCAGCGTCCTCCCCGGGGAGTTTCCTCCCCTCTTCTGCACGGGCGCACTTGTCGGCAAGAGCGTAGAGCTCGCTGACGTCCCTGATCTTGGTCATCGCCATCTCCTCACGCATGCGGCGGTTACGCACGTTCTGATGGAACGCGCTGATAACCGCAGCAGGGTGAACGTCGGGGATGTTGTGCTGTACCCGGCTGAAACGTTGGATGTACTTGCGCAGGGGTTCGCCTTCCTTCTGGGCCAAAATGTGGAGATCGCTCTCCTGGCCATGGGGTTTGTGGCCGCCGGTGAAGGCGCCAACAAACTGATGGCAGAGGTCGGCCCAAGAAGAGATAGAGCCTTCCGGCAAGTGCATGAGCCACGAACGGACGTTCGGCTTCAGCACGAGCGGGAAGTAGTTGGCTAGGATCTTCTCGTCGCGCCCCCCGGCAGCTTGCACTGCTATGGTGTAGACGCTGAGAAACTCCGAGGGGTGCGTCTTGCCGTCGTACTTCTCCGGTACGTCGGGCTTAAAGTTCTTCATGCTGGGCCACTGGACGCGCCGCAGCTCGCGGGTGAACGCAGGGCAGCCTGCCGCGTACGGCAAGTCGCCTGGTTCACCGGGCGCGGGTGCGTCGACAGCGTTCCCAGCTCTCTTGTCGGATTGTCGCCGAGCTTCTCGGCGGCGCTCGATCGTGGTCCGAGCGTCTTCATCTCGCCGGTCGTCGAGGACCTGGCGCTGGTCCCGACGGGCCCGCGGGTCCGACGAGGCTGTGGAGCCGTCGTCGGGGTTGTTCCGGCGGGGCGGCGTCTTCTGCTTCTGCGGCGGGGAGTGCACGCTTGTCGCACCCCCGGCAGTCTTGTCGCCGATAGCCTTCGTCTTCTCGGCCTGCCGCAGCCGTGAGGCCGACGGCTGCTGCGGAGAGTCGTTGTTGGCGAAGTCTATCAGGCTCCGGATAGTGGCCCTCCATTCCTCGGCCTTGTCGGCCGCTGGAGGAAAATCGAGGAGCAGCTGCGCCCTTGCGAGCGCTTCTGCCGGAGTAGTGGGGAACGCGGGCGAGCGGTGCGAGGAGCGGGATACGCTCGGACTTCTAACGACGTTAGAAGGAGCGGGGTCCCGTGCCGGCGCCTTCGCTTTGCTTGTGCCCGGACGGGGGTCCGGGGCGTCCCGCGAACCTCCAGTATGGCCTTGTCCCAGCAAGCGGATACCACCTCCCGTGGCATGGCGCTGCGGGGTCGTCGTATGTTGCGATGGACGTGGCGCGTCCACGGAGACCGAGGTCCGGTCGTCCGTCCTGTTCTTGGATCTGGTGGCACCGTGAGTGTCCTCGCCGGCAACCACCCTTCCGACGGCGTCTCCCCCGCCCACCGTTGGCTCTGGTGGCGGCGGATGAGACGCAGACGGGCCCCCGACCTCCGAAGGCTTCTTCTTCGGGGCCATGGAGTTGTCGCTGATGAAGTTGTTGACGAAACTTGGAGAGGTTAATGAAGATTGCGCCCGCGCGAACGCCGGATCAGGTTCGCACAACCTCGACGTCCCCCTACCTGGCGTGCCAAAGATGTCGGGGGAAACTGTCCGCCACGAACACCTATGGGACCGGAGCCCCTTGTCTGTGCGGTACGAGGGCGGAGGGGGCACGAAGAGCAGATCGAGGCAGACGCGCGGGCAGTTTTTACCCAGGTTCGGGCCGCACGGATGCGTAAAACCCTACTCCTGCTTGGTTGTGTATTGAGTTGAGCGCTCGGGAGCTTGAAGAAGCAGCTACACCGTGCGTGAGAGTAATCTAGGTTTCGAACCCCCTCCACGTTGTGCATGGGCCTCCTTTTATAGTGCAAGGGGTCACCGACAGGTGTCAACGTAGGAGAAAGGGGTAAAAATGTAAAAGAGGTGGTAGTTGTAACAGTGCGGGAACAGTGGAGCTACAGTACAGAACAGTGGTCTATACCTACTTTAACAGTGGGGGACAAGGGCATTTAATGCCCGTCGCCGTCGACCCCAAAAGCTCCCGCCGTTGCGTCTCCGTCTGCCACGGCGATGGATCCTCTGCCGTGGAGTGCCGCCGTGTCCCCCAGGCTGCACAGCCATCCGCCACGCGTCCCTGGAGTGGCCCCAGGGCGACGCGTGGGCCGATGAGCTGGAGCGCGGGCACACAGCGCACCTCCCCCGGCAAGCACCTTGCCGGGGATCTCGACCTTGCCGGGCCCGGAAGCTTGCCGCTCCCCGAGCCCTTGCCGGGTCTTCTAAGATAAAATCTTCTATTCGTCCTGACAAGCTCCTCTTGCCAGGGCCTCGTGCTAGTTAAGCAATCTCGAGCCTGGGACGGCCTTCCCGGCAAGCTCCTCTTGCCGGGGTCTTGGTCTTCTGTCGCATCTTTCTTGTCGCTGTGGACAGTGATGACGCTTATCGGCCCCGGCATCTTCAGCACGTTGTAGGCATAGTGGGAAGCTGCCATGAACTTGGCGAGGGCGGGACGGCCGAGTATCCCATTGTAGGGCAATGGAATATCAGCAACGTCAAAGGTGATGCGCTCAGTTCTGAAGTTGAGCTCCCCGCCAAAGGTCACCGGCAGAGTAATCTTTCCCTTGGGCTTGCTCCTTCCCGGGTTGATTCCTTGGAATGAACCGGTCTCTTCGAGCTCGCCGTCTTGAATCTGGAGTTTCTTGATCACAGCAGAGGAGATCAAGTTCAGCCCGGCCCCGCCGTCAACCAACATTTTGGTGACCTTGAGGTTGCGGATGGTGGGTGAGACCAGCATCGGCAAGCACCCGACCGCAGTGGTGCGGTCAGGGTGATCCTCAAGGTCAAAAATGATGGGCGTGCTGGACCATTTGAGGAGCCTGCGCGACTCCACGGGCGGCTCGGCTGCATTTACCTCACGCACCCACTGTTTCAGCTGGCGGTGGGAGGTGTGCAGGGAGGCGCCACCGTCGACGCACAGGACTTCCGTGGCCTTCTGGAACTCCTGCTCGCTGTTCTCGTCGTCCTCCATGTCTTCATCGTCGTCTTCGTCGTTGTCGCGGCCCCGGGGAGGTCGATCTCCTTGCCGCTGCTTGGCCTTGCCGCGGCGTCCTCCCCGGCCATTGAATGGCCGCTTCTTGCTGGGCTCTTCCCCGCCACCTTGGGCCTTCTCCTTGTCGCGCCTCTCGTACTCAGCCTTTTGCTGCTCGACGAGGTACTCGACGCGCTTACAGTTGGAGAGGTCGTGACCCTTGGTGCGGTGAATCTTACAATATTGCTTGTCGGAGCTACCCGGCTTGTCGGCCGCCGCCGCAGGGGCAGGCTCCTTGCCGGAGCCGCCAGCCTGCGCTTGCTTGGCGGGGGCCTCCTTGCCGGACTTCTCGACGGCAAGCACTTCCTTCTTGCCCTTCTTCCTGTTGTTCCGCCGCCGGCTCTTCTTTGCCGGGGCGGCGTCGTCGCTGTCGCTTCCCCCTGCGCCAGCATCCTCCCCGGGGAGTTTCCTCCCCTCTTCTGCACGGGCGCACTTGTCGGCAAGAGCGTAGAGCTCGCTGACGTCCCTGATCTTGGTCATCGCCATCTCCTCACGCATGCGGCTGTTACGCACGTTCTGATGGAACGCGCTGATAACCGCAGCAGGGTGAACGTCGGGGATGTTGTGCTGTACCCGGCTGAAACGTTGGATATACTTGCGCAGGGGTTCGCCTTCCTTCTGGGCCAAAATGTGGAGATCGCTCTCCTGGCCATGGGGTTTGTGGCCGCCGGTGAAGGCGCCAACAAACTGATGGCAGAGGTCGGCCCAAGAAGAGATAGAGCCTTCCGGCAAGTGCATGAGCCACGAACGGACGTTCGGCTTCAGCACGAGCGGGAAGTAGTTGGCTAGGATCTTCTCGTCGCGCCCCCCGGCAGCTTGCACTGCTATGGTGTAGACGCTGAGAAACTCCGAGGGGTGCGTCTTGCCGTCGTACTTCTCCGGTACGTCGGGCTTAAAGTTCTTCATGCTGGGCCACTGGACGCGCCGCAGCTCGCGGGTGAACGCTGGGCAGCCTGCCGCATACGGCAAGTCGCCTGGTTCACCGGGCGCGGGTGCGTCGACAGCGTTCCCAGCTCTCTTGTCGGATTGTCGCCGAGCTTCTCGGCGGCGCTCGATCGTGGTCCGAGCGTCTTCATCTCGCCGGTCGTCGAGGACCTGGCGCTGGTCCCGACGGGCCCGCGGGTCCGACGAGGCTGTGGAGCCGTCGTCGGGGTTGTTCCGGCGGGGCGGCGTCTTCTGCTTCTGCGGCGGGGAGTGCACGCTTGTCGCACCCCCGGCAGTCTTGTCGCCGATAGCCTTCGTCTTCTCGGCCTGCCGCGGCCGTGAGGCCGACGGCTGCTGCGGAGAGTCGTTGTTGGCGAAGTCTATCAGGCTCCGGATAGTGGCCCTCCATTCCTCGGCCTTGTCGGCCGCTGGAGGAAAATCGAGGAGCAGCTGCGCCCTTGCGAGCGCTTCTGCCGGAGTAGTGGGGAACGCGGGCGAGCGGTGCGAGGAGCGGGATACGCCCGGACTTCTAACGACGTTAGAAGGAGCGGGGTCCCGTGCCGGCGCCTTCGCTTTGCTTGTGCCCGGACGGGGGTCCGGGGCGTCCCGCGAACCTCCAGTATGGCCTTGTCCCAGCAAGCGGATACCACCTCCCGTGGCATGGCGCTGCGGGGTCGTCGTATGTTGCGATGGACGTGGCGCGTCCACGGAGACCGAGGTCCGGTCGTCCGTCCTGTTCTTGGATCTGGTGGCACCGTGAGTGTCCTCGCCGGCAACCACCCTTCCGACGGCGTCTCCCCCGCCCACCGTTGGCTCTGGTGGCGGCGGATGAGACGCAGACGGGCCCCCGACCTCCGAAGGCTTCTTCTTCGGGGCCATGGAGTTGTCGCTGATGAAGTTGTTGACGAAACTTGGAGAGGTTAATGAAGATTGCGCCCGCGCGAACGCCGGATCAGGTTCGCACAACCTCGACGCCCCCTACCTGGCGCGCCAAAGATCCAAGTCCTCGATGAAGTCCAAGAGAAGATGGAGTCCTTGGCGGCCAAGGACTCCATCGAGGACTTGGAGCTGAAAGATGTCGGGGGAAACTGTCCGCCACGAACACCTATGGGACCGGAGCCCCTTGTCTGTGCGGTACGAGGGCGGAGGGGGCACGAAGAGCAGATCGAGGCAGACGCGCGGGCAGTTTTTACCCAGGTTCGGGCCGCACGGATGCGTAAAACCCTACTCCTGCTTGGTTGTGTATTGAGTTGAGCGCTCGGGAGCTTGAAGAAGCAGCTACACCGTGCGTGAGAGTAATCTAGGTTTCGAACCCCCTCCACGTTGTGCATGGGCCTCCTTTTATAGTGCAAGGGGTCACCGACAGGTGTCAACGTAGGAGAAAGGGGTAAAAATGTAAAAGAGGTGGTAGTTGTAACAGTGCGGGAACAGTGGAGCTACAGTACAGAACAGTGGTCTATACCTACTTTAACGGTGGGGGACAAGGGCATTTAATGCCCGTCGCCGTCGACCCCAAAAGCTCCCGCCGTTGCGTCTCCGTCTGCCACGGCGATGGATCCTCTGCCGTGGAGTGCCACCGTGTCCCCCAGGCTGCACAGCCATCCGCCACGCGTCCCTGGAGTGGCCCCAGGGCGACGCGTGGGCCGATGAGCTGGAGCGCGGGCACACAGCGCCCCTCCCCCGGCAAGCACCTTGCCGGGGATCTCGACCTTGCCGGGCCCGGAAGCTTGCCGCTCCCCGAGCCCTTGTCGGGTCTTCTAAGATAAAATCTTCTATTCGTCCTGACAAGCTCCTCTTGCCAGGGCCTCGTGCTAGTTAAGCAATCTCGAGCCTGGGACGGCCTTCCCGGCAAGCTCCTCTTGCCGGGGTCTTGGTCTTCTGTCTTGTATACTTTGTTTTTGAATGGCTAGATAAGGGTCAGGAAGGTCTCCGGCAAGCGCGTGGTGAACCCTGCCGCGGGGAGCTGCCGCTGCCCGTGCACAAGTTGGGGTACTAGGGTACCCCTACCTTAGTACACCGACAGGGTGGGGCTCGCAACTTAATACCAGCGAGATGTTCTGGATAGATATCTCAAGGTGGATGATTAGTAGTAGATATTGATGGATTTCGGTCTACTTACTTTGGCGTACCGCTCATGCTTTGAACCTCAACCTTTCTTGCAATATAGTCAGCATTGGTTTGCGCACATGGTCCTGTCAATTGCCCAGCTGTAATTCATTTACCTTACATAGCTGTTTTATCGTATTTTGGGAGAGAGACATCACTAGTGAACATCATGAGACTCCGGTCCATATTACCATCATTGATCACATCCGCTATTTACTTTTCGCTATTATTTACTATTGCAGCAATTTATCTATCACTACTATCACTTGCGTTTAATCCTTTGTGAACTACAAGGCCGGAGGGATTGACAACCTCTGAGTACTCGTTGGGAGCAAAGTTATTTGTATCTGTGTGCAGGTCCACGTTGATTGCTAATATCTGGCGCCATTAGCAGTTGACACCTTCTTGTTGAAACTAGGAGTCCCTGGGGATTCGATCCTTGGTATCTTGCCAAGGGAAAAACCTCCGCTACACTGCATCTCACACCTTCCACTTGGGGTAACCAACGAGGGGTTAGAGGCCCATCAAGGAGTTTTTCTGGCGCCGTTGCCGGGGACTCCACTCTTCAGGATAGGGGAGTTGCATGCTATCTTTTACCTTTGCTTTTTAGTCTTGTCAGTTTACCTTTCAGTTTTTGCTTAGTATCTTTTTATCGAAAATCACAAAAATAGTTATCTTGCCTGCTTGCTACTATGGGTTCCACCGAGAACACCAAGTTGTGTGACTTCACTAGTCACGACAACGATGACTTTATCAACACACCTATCACTACACCTGCCACTTCAGCACCTTCATATGAAATTAAACCTGCTTTACTGAACTTAGTCATGAGAGAACAATTCTCCGGTGCTGGAGATGATGCTGCTTTACACTTAAACAACTTTGTTGAACTTTGTGATATGCAAAAGTACCACGAAATAGATGGTAATATTGTTAAGCTTAAGCTTTTTCCTTTCTCCTTGAGAGGAGGAGCTAAAATTTGGTTTCAGTCTTTGCCTAGAAATAGCATAGATTCATGGGAAAAATGCAAAGATGCTTTTATTGGAAAATACTATCCACCTGCTAAGATTATCCAACTAAGAAGTAACATAATGAATTTTAAACAATTGGATAATGAACATGTTGCCCAAGCTTGGGAACGTATGAAATCTCTTATCAAGAACTGCCCCACTCACGGTTTGACTACTTGGATGGTTATCCAAACTTTTTATGCAGGCTTGAACTTTACCTCGCGGAACTTGTTAGATTCGGCCGCAGGAGGAACTTTTATGTCAACTACACTTGGTGCTGCCACAAAGCTTCTCGATGAGATGATGACCAACTATTCCCAATGGCACACCGAACGCGCTCCAACAGGTAGGAAGGTAAACTCTGTCGAGGAGATTTCCTCCTTAAATGAAAAAGTTGACTTGATCATGTCTCTACTTTCGAAGCAATCTTCTGTTGACCCTCGTGATGTACCTCTAAATTCTTTGATTGCTCAAGAACAAGTAGATGTGAACTTTATCTCTAGAAACAATTTTAACAACAATGCTTATAGGAGTAACTTTGGTAACAATCCTAGACAGTTCCCCTCTAATTCTTACGGGAACAACAATGCTTATCCTAGTACCAAGAACTCCACTACTGAACTAGAGACTATGCTTAAAGATTTCATTACTACCCAAAAAGCCTTTAATAAGAGTGTAGAAGAAAAACTACATAAACTAGATGATCTTTCTTTTAAGGTAGACCATTTAGCCAATGAGGTAAAATTGCTAAAAATTACAACTTCTCCTCTTGAGGAGAGGGAAGTCACTCCTATAAATGCTATTCAAGTGCAAATTAATGAAAACATTAGGATGATGGCTAAACTTAAAGAGAGATGGGCTAGAGAAAGGGAGGAAGAAGATAGAATTAAGAGCCTTCCTACCCACCACACTGTTGCTACTATCAAAGTTGTTGAGGATATCCAAACTCTTAGCACCCAATGTACTCCTGGTCCCAATGGACCTATTAATGGTGATGCTATGACTATAGAAACTACCAACCAAGTGAACCCAAAGGACACCACTACCACTTTACTTGATGCTAATGACCTTGATTTTGATAATTGCACTCTTACCGAAGTTATTGATTTCCTTCACAAAATGTCTAGAGACCCCCGCACTAGCACGATTAACCTTGCCTTCACAGAGCATATCACTAATGCTCTCATCAAAGCTAGGGAGGAGAAACTTAGAGTAGAAGCCTCCATACCTAGAAAGCTAGAAGATGGTTGGGATCCTATGATAAAAATTAAGTTGAATGACTTCTCTTGTTATGCATTATGTGATGTTGGTGCTAGTACCTCTGTTATGCCCAAAAGACTATATGATATGCTTAAATTGAAACCTTTTGATTCTTGCTCTTTTGGTGTTCGTCTCGTTGATTCTTCCATAAAGAAACCTTTGGGGAGGATCGACGATATTCTTATTATTGTCAATGACAACTATGTTCCCGTTGATTTCACTATTATGGATATTGAATGTGATCCTTCATGTCCAATTATTTTGGGACGTCCCTTTTTACGCACCGTTGGTGCTATCATTGACATGAAAGAGGGTAATATAAAATTTCAGTTTCCTCTCAAGAAAGGGATGGAACACTTCCCTCGAAAGAAGATTAAGTTACCCTTTGAGTCCGTTGTACGGGCTAGCTATTCTTTTACACTTGATAAAACTTGATCTTTTTGCATTATGCCTAGCTTAAAGGCATAAAAGAAAGCGCTTTTGGGAGGCAGCCCAATGAATACATTTTTTATTTTGTTGTGTCTTGATGTTGTTTACTACAGTAGCATCATCATTGTATCTTTGCTTTTCATATTTGTGCCAAGTATAGCCTCTGATTGCTAGAAAGTTCAAAAGTTGTGAGGTGCTGTCCAGGAAACAGATTCTGTCCTTGGATAGAAAAAATCGTATAAAATCACCAGATCATATTTTTGGTCTGAATTTCTTCGACAGCGTTCTCTATATAATTGTCTTTCCTGCGTCTGTTCTGAGTTTTTCGATTTGAGTTGCAGAAGTATCCCGAACAAATCATTTACTACCTGCTGTTCTGTTTTTCACAGATTCTGTCCTGTTTTGCCTTTCCTTCATTTTGCAAATCAAGAGCTTGCTTTTTCTTTGCAAAAACCTTTTGGCAATCTTGAGAAACAGTAGATCTTCAAGAATATCTTTATTTCCAGCAAGGAACAATTATTTTATTAAGGGTACTAACCTCGCTAATCAGATTATAATGAGTTATGTATGAAGGGAGTTTTCAAGTGTGAGAGGGAAGATGATAAAAAGATTCAGGAGTGTCAAGCGCTCAAGCTTGGGGATGCCCCCGTGCACCCCCAAGAAATATTCAAGGAGACTCAAGCGTCTAAGCTTGGGGATGCCCCCGTGCATCCCCTTCTCCATCAACATTATCAGTTCGTCTTTCGTTCCGCTATATTTTTATCACTTCATGTGTTATGTGATATGCTTAGAGCGTCTTGCTTTTTAGTTTTCTTTAGCTTTTCATAACGAGTCGGAACTCAGCTTTCTTTATGTGGGAGAGAAACACGCTCCACTTCTACCTAGAACATAACATAGAATTTTCATATCTATCTTTGCTGTGTGTGTTCTTTGTCTTTCAATAGCTACTATCATGCTCAGCTCTAAGTATTCATGCTTATCTTTTCAAAGAGCTTTTATTTAGTTGGTTGCTTGAACTCTCTTTAACTATCATGCTTATCTAATTAAGAGAGTTTGCTTCCGTTGCATTGGTTGATATGTCTATGATAAAGATGCTACTTGCATAATGGCGCTTAGTAGTTCATGTTTTCTTATGGTTAGTCTCAAATAGCTGGGGGGTTCCCAATGTGTTATTGGAGTACCAACATGATTTGTTTGCCTATGATGTGGTATGGTTTAGTAATATCTTCCTTCAAGAATTTATTTTGATTGACTTGGCGTATGCTCACGCATATTTAAAGACTATAAAGAAAGTCTGTCAAGCCTTGATGATCTTTTATTTCTGAGTACCGATATAACTTCCATGCCTGATTCAATGTTGCTTTGTTGCTCTGCATGATTATGACCGTCATTGCTCTCTTAGTTGGTCGCTCCCAGTCTTTTGCTAACCTCCACCTGTACTAAGCGGACTGACTGCTTGTGCATCCACATCCTTTAAATCCAGTTATGCCATATGAGTCCACCATATCTACCTATATGTGGTATTTCACCGCCACTCCAAGTAAATTAACATGTGCTACCTTTAAAACCTTCATTTTTGCAATACATAGCTCATGGGAAAGTAGCTTAAAAACTATTGTGGTAAAGAATATGTCACTTATGTATCTTATTTCTTATAAGTTGCTTGCTGAGCGGAATCCATGTTTCTGGGGACGCCATCAACTGATACACTTTTGTTGAATATCATGTGAGTTGCTATGCATGTTCGTCTTGTCTGAAGTAAGGGTGATTTGCCATGAACGGTTTGAGTATGCATATTGTTACAGAAGGATGTCCTCAAGTTGAGATCTACCAAAAACGAGAAATCAAATGCGACTTATCTCCTTGGACCTTTGTACAGGTGACATAAATGTACCCCTTTGTGACACTTGGTTGAAACATATGTAATGCAATGATAACCCATGGAAATCCGAGCTAATTAGCACAAGGTGCGAGCACTATTGGTATTCGATGCATGAGGCTTGCAACTTATAGGATGTCTTATGCATAACACATATGAAGTACTACTACCGTTGACAAAATTGCTTCTATGTTTTCAAAATAAAAGCTCTAGCACATGAGTAATCCCTGCTTCCCTCTGCGAAGGGCCATTCTTTTACTTTTATGTTGAGTCTCCACCTTCTTTTAAAGCACCAACTACTGAGAGCATGATTGTCATTCTGAGTGTAATGTGCATTGTCCCAAAGTAGCATTGTCTTGTGCATGATTGTGATATCGTTTATTTTGAAATCATTGTATCTAGTCATCACTTAAACCTTGGAGGTGCCCCTGCATTTATGTTTTGCTTCACTAAAGGGGGCCAGCGAGATATCACATTATCATATTTGCACACCATGTTCATTGCAAATCTTTTTGATGTTTCAGTTTCATATTGTAAAACTTTCAGTTGTTTGTGATTTTCTCATGAGGCAACTTAATTACTATAGAATCATTGTCTCAGTAAGCTTTTGTCATATGACTATGAAAAGTCCTATATGGTTAATAGCATGTCACCACAGAAATTATTCTTGTTATCATTTACCTACTCGAGGACGAGCAGGAATTAAGCTTGGGGATGTTGATACGTCCAAAACGTATCTATAATTTCTGCTTGCTCCATGCCACTTTTGGGTGATATTGCTATGATATTCATACACTTCCATACACTTTTGATCATATTTGGACTAACCTATTAACTCAGTGCACCCCAGTGCCAGTTTCTGTTTTCTGCTGTTTTTGTATTTCAGGTTTTCACGTTACGAGAACTGCCAGGAAAAATCCAAAAAAAGTATATAAAAAATCAGCGTTCCAGAACCTACCGTGCGCCCGAAGGGCAGCCGGGGGGGCCACCAGGGCTCCAGGCGCCCTGGCGGCGCCCCCCCTGGCCGCGCCGGGGGGGCGCCTGGGCCCCCCGAGCCCCGTCTGGTGCCCCCCTTTGGCATATATTTAGAGCTTCCTCCGAAACCCTCGAAACGGGAACTCTTTTCGCGATCTCATCTCTGTTCCGCCGCCGCCGCCGCTTCCAAGATCGGGAGCACCAGGAGAACTCTTCCCGGCACCCTGCCGGAGGGGAGGATCACCGCCGGGAGCCTCTCCACCACCATGGACGCCTCCCGGATGAGTTGTGAGTAGTCTCCCTTGGACCATGAGTCCATGACCAGTAGCTATGTGATGTTCTCCTCCCGTTCTTGTGCTTCACTAATTAGTCCTCGTGAGCTGCCCTACATGATCGAGGCACATATATAATCCTTATGTTGTTGCTATGATGAGTTTGCTGGGATCCGATGGATTATGAGATTATGTTCAGATTGTGATTGAGTAATATATTTGATCTACCTCTTTTATGTTTATGTTCATAAGTAATTATTGCATGTTCTCCGTTGTTATTTATTGCTTTGGCCAAGTAATAGGTAGTGACTCCAAGAGGGAACGTTATGCTCGATTGTGGGTTCATGCCCCTCGATGACTAGTTTGAGTGACAGAAACATGAGTCTAGGGGATGTGCTGTTGCCGGAAGGGGGAAAACAACGGTGCTTGTGCCCGCGGGTGCAAGGATTGTTTACTTTACGCAAAGTTCTTTTAATGCAGTTGTCTGTTGCTTTGAGTTTACACTATGGGTGGGGCTCGCAACTTAATACCAGCGAGATGTTCTGGATAGATATCTCAACGTGGATGATTAGTAGTAGATATTGATGGATTTTGGTCTACTTACTTTGGCGTACCGCTCATGCTTTGAACCTCAACCTTTCTTGCAATGTAGTCAGCATTGGTTTTCGCACATGGTCCTGTCAATTGCCCAGCTGTAATTCGTTTACCTCACATAGTTGTTTTATCGTCTTTTGGGAGAGAGACATCACTAGTGAACATCATGAGACTCCGGTCCATATTACCATCATTGATCACATCCGCTATTTATTTTTCGCTATTATTTACTATTGCAGCAATTTATCTATCACTACTATCACTTGCATTTAATCCTTTGTGAACTACAAGGCCGGAGGGATTGACAACCTCTCTGTACTCGTTGGGAGCAAAGTTATTTGTATCTGTGTGCAGGTCCACGTTGATTGCTAATATCTGGCGCCGTTAGCAGTTGACACCTTCTTGTTGAAACTAGGAGTCTCTGGGGATTCGATCCTTGGTATCTTGCCAAGGGAAAAACCTCCGCTACACTGCATCTCACACCTTCCACTTGGGGTAACCAACGAGGGGTTAGAGGCCCATCACTATGCTTCCCTCTGGACGTGACATGTTGCGAACGTATCCTTTGATGACACCATTCATCCTTTCGAACGGCATCATGCTGTGCAGGAACGTCGGCCCGAGTTGGATGATATCGTCCACGATATGGACCAGCAGATGCACCATAACGTCGAAGAATGCGGGCGGGAAGTACATCTCAAGCTCGCATAGTATCACCACGATCTCTTCCTGTAGCCTTCTGAATTGCCTCACGCCAACAGACTTCCGAGAGATGACGTCGAAAAAGTTGCATAGGCCAAATAGGGTTTCACGGACGTGCGTGTCCATGATACCACGGATTGCAACTGGAAGTATCTGCGTCATCAGCACGTGACAGTAGTGAGACTTCATCCCGCTGAACTTCAGCTTCGCCCGGTCTAGGTATCTGCTTATCTTCCCCGCGTAACCGTAAGGAAGTTGTACTCCTACGAGGTTGGTGAAAAACTGCTCGATCTCCTCCTGACTTAGAGTGAAGCACGCGGGAGGGTAGTCATTTCCGGTCTTCTTGGCCTTTTTGCCTTTGCGACGACTTTCCGTGTCCTGCTTCGCCTCATCATCATCATCATCATCATCATATATAGCGTGAAGCTCATGCCTGATGCCCATTGATTTCAAGTCTGCCCTTGCTTTCGGCCCATCTTTGGTCCTCTCTGGCATGTTGAGCAGGGTACCAAGCAGACTCTCGCACACGTTCTTCGTGATATGCATTACATCAAGGCTGTGAGGCACACGGTGGATCTTCCAGTACGGCAAGTCCCAGAAAACAGACCTCGTTTTCCATACCTTCAGCAGCGGCTCTGGCGCCTTTCGCTTCTTTCCCGGCTCTGGCGCCTTTTGCTTCTTTCCCGGCAGTGGGCAATCTTTCCATTTTTCAACAGCTCGTCTATTTCCTCGCCGCTCCTCGTACGCGGGCGTCCTCGGGGTTCGGTTTCACCATCAAACAGATCCTTGCGTTTTCTCCACAGGTCATCGTCGCGAAGCCACCTTCGATGTCCCATGAACACGGTTTTCGAAGACCCGGGATCTCTATCTAGCTGGCGATACGTTGTGTCATCCATGCACCTGACGCATCCAGAAAATCCGTGGACCACCTGCCCCGCGACATATCCGTAACCGAGATAGTCGTGCACCGTCGTGAGCAGCGCGGCTCTCATAGGGAAATATTCTTTCTTTGCGGCGTCCCACATATTGGCTGGCGTTTTCCACAGCGTATCTAGCTCCTCTTTCAGCAGCCCTAGATACAGATTGATGTCGTTCGCTGGTTGTTTCGGTCCTTCAATTAGCATACTCATGTGAATGTACTTCCTCTTCATGCACAACAAGGGGGGAAGGTTGTACATCCACACAAACACAGGCCAGGTGCTATGTGTGCTTCTCTGGCTGCCAAACGGATTGACTCCATCGGTGCTCGCGCCCAGCACGGTGTTCCTTGGATCATTCCCAAATTCTAGGTCTTCGAAGTTCAACGCTTGCCACTGGCTCGCATCCTTAGGGTGACTCAGCATCTTGTCTTTTTTACTATCTCCGGGTCATTTGCATCATCTTCTCGCTTCTTCTCCTCCCTATCCGCGTGCCAACGCAGGAGCTTTGCTACGTTAGGGTCCGCGAAATACCGCTGCAGACGAGGAGTGATCGGAAAGTACCACACCACTTTTCGAGGAGCTTTCTTCCTCTTCTTGTATCGAGTGACGCCGCACACCGGACATATGGTAGACTCCGCGTGCTCGTCCCGATAAATGATGCAATTGTTCATGCACACATGGTATTTCACGTGCGGTAAATCCAGAGGACACACGATTTTCTTCGCCTCCTCCAAACTGGTGGGGCACTTGTTCCCCTTGGGAAGACGTTCGTGCCAGAATGACATGTTCTCGTCGAAGCATGCGTCGGTCATTTTGTGTTTTACCTTCATCTCCAGAGCCATGAGCGTTACTTTCAGGCGGGTATCCTCGGGCCTGCATCCTTCATACAATGGAGTAACCGCGTCTAACTCAAGTTGATCCATCTTGGCTTTCTCTCGGGCGGCAGCTCTTGCGTTATCGGTCTGCTTGAGAAGTAGCTCTTGAATATGAGGGTCCTGCACCCAGCCCATCGATGGTCCAACGTCGTCTGCTCCGCCGGCATCATCATCTTCATGATCATGCCCGTCGTCTGCTCCGGCATCTTCCTCATCATCATGTCCTGCATCTTCTACATGATGACTGTGTACAGCATCACCGTCGTGATCATCTCCTGGGGATTCTTTGTCTTCTCGCCCGCCCGAGCCGCGGTGGTTGTCTTGCTGCCCTTCCTCATTTCTTGCCTGGCCCCCATGGACGACTTCGTAGTCATCTTCATCACCTTGCCACCGATAGCCATCCATGAAACCACGCAAGAGCAGGTGGTCCCGCACCTGCCCGGAATCCGGGTCCGCAATAAGGCTCTTCAGCTTGCATCTTCGACACGGACATCTTATCTCCGTCTCGTTCTTTTGAAGCATCTCGGCCTTCGCGGACCTCAAAAACCTATTCACGATGCCTTCGGTCATCGTGCGCACCATGGTCGCCTGCGGGGTAGAGCAAAATGATATTTTATAACCAAGAAAAAATTTGCCATGACTTTCCCTAAAAATAGGACAAAAAAGAATGCTTAATGCCAAAATTCTCACCGAAACGGAAATGAATCAACATTCCGAGAAAATATTGGCAACTATCGCATTTCAAATACCGGTACACCTCCAAACACAAACACATATGCAACACAACAAACATACGCAACACCACGAACATACATAGATCTAGCTAGGCCATAAAAAGTGCATGTGCACATTGTTGTATGGAGAACAACATAAATATAGCTTCCCCCCTTACTTACCTATGAAAACAAGGTAATTTAACCACTTAATTTGAATGAATCTATGGTGGAAATGAGGTGAAAAAGAGGAGGGACCCGAGAGGAGGAGGAGGTGGAGAGAATGAAGTGGGGGAGAAAGTGAGTGTGGGTAGGAGAGGCTGTCCTAAATATCTTGTTGCTGCCCACTTACTAATGGCGCACCCACCATAAATGCGCCATTAGTAATCAAGGTTACTAATGGCGCATTTATAGTGGGTGCGCCATTACTAGTTTTGCAAAAAAAAACATACTAATGGCGCACTACCGCAGAGTGCGCCATTACTAGGGATATTACCTCCGCCGAGAGGGGTCCGAACTCGTTAAACACCGAGCGTTACAGATGCATCGTAGCTAGGCTCTGCCCCTCTTTCGTACACCTAGTACTCATTGTCAGGATCGTAATCCCGACAATTGGGGCCCACCTTGGGGCTAGGCATCTAGCAAAGTTTCACGATGTAGGTGGATTTTTTATTCATCATTTTGGGCGGCGGCGAGATCAGTTTCGGGACTCTCCGCTGCATCGCCGATGACTTAGCTTGGCTTTGCGAGGCCCCGCTGGATGTGGAGGTGCTGCCCGTCTATGGCGTGGCGCATTTCCGCGTGTCCTCATATGGAGTCCTTCTCCGGCAGCCCTCGGTTCCGTACCGACTAGCCGCTCACCTTTCCACCGCATGCCGCCGCAAGCGCGCCGGACGCTCGCAGTTGCAGTGCTGGATCAAGCACATCGTGGCCCTTCAGGCCGCGGCAGAGCATGTGGCGGCTCTCGAGTCTGATGAGCCCACCCTCGACCTCTCTGATGGGTTACTCGACGGTTTCTCCGAGGAGTCCAAGCGCGAGAGCGTCAAATCGACCGCTCAAGTTGTCATGGCGGTCAACTCCGAGCATCGTGCGCCCTCGGGGTGCACAGAGCCCCGGGATGGTCGTGCGGGCGCTTCACGCGGGAACACCAACGGCGGTGGAGAGGATCATCACTCCCTCGCTCACGAGCCGTACGTCCACAAGCTCTCACTCGGGAGCAACGCGAGGAGCTTCACCATAGGAACAAGCAGTTCTTGAACACCCCCATCACTGGGACGACTCCTGAGGCCCTGGCCATGGAGTCGACGCGCCTGGCCACTCTAGCTGAGCGCGACTGCCTCAAGTGGCTCCAGATAGAGCTGGATGATCGCGCGTGCCGCCAGCCCAGCTCCAGTCGGCACAAGGGCCGGCTTTTCCCAAGTGACCAGCCTCAGAAGTATCAGTCCTCAGTACTCCGCTGCAGAATCTAGCGGCTGCTACTCGGATCGTTGATTCCATACAGCCCTCTGGCTCCACCGTTGGTGAAGGGATTAAACAGATACAAGCGCTCCTGAAGATGTCGTTGTTGCGGAATGCGGCGGTGTCCCAGTCCAGGGATTGCATCCATAGCGCATTGGTACAAGCGGAGACCGTTCAGTTGACTCACAGCCCACTCGGCTCCGGAAGGCGCCGAGCCGACTTCTTGAGAGATCATTATGAAGATCGAAGGCGTGATCGAATAGGGTCACCCCGGCGGCACGACAATTACGATCCTGCTCTGATGCCCCCTCCATGAAATGGCGTGTACGGGCACCAGCCCTACGACGACAGGCTGCACTACAAGAAATATGTCAACTTGTGACCTTGACTATTGGTCACTAAATGGTCATTATTTTCCATTTGTGACCTTTTTGTGACCAAAAACATATGGTCAAAAGCTGGCGGTCGTTAACTGAAATTAACGACCTTCTCTGTGAGAAGGTCATAGACGTTTATGACCAAAATATGCCTACTGTCTTGTTTTGGTCACTAGCAGCCTCCCCAGGCCACGTAGGCATCCGACGTGGCAACCTGATGTGGCACAAGAATCAGCCCGGTCCAATTCGTTGTTTTACATGGGCCGAGCCCAATAATTCGGCCTTCTATATATTTTTCCCTGTGAATTTTGTGTCGGCTTCATGGGCCAAGCCCTGGCCTTTTATTGTTTATTGATTTTCTATTTTCAGCCATTATATATTCAAGCTGGTCCCACTAGTCAGATGGGTCCCACTTGTCATGATCATCTCTCAAATTGGTCCCACATGTCAGAAATGTACAAATTTGACAGATTATTTTCATAAGTGGCCCCATTGGTCAAGTTTCCATTTCACAAGTTTTCAAATCACATACATAATCAAAAAGCACATATAAAATTCATCAAATATACCACTAAATAAATCTATTACAATCTTTACAACACATATATGCTACAATATGCTACTCTTCACTGAGTAGGACTTGATGGCTTCACACTTCACGGCTTCACACTTGCTTCACACTTCACACTTGAGCTTCTGTAAAACAGGAACAACCACAACTTTAAATCTCAATTGCAGTATAGGCCATATACAGAAGCAGTTCAAAGTTGAAACAACATCAATTAAACAAACGCGCACGGGAAACATATGAGTCAAAATGCAGTATAGGCACAGGACAAGGACACTCCTATTATCAAACAGTAGCCAATTAGGGATCCAATAGCTTATAATCAAGAATTGACAGCAAATGCCATGTACATAAATAGTATGACTAACACTAACCAGTATGCGTTCATGGAGTGACTCAGATGTTCTCACTAGCTAGGATTTTTTGGTATATAATATACTGACAAGTGCAACTCTCTAAATTGATCATAGAAATGAAAAGAACTGTAAGAACGAGTTTCAGAATCCAAGCATGTCAAATTTTAAGCACCAGCAGAATAGATCTAACCAACCAGACCATGATCATCATGCATCGGGATTTATGGTTCTAGCAAAACAGTACTAAGATGGACATACACGCATCGAGCATACCATCTACTACAATAAGAGGTCCAGATGCTCCAGGAACTGGAGGGAGTATGCACTTCGGCAGTCGTGCAGTAGCTAGGGATTGAGGAGGATGAGCTTGCTATATCCATTGTACCTGGGTCATATTTAGGCGCACAATTAGCTAATATGTCAACATTTAGTTACCATGAACATAAAACAATGAACTCGGATAAGCATTAGTAGTGTAGTACAGAATGTATCACTATAGCTTTGGGAAATAGTTAACTCTTGTGGGTATCTAGTTTACATGCATATGGCCAACACTAACTAGTATGAGTTCGTTCAATAACTAAAAAGTACACAGTAGCTGAAATTGTATAGTTTACACATATAAACCGAAGATTCAGCAAAGGCATGTTGATAAAACAGTGAAAACAATGGTATCTGGTATACTTCCATGCATGAGTAGTTCTTAATATGTATATTCATCATTACAGCAACCTATAACCACCTATGCTCATTGTTACATATCTATGCATAGTTCAAAAAAATGACCTGATCTACTTCAAATCTATGCAGACTTCGGATCTACTTCAAATTTTGACACACAACACATAAGTAATTCACCATAGAGAACATATAAATGGGCATGGGGATCTGAGACTCGACGATGACATCAAACTAAAATATCGGCCCGGTAATTAATGCCGGAGCCAATTGGACAAGCAAAAATTATGGCGAGTAGGCTGAGATCGCCCCTAGAAAATTCAATTTTTTGCAGGTTTCCAGAATCCAGGAAGAACCCATCAATTATGCGCCGAAGCGGGAGATGTGCATGCAGATTAAATAGTAGATTCGTTCAAGCATGTACAACCTGAAATAGGAAACCAGGAGGCCGATCTCGCTTGTAGACAGAGATGGGGAAGCCATTCTCTGCAATGTTGAGGGCAAGGTTCTGCCCCATGACGGCGAGGCCAATAAGACCAATTTTGGTGAGAGCCATCTCTTACCTGAAAAGAGATGCATCAAACACATCATGTACAGAACAATGTCAGGTAATTTATGCATGTCTGACTTGAAAGGTTAAAAGCCTGCCTTCACAAGTGAATAACTGAATACTGGGATATATGTGACAGGGCAGATAGCACAACATGCAGTTGGGGTGACAAGTTAAATCCACAATCAAGTTGCAACTAATCCACAATCAAGTTGCAGCAGTACAGTTGGGCAGTTGGGCAAACAATACATAGAATTATGTTCTACTTTTTTTTCTCAAATTGTGATTTGCTCGAGCTCGATGTACTAACGTTCACGTTAATTATTGAGAAAATTGTAGTGTACTTTGTATTTAGAAGCATTATTGAGCAAACTGTATATATTGCCATTGTATTACTATTGATAGAAGAAAAAAGCTGGGGATTTCAGAAGGGGGGTGCAGAATTGGGCAGTTAAAGACATCGCTACTACTCAATCAAGGTCCATGGCGACCTTGCTCCGCTGGATCTGGGAGGGAGAGAAGGAGAGGTGAGGAAGAACCTACACAGAGAGGGTGGAGGGGGGGTCATACCAGATCGGTTGTTGCCATGTCTAGCTTCCTCCTGTGTTGTGTGTGAGGTCGCCATGGCATCGGGCTTGTCCATGGCGTCCTCCTTGACCAGACGATCTGCAAAAAAATGCAGAAACGCAATGAGATTCGAGCAAGCTGAAGAAATCTAGAAGACGAAGAAAGGGGGACTATACCAGATCTCACTGGTGTCGCCATGGATGGGCTCCTCCTGCGCACGTCACGTGCGAGGTGGCCATGGCGTCGATCTAGGGTTAAGGCATGGAGAGAAGGAGAGGGTGGATTAGAAGGAGGAGGTCACCGACGGGTATGAAGGAGAGGACGTCGCCGGAGTGGGGGAGGAGGTCGTCGGCGGGGCTGGTGCTGGGGGAGTGGAGATCGGCGGCGGGGACGGGTTTGGGGTTGCGGGAGAAGAGAGGATGAAGGCGCGGCTCGGGAATGAGGGCGCTGCCTCTGGCGATGGGAAGTTGGGGTTAGATAGGGATGAGGGAGAGGCCATGGCTATGGCTCGCCGGGCATAACGCCGTCGTCGATGAGCGGCGACGCGTCTGTTGCTGACGAGACCGAGGCGGGCGACGCGTCTGTTGCTGACGAGGCCGAGGCGGGCGATGCGCACGTCTACTGGACCTGTCGATCTGGATCGAGGAGAGGGAGGCCGCGCGCTAGATCTTGCCGGAGGGGAGGGAGGGAGGTGTTGAGCGTTGGGATCTTGGAGCGCGCTGGATCTTGCCGGAGTGTGGGCTGGAT
>LR738713.1:855182284-855192660 GCA_902687465.1 Secale cereale
CCCTCCCCCCCGGCAAACTTGTGTGCGAGGAACACTTCTTCTGCTTGAGAGAAAAAGGAAGAAGGGAGGAAACATAGATATGGAGCCTTGCGGCTTGTTATTGCTTAACGGAGTTGTGTGCTGCACAAAGTGTCAAGCAATATATGCAAGAAAGTAACAAAAATGCACGAAGTGACAAGTTGTGCGATATGTAAAAACTTTACTGATGCACGGGATCTGCGCCCGGCTTTGTACAAAGGTTTACATGCAACAACGGCAAGACTTGTACAAAAGGTGGTTGCCGGAGCGGATCACGGCAACCGCGCCTTATGGGTGAAACTTGCGAAGATGCTCAATGTTCCAGGAGTTGCTCACCGGTAAGCCTTCTTCGGTCTCAAGGCGGACAGCACCAGGCCTTGTGACTTGTCTCACCCGATAAGGGCCTTCCCACTTCAGCGTCAACTTGTTGGAATTGTTGGCGGACTGAACGCGCCGAAGAACAAGGTCGCCTTCCTCGAGACTCCTGGCCTTGACTTTGCGGCTATGGTAGCGGCGCAAAGCTTGCTGGTATCGAGCAGCTCGTACAGCGGCCTAGAGACGGTCCTCCTCGAGGAGCAGTGCATCATCTTGCCGCAACCGCTCTTGCTCGAGCTCATCATAAGCGAGTACTCGAGGAGACCCGTATACGAGTTCCGTGGGGAGAACTGCCTCTGCTCCATAGACAAGAGCAAAGGGTGTCTGTCCGGTGGCTCGATTTGGTGTCGTCCTGATTGACCAAAGAGCCGCCGGCAACTCCTCAATCTAGTTTCTTCCACACTTGTGCAGCCTGTCGAAAGTTCTTGTCTTGAGCCCGCGCAGCACTTCAGCATTTGCCCTCTCCGCTTGACCATTGCTCCTCGGGTGAGCAAAGAAGCGAAGCAGACCTTGGCGCCAAGGTCTTGGACGTACTGCATGAAGGTGCGACTTGTGAACTGTGTGCCGTTGTCGGTGATGATCCTGTTAGGGATTCCGAAACGGCAAACAATTGACCTGAAGAACTTGACTGCTGACTGTGCGGTCACCTTTCTCACTGGTTCCACCTCCGGCCACTTTGTGAACTTGTCGATAGCAACGTACAAGTACTCAAAGCCCCCGACTGCGTGGGGAAAGGGGCCGAGGATATCGAGCCCCCAGACCAAAAATGGCCAGGATAAAGGGATCGTCTGGAGAGCTTGAGCTGGCTGATGTATTTGCTTGGCATGGAACTGGCACGCTTCACACTTGGTTACTTGTGCAGTTGCATCTTGGAGGGCTTCTGGCCAAAAGAAACCTTGCCGGAACGCCTTCCCGGCAAGTGCTCTTGCGCCAATGTGGTGGCCACATATGCCTCCGTGTATTTCTGCCAACAGCTTCTGTCCATCTTCCCGGGAAATGCACTTCAATTTGACACCATTGAGTCTTCTTCTGTACAGTTCGTTGCCAACGAACTGGTACATACTTGACTGCCTGGTTATCTTCTCTATCTCTTCTGGTTCTTCGGGAAGTTCTCCAGTTTGAAGAAAACGGACGATCTGCTGCGCCCATGCTGGAGCCTGGGGCTCAACAACAAGGACTAAAGGCATAAGGGCTGTTGCGGGAACCTCAGCTTCTACGGCAAGAACGTGTGGTTCTGCCGAAGCTGAGTGTTCCCCGGCAAGCTTGCCGGGGCAAGACTTGTCGGGAACGCCTGCTTCAACTGTACAGACCCTTGGGTCCGCAGGAGCAGACTGTTCCTCAGCATCTTGGTTGTTGATCTTGGGGACCTTGGCGGCGGCTTCAGGAAGATCCGCCGGCAAATAGTCGCCGGAGACCAACTTCCTCTTCTTGCTTTGCCCAACTGATGGTGTAACGGATGGTTGAGTTAGCTTGAGCACGAAGACCCCTGGTTCCACAGGTAACTTCATTGCAGCACACTTTGAGAGGCCGTCTGCGATATCATTCTGAGCTCTTGGAACATGCTCCATCTGCAGGCCTTCAAAGTGTTCTTCGAGCTTCCTCACTTCATCGACATAAGCTTCCATCAAAGGGCTCTGGTAGCTCTTGTTTACTTGTCGGACCACCAATTGTGAATCTCCCCGCACGATCAGCTTCTTGATCCCAAGTTCGGCCGCAATTCTGAGGCCGGCGAGCAAACCTTCATACTCGGCAGTATTGTTTGTCGCTTGCTCCTTGGGAAAGTGCATCTGAACCACGTACTTGAGGTGCTCTCCGGTGGGCGCTATGAGTAACACGCCAGCACCGGTGCCTTGCAGCGAGAAGGCACCATCGAAGTACATTATCCACTCTTTGCTTGCTTCTTCGACGGGTATGTTCGTCTCTGGAACTTCTTCATCTGGTGTTGGTGTCCATTCTGCTATGAACTCTGCCAAAGCTCTGCTCTGTATAGTTGATGTGCTTTCAAACTTAAGACCAAAGCTTGACAGTTCCAGTGCCCACTCGACAATCCTTCCTGTTGCTTCTGGGTTTTGCAATATTCTCTTCAGCGGAAAGCGAGTGACCACTATTATTTCATGTGCTTGGAAGTAGTAGCGCAGCTTTCTCGAGGCCATGAGGAGGCCGAAAAGCAGTTTCTGCACCCCAGAGTATCTTGACCTAGCCCCCTGCAAGAGGGAGCTGACAAAATAAACTGGGCGCTGCACCATCTTCTTTCGCACTTCTCCTTGTTCCTGCGCAGATTTGTCCTTGTCGGGGCCAGAGCTTGTCGGGGAAGCCCCCTGCTTGTCGCTGGATGTGCTTGCCGGGCCTGTGGGTTCCTCATCCGCCTCCCTCTCCGCTACCAACGCAGCACTAACCACTTGATTGGTTGCTGCTAGGTATAGCAGCAACTTCTCTTGCGGCCTAGGTGCGACAAGTATTGGAGTAGAGGACAGGTATCCTTTCAAGTCATGCAGCGCTGCCTCCGCTTCCGGAGTCCATTTCATTGGACCTGCCTTTTTCAAGATTTTGAAGAAAGGCAGGGCGCGTTCTGCAGACTTAGAAATGAACCTGCTGAGGGCAGCCACGCAACCAGCAAGCCTCCGTACGTCCTTGACGCGCTTCGGGGCTTCGATCTGCTCGATGGCTTTGATCTTGTTGGGATTGGCTTCAATCCCCCTCTGGGACACGAAGAACCCGAGAAGCTTGCCGGAGGGGACTCCAAACACGCACTTCTCGGGGTTAAGCTTGAGTTGTATCTTGCGCAGGTTTGCAAAAGTCTCTTCTAGATCTTGAATCAGAGTCCTTGCACTTGCTCTTGACCACTATATCATCCATGTAAGCTTCTACATTTCTGTGTATCTGTGGCTCAAAAGCAGTGTGGACCACCCTTGCAAATGTTGAACCCGCATTCTTCAATCCAAAGGGCATGCGTATGAAGTAGAAAGTGCCACATGGAGTAATGAATGCGGTCTTCCCTTCATCCTCTCCAGCCATGAAAATCTGGTGGTAGCCGGAGTATGCATCAAGGAATGAAAGCAACTCACAACCAGCTGTGGAGTCAACGATCTGGTCAATGCACGGCAAGGGAAATGGATCCTTGGGACAAGCCTTATTTACATCAGTAAAGTCAATACAGAGTCTCCATTTCCCGTTTGCTTTTCGCACAACCACAGGGTTAGCCAACCATGTGGGGTGAAGCACACCTCTGACCAGACCCGCTGCCTCCAACTTCTTGATCTCTTCAGCAATGAACTCTTGGCGCTCCACTGCTTGTTTCCTGACCTTCTGCTTGACGGGTCGCGCGTGAGGACAAACAGCAAGCTTGTGCTCAATTACCTTCCTGGGAACACCGGGGATGTCGGACGGTTGCCATGCAAATACGTCGACATTCGCCCGCAGGAAAGCAACGAGCGCGCTTTCCTATTTGGGGTTGAGCGTAGCACTGATGGTGAAAGTACCACCAGTGCCGTCCTCCTTGGCGGACACATTCTTGGTTGCAGGTGGAGCTGCCATTCCTTTCTTGCACTTGCCGGTGGAGCTCGATGGTGCATCCTCGACGGCAGCGCAGCACTCCGAAGAGGTGCGTTTGCCGGAGTGGGCCCCAGAGCTCTTGCCGGACTTGGTCTTGGTCTTCCCCCCGGGAGCTTCAGCGGCAAGTGTGTTGCTGTTTGTCGCGGCTGCTGCATCCCGGTAGATCTTGTCGGCGCAAATAAGCGTGTCCTTCTTGTCGCCGGGGACAGAGATGACGCTTATTGGCCCTGGCATCTTGAGCATGTTGTAGGCGTAGTGAGAGGCTGCCATGAACTTGGCGGGCGCAGGATGGCCAAGTATCCCATTGTATGGCAATGGGATATTGGCAACGTCGAAGGTAATCCTCTCAGTCCTGAAGTTCAATTCCCCGCCAAAGGTGACGGGCAACGTGATCTTCCCCTTCGGCTTGCTCCTTCCCGGGTTGATCCCTTGGAATGTACCGGTTTCTTCGAGCTCGCTGTCGGGAATTTGCAGCTTCCGGATTACAGCAGAAGAGATCAGGTTCAGGCCGGCCCCGCCGTCAACCAACATCTTGGTGACCTTGAGGTTGCGGATGGTTGGTGAAACCAACATCGGCAAGCACCCGACCGCCGTTGTGCGGTCAAGGTGGTCCTCAATGTCGAAGATGATGGGCGTGCTGGACCACTTCAGAAGTTTGCGCGACTCGACGGGCGGCTCTGCTGCATTTACTTCCCGCACCCACTGTTTGAGTTGGCGGTGGGAAGTATGCAGAGAGGCGCCTCCGTCGACGCACAGAACCTCAGTGGCCTTCTGGAACTCTTGCTCACTGTTGTCTCCGTCATCCATGTCCTCGTCGTCGTCTTCATCTTCATCCTTGTCGCGGCCCCGGGGAGGTCTATCTCCTTGCCGCTGCTTGGCCTTGTCGCGGCGTCCTCCCCGGCCATTGAATGGCCGCTTCTTGCTGGGCTCTCCTCCGCCCCCTTGGGCCTTCTCCTTGTCGCGACGCTCGTATTCAGCCTTCTGTTGTTCTACGAGGTACTCTACCCTCTTGCAGTTCTGGAGATCATGGCCCTTGGTGTGGTGGATCTTGCAGTACTGCTTGTCGGAGCCGTCCTGCTTGTCGGCGGCCGCTACAGGGATGGCCTCCTTGCCGGAGCCACCAGCCTGTGTCTTCTTGGCGGCAGCCTCCTTGCCGGACTGCTCGACAACCAGTACCTCCTTGTTCTTCTTCTTCCTATTGTTCCGCCGCCGGCCTTTCTTTGCCGGGGTGGCATCCTCGCTGTCTGTTCCTCCTGCTCCAGTATCCTCTCCGGGAAGTCTCCTCCCCTCTTCAGCGCGCGCACATTTGTCAGCTAGAGCATAAAGCTCGCTGACATCCCGGATCTTGGTCATCGCCATCTCCTCCCTCATCCGGCGGTTACGCACGTTCTGATGGAACGCGCTGATAACCGCGGCGGGGTGGACATCTGGGATGTTGTGCTGAATGCCGCTGAACCTTTGGATGTACTTGCGCAGGGACTCTCCCTCCTTCTGGGCAAGAATGTGGAGATCGCTCTCCTGGCCGTGGGGTTTGTGGCCGCCCGTGAAGGCGCCGACAAACTGGTGACACAGATCCGCCCAAGAAGAGATGGAGTTCTCCGGCAAGTGCATAAGCCAAGATCTGACGTTTGGCTTAAGCACGAGCGGGAAGTAGTTGGCTAAGATCTTCTCGTCGCGTCCCCCGACAGCCTGCACCGCAATGGTGTAGATGCTGAGGAACTCCGAGGGGTGTGTCTTGCCGTCGTACTTCTCGGGTACGTCGGGCTTGAAGTTCTTCATGCTGGGCCACTGGACTTGCCGCAGCTCTCGGGTGAACGCAGGGCAACCTGCCGCGTACGGCAAGTCGCCTGGTTCACCGGGCGCGTGCATGTCGACAGCGGTCCCAGCGCGCTGGTCGGACTGTCATCGTGCTTCTCTTCGACGCTCGATGCGGGTCCGAGCGTCCTCTTGTCGCCTGTCGTCGAGGACTTGGCGCTGATCGCGGCGAGCCCGCGGATCCGACGACGCCGTGGAGTCATCGTCGACGTTGATCCGGCGAGTCGGCGATTTCTGCTTCCGCGGCGGGGAGTGCACGGTAGTTGCACCCCCGGCGGTCTTGTCTCCATCGGCCTTTGCCTGGTCGACTTGCCGCGGCCGTGACGTTGCCTGCTGCTGCGGCGTGTCGTTGTTGGCGAAGGCGATGAGGCTTTGAATGGTGGCCCTCCAGTCTTCGGCCTTGTCCGCCGCTGGAGGGAAGTCGAGGAGCAGCTGAGCTCGAGCGAGAGCTTCAGCTGGAGTGGAGGGGAGCGGTGGCGAGCGGTGCGAGGAACGAGATACGCTCGGACTTCTAACAATGTTAGAAGGAGCGGGCTCTCGCCCCGGCGACCGCGCCTTGCTCGTGCCAGCACGCTGGCCTTGAGCGTCCCGCGACCCGCCAGTTTGGCCTTGTCCCAGCAGACGGATGGTACCGTGGGTACCACGTCGCTGCTGGGCCGGCACCTCCTGAGAGGGACGGGGTGCGTGCACGGACGCCGAGGCCTTGGAGTGCGCTCGGTCGTCCGTCATGTCCTTGGACTTGTCGGCGCCGTGAGTGTCCTTGCCGGCGTCCACCCTTCCGCCAGCGTCTACCCCACCAACTGTTGGTTCTGGTGGTGGTGGGATCGACGCAGACGGGCCTCCGACCTCCGAAGCTCATGTAGTCGATGAGGTTGATGAAGCTAGGAAGGTTGCTGAAGGTTGCGCCCGCGTGAGCGCCGGATCAGGTTCGCACAACCTCGACGCCCCCTACCTGGCGCGCCAAAGATGTCGGGGAAACTGGTCGCCCACGAACACCTATGGGACCGGAGCCCCTTGTCGGTACGGTGAGGGAGCGGAGGGAGCACAAAGAGCAGATCGAGGAGCACACGCGAGCAGTTTACCCAGGTTCGGGCCGCACGGATGCGTAAAACCCTACTCCTGCCTTGGTTGTATTGAGTTCTTGAGCTCGGGAGCTTGAAGATCTACAGTACTAGCTACACCGAGCGTGGGAGTGATCAAGCTTCTGGAATCGAAACCCCTCTACGTTGTGCATGGGCCTCCTTTTATAGCTCAAAGGGGTCACCGACAGGTGTCAACGTAGAGGAGGGTAAAAGCGTAAAAATGGTGGTAGATGTAATAATGCATGAACAGTGTATGCACAGTGGTCTATACCTAACTCTGACGGTGGGGGACAAGGGCATTGAATGCCCGTCGCCGTCACCCCAAAAGCGTCCGTCCATGCGTCTCCGCTCGCCACGGCGATGGCCTTGTCACCGCGGCTTGCCACCGTGTACCCCAGGCTGCACAGCCATCTGCCACGTGCCCCTGGAAGGGCCCCAGGGCGACGCGTGGACAGATGAGCTGGAGCGCAGGCACACAGTGTAAGCCTCCCCCGGCAAGCACCTTGCCGGGGTTGTTATCTTGCCGGGCCCGGAAGCTTGTCGCTCTCCGGGTCCTGCCGGGGCGCATGATGCGCCACGATATATCTTCTGAGGTGCTGTCGTTTGGCCTTCCTGGCAAGCTCCTCTTGCCAGGGTCTTGCGCTGGAATGATAACCTTGAGCCTGGTGCGGCCTTCCCGGCAAGCTCCTCTTGCCGGGGTCTTGTCTCTTAACTTGAATACTTTGTTCTTGAATGGCTCCAAAGGATCTAGAGTGGGCTTTGGCGGGCGCGTGATGAGCCTGACCACGGGACGCTGCTACTGCCCATGCACAAGTCGGGATACTAAGGTACCCCTACTTTAGTACACCGACAATAATATAGGACGTTTTTGCAAGCTAACGTAGCTTGCAAAAACGTCCTATATTATGGGACGGAGGGAGTAATTTATAAAAGAATTTACTATTCACCTCGGGTGCAGATGCACTTGAGAGCCGAAATGTTGCGTCCGCTATAGGGTTTCAAGGGGGCGTCGTCTGAGACGCAACGAGTGCTCTCCTCAACGTCCCGCTCGGCTCGCGCCTAGCCAAGCTCCATTACATCGCCGAGACTAATTAGCTTTCTGCATTTTCATTCGTTTTCTCTTCTCTTCTTCTTCAATTGTTAAGTTTTTTTTTTGTTTTGTGTCTGTACTTTTGAATAATCTAAATACAACTACTCCAAAACTCTATTTACTTAATAAGAATTAAAACGTTACCCAAGACACCTCTCTTGTCGGCAACATATCTGCGGGTCCTCCCAAACCCACCCTCTCCCCAACCCTCTCCCCATGAGTTTTTGAAGCGCCAATACTTAACACCATCGGGATCCGTGTCATAACCGGCAATCAAGACTGCAGGTTTTTAAGTTTTTTCTGGCATGATTTCATAGTCCATGATGCCTCCTTTGTAATTCAGCAAATCAATTGGGCCCTATAAACTGAAAATCACGGGCTGCTTCGCCATTGCTTTCTTCAGCGCATCCTCGGTCCAATAGACAAGGCGAAAGCCTGATATCCTTACTGCCACTTATGGTGCTTCTTGCAACCCGACAAATTCATGCGAGACATGTATGGGTAGGAGGATTCGCTCGAGAGTCCGTTTTTCATATATACCAGAGAGCGAGAACAGAGGTACCACACTGGCAGCCTCTGTTCAGTATGTTGAAGTTGCAGTCAATGAGCTCTTGAACTGCGAGGTCTTCAGATTGTGTACTGCTTCGACCGAGGCAGCAGCAGCCATGGCCCAACAACATCCTGCAAGAGTTAATATTGTGGTGTAAAGTGATCATGTGCTAAAATGTAAATCAACTATGGCTATACCAACTGCCTTGTAAATAAACCACGATCTACTACGGAACAATTTAAAACACGCGCTAGCAGCGGAGAACATACAACCTCAAGACACCTGTGACGCCACCACGAATCCTTGGATTACTGGCCGTCTAATTGCCAGATCTAACGACATCTGTGACGCCACATTCAGGGTCGGTCCTGAGATTATGGGGGCCTGGGGCGAAAATATAAACCGGGGCCCCGTAAAATACACATCAAAATAATAATTCTATTAAAATATCTTTGTGAGTAGAAAATCATTTTGTTATGTGCTTGCCTGATTAGTATACCTGCGTATCTAAAGGCGGTGATTAAATTCCCCAAGTGGGCAATAAACGCTATTAACTCATAGACGGCCCATTTCTTCTGGGGAAATATAGGTGATCAGCATAAATATCACCTTGCCCAATGGGGGATGATCACTAGGAGGAAAGAATTTGGTGGTTTGGGGATACCCAACATTAGAGAACATAATATGCACTACCAGAAAAACAGGGGTTGCCGACGGCCAAATCTATGCCGACAGCCCCCGTCGGCATCTAGAGACCTATGCCGACGGCCAAGGGTAGGCCGTAGGCGTACAAAGGCCGTCGGCATACATACATCTATGCCGACGGGGCCGTCGGCATAGGAGAGGCCGTCGGGACCGCACGAGCTACGCCTACGGGGGCCGTCGGCATAGGACAGGTCGTCGGCATAGCCCTGGCCCACCTGCCCGGTCAGCGCAGAACACCTGACGGCGTTGATCCTACGCCGACGGGCCGTAACGGCGCCCGTCGGCATATCTGTGTCAGAGGTATGCCGACGGCGTGGCCGTCGGCATAGGCCCCTCTGCCACGTCCACGATCCGTGTGCCACGCCACGTCATCGATCCGTGGGACGAAGGTAGATATACCGACGGCCACGCCGTCGGCATACATTTATTTTAATTAATTTTTTTATTCCATTTCTGTTATATGTGGCAGAGGTATGCCGACGGCATAGCCGTCGGCCACGCCACGTCATCGATCCGCACAACCTCCGTTGTTGTTTTTACTTTATTTTAGTTTTTGTTTTGCATAAGATAATTATGCCTTATCTAAAAAAATTCCCGATGGTATATTGATTGCCGCCCCCCCGTAACGAACGTCGCTATTGCCGTGTCACGGAGGGGGGAAACGGTTGACACGGAAGGAATTCTGCTTGGTGGGGGGGTTCGGGGTGTAGCTATGTCACCGAAACATCGCACGGGTCCCGATGCATATGTGAAAGTGTTCATGCATGCGTAGACGCCCGTCTTGGGGCTCCGTTGTGTGCCCCCCCCCCCCTCACGGACGGCGCCGCCGCCAGCACCTAGAGGGGGGAAACGGACGCGTGGGGTCTACACGGAGGGGATCTTGTTGTGGATCTGTCCCGGATGTTTCTCCAGACGGATCATATGGGCTGACTTAACACAACCGGGTGGGGAGGTCCACTGGTCAAAGCCCGTCCGCGCAAAGTCAAAGGGCTAGATCCCGTGGTCCAACGCTACAGGGTTAGGCGGGACGAGACCACTGGGGGGGGTAGCAATGCCACCGGAGCGTCGCACCGGGCCCTCATACATGCGTGGTGGTGTGGTGGCATGTCCGAAGAGGCGGGACGCGTGTCCGGTGTGTGCACCCCCTCACGGACGGCGCCGCAGCCGGCACTTGGAGGGGGGAAACGGA
>LR738713.1:855196819-855210737 GCA_902687465.1 Secale cereale
GAGGAGGAGGAGGAGGAGGAGGAGGGGGAGGCAGGCGAGGAGGAGGGTGGTGGCGGGGATGATGGTGGTGACGGGAACGGGGTTGACAACAAGGGGTGGCTGCGTGGTAACGCAAAGCTACCAAAGCAGGTTCCTGCTACTGAGGAGCAGAAGTGGCTCATTGAGCCCACGGGAAAAGAGTAAGCGCCACTTTGTAATAATTTCATTATTTTGCTTGTCACATGCTTATTCCGGTTGTTATTTATTTTGCTTGTCACGTGCTAATAATTCATTCTTTTGCAGCAACTGGATATATTCTAAAGGGGTCCGTATTCCCAACGGCCTCATCACTGTCTTGCTGAAGTTACACTGGCCGGGGTTGTACTGTCCGGATCCAGTCAGGCAGCCGGATCGTCGGGTTTTGGCCACGAGCTGGGACCATTGGGAAGCGGCCCACCACGCGGACCATGACACCCATGCCAAGGCCGTGATCACTACTTTCTGGGTGAGTTCTCTTCAGAAGCACAAGTCCATTCTAGTTTCATGAATGATTTAACTCATGGCTTCTTCCATTCTTGTTTCATGCATGTTTGTAGAAATTCTATCGAGTTCTTCCGGAGCATAGGGCTAGAGCGGACCAGATCATGCTGCGCCAATGCAAGAAGAAGGCCCGCCAGCTGCAGTACGAGGTGCGCTATGTGGCCATCTCCACATACTACCACGACGTTCTTGGTGTGAAGATGACCAAGGAAGATGCGCGGAGGATGGGCATTACCTTGGAGAAGCCCGAGTTCTTGGCGGTAAGTATAAAAGATTTTTCATCATGCTTTCATTACCTTGTGGTACATTATGCTTTATGCTTTATGCTTCCATAACACCAATTTGGACACACCTATATGCCATTATGCTTTTATTATGTAGGTGTGTCCAAATTGGTGTTATGGAAAAGACGAGTCCTGGGCGGCATTGGTTGATCTTTGGTGTGATGAGGCTGGAGCCTGGGCGGCTATGAGAACCAAAAATAAGGCTAACCGAGGGACGGAGGGAGTACATGCTCAGGGAATCCGAAACCACTATCTCCACAAGGCAGTTAATGTATGACTAACCCCATTAAACATTCTTCTTCTTCTATTTACCATCAGTTTCTTATGTATGACTAACCTCTGTTTGGTGGTGCAGGAGGAGAAACTAAAGCGGCCGCTCTCAGACATGCAGGCGTGGGAGATCGCCCATACGCGGAAGGACCCCAAGCCTGGCGAGCACAAGTACTACGGCAAGAAGACCGCGGGGAACATGCAAGCCTACTCCGAAGCGTATCTGAAGTTGCATCCTGACACACCTGACCCCATTGCGGCGCCTCTGGACGAAAGGGCGGTGGTGAGCATGGGGCCCAAGGAGCACGGTCGGGAGGCGGTTCTCGATGCTGTGATCACTCCTAGTATCTCCTACACACAGCTTCGTCGGATCGACCCGAGCCTGAGCCAGCGCACGAGCCAGCCAGTGACCAGTGCACAGTCCCTCTTTCAGGAGCAACAATCTGTAAGTATTTTTCCCTCTTATCTTCATTGCTCACTTTATTTTCCGCATTTATTAGTTTTATGAGTTCCATCATGGCATACCGTAGGCCTACCTGGAGTACACACGCCAGGAGACCATGGCGTGGCATAAGAGGCTTTATGAACACCAAGTGCAGAGGGATCTCCAGATGCAGCAGGCTTTTCAGGAAATGGCGGCCGGCAGGTGTCCTCAGTTGCAGCCAGCACAATGCCCTCCAGCGCAACCAGTGCTGCTGACCTTTGAAGAGTTTGTGGCACAGACCGCTGGCCCCTCGCCGGTTAGTTCATCCCCAATCTATTCATCCAAAGCATGTCATGCCTTTCAACACAGTCATATATCCCGTTAATATGTCTTTTCAACATCCAGGGAACAGGTGGATCTACCGTTGGCGGTGGTCTTCGCAGCACTCCGGAGACACGGAGCCCGACCACTCCGATCCACGGAGGCGGAGGCGGAGGTGGAGGCTTCGGCGGTCTTGGCGGTAGCGCTGCTGCTAGCAGTGACGACCTAGGCTTCGGCGGTCTTGGCGGTGACGACCTCCGTGGTGCTCGATGATCCTTGTGTGTGGTGATGATACTCCTAGATGACTTGTGTGCTTCTCTATATGCTTATGTTTATGTTGGTTGTGATGATGATCATTTAGAGATTTGTGTGTGATGATGCTTAATTATGCATATATTGTTGTGATGGTGCCGGATGATATCCCGTTGATATGTGCTGTTGTTTATATGTCTATTCTGTTTTATATGTCTATTCCATCATATATATGTGTTGATATGTGCTGTTGTTTGAATTGAATTCATTTGAAACCAAACAGAAAAGAAAAAAAAGCAAAAGAAAACTATGCCGACGGCTAGGCCGTCGGCATAGGGCTGCTGTGAGCTCCCAGTAGCTGACACATGGCGTCTATGCCGACGGCCTTGCCGTCGGCACAGATTTTATACTAAGCCGACGGCCTGGCCGTCGGCATAGCTGCCACGTGTCAGCATATGCAGCAAAAAACTTTTATAGATGGAAAGTAGGTAATGGAAAGCAGGTTAGTTTCTGGCATGATGTGTGGATGGGGGATTGTTCCCTTAAGACCCAGTTCTGGTCGCTCTTCAGCATATGTAATCAAGAGAACTGTACAGTAGCTCAAGTGTGGGATGGGAGTAATCTACGTCTGACATTCCGAAGATGTGTAAACCATGATGGCATGGAAGCCTGGAGGCTTCTATGTGCTTTAGTGAAACAAACCCAATTGACAGATGAGGAGGATGTACCTGTCTGGACCTTAGAGCCCAATGGATGTTATTCAGTTAGATCACTATACAAACAAATTAATTTTGGGGGGGTAGTTTCTGCTATCAGTGTCAACATGTGGAAAATTCTGTGTCCGCAGAATATCCATGTCTTTCTATGGCTGTGTGTGCATAAGAAAAATCTTACTAGAGATAACCTTGCGAAGAGGAGGCCTGTGGAGGACCTATCCTGCTTATTCTGTTCTGAAAGAGAATCAGTCCAGCACTTATTATTCGATTGTGTAGTGGCCCAACATATCTGGGGTTTTGTTTCTGAGTGCTTTGGTATTGTTGAAATTTGTAGTTTTGATGATATTTTAGCCTTCTGGCATATGAACAAAAGATATGCTGTTGTGAACATGGTTATTGCTGCTTCCTTGTGGAGCTTGTGGAGACTGAGAAATGAATTCTGTTTTCAGGGTCGCAAGTGGAAAAATATGAACTGCGTTCTTGCAAAACTAAGCTGTTTTCTTCGACAATGGGTGGTTCTCTGCAACGATGTTCAAGCAGCCCTTCTGAAGCGATGCATTCTACTCTTGGACAAGCGGCATGGAGAATTGCTACGAATAGCCTGGAGATGATGCAGTGCAAGGAAGCTTAGTTCCCCACCTTGGCGCCTGTTCTATAATGACCGATCCTTGCCTGGACATGGCGTGTAATAGCTAGGCTTTCCCCTGCTGGGTGTTTTTGCATGTTTTGTATGACATATTGGAAAACTGGATTGTGACTTGGTCTGCTTCAGTTATAAAATTGGGGCAGGGGGGAAACCCCTTTCTTTCAAAAAAAAATATTTTTGTGAGTATAAAACATTTTGTTTACACCAAGTAATTTATAGTATATATTACTTAAAAAGTTTCTTCTAACACCTCGAGTCTTCTACAGGCCCACCATCTTCTGGATTAACACATTAATTTGTTGCTCCATAATAAACATCGGCAACGAGTCTGTATTTCTGGAAGTGCTCATATTCCGCTCATCTTTTTATCAAAGGATTTATATATGATTCTATCAACGCCTCTAACAATTTCCATAAAAAGGTTATCTAACAAAAAAAATCTCAGCGCCGGAGGCATAGTTTATAGGCAACATGGTAGTACTAAATTTGAAGAGATAATCAGTATAGTTAAAAACTAACACAAAGCAATAAATGTTTAAATCGCTAGGGCACAAACTATGGCAAAATCACAAAGATATTATCTACCTTCTTTGAAATTGGCGTTGCCGTGTATGACGTGGACCAGGGCCTGATGAGGACCAGTGACAGCGTTCGCGTGTTGGGCGTTCCATGTTCGCCGCTGTTCCAGGCGGCCGGTGCTGAGCGGCTGAGGCGATCAGGCGACGACTAGGTGAGACGGAGAGGAGGGCGGAAGCAGATGCTAGCAAAAAACCCTAGCGAAAGGCAAAACTATTCGGCACGTCGATGAATCGCTAGTTACCCTTTTTCTAGAGAGGCTGTATTGTTGTCGTCTGTACGCTATAGGCTACTACTGGTACTTGGGCCAGACCCAGTTTGCTTTTTTTTTTCCTAAACGCTGTCTAAAGCGTGCGCGTGATCCAGCCTCAGCAAGCGGCCGCACGCGAGCCGTCCATCTCCACGCGAGATCGTGCCACATGTCGACAGTGCCGACCACCACCGAAACAGAGCGGTGGGGTTTGTCGTTTCCCAATTTTAGGAAACGCGCCCACTCAGCCCGGCCTTCTCCATTCCCCTCTTCTCTCCTCACCTTCCCACTCGAGCAGAGGGAGAGAAATCCCTAGGTCGTTGGCAACCGCTACCGCCGAGAATCGACGAGCGCGGCAAAATCAGGGCGTCGGGAGCGCTAGAGGCGACGAGATCAACGACACCGACCCGCCCCCACCCACCGCGGAGGCGAGCATCACTAGATTTGGAGGTCGAGGCGCTCGTGCGGCCGGAGAAGGGAAGGGATAAGGGGGTGGTTGGTGGGGAGAACGGACCACCGGAGGCTCGAAGGACCACGGAGGAGGCGACGAGGACGTCTACTGAGAAGGAAGAGAAGGTAAGCCACACACGCCAAACCTTTTTTGCTCTTTTCTCTCACTTGCGGCGGGGCAGGGGTGATTTCGCCGACGCGGCGGCGTCATCGCGGGTTAGTGGATGGGGTAGATGGCGGGGGTGGTCCTTGTAGGGAGAGAATTTCATGCGAGAGATCCATCTCTACCCCGCGCGCCTCAATTTCTCTCGATTTCTGAAGAACGCAGCACCAAACAGAGAGCAGGGAGATCCCCTCCCGTCGATTGTAGGTTGCATTTTTGTAGATGAGAGAGTACGCATCAGTGTCCTTGCTTAATTTGGGGGAGAGCAGGGAGATCCTCTCATGTATCAGTGATTTACTCAGTTTGTCAACCGGGAGTAGGCAAGTTTTTCTACATTTTTGTCCACATATTTTGTCCAGACAGGAAGTACACACTACTGGGGGTACATTATCACAAGTACAGGTTGTGTAGGCAACTAAGTCAGACAAACACCACATATACATGCAAAATTCACATGGGACAGGCATTTTTCAGAGGAGTTTTTTGGTAGGTAACCATTGCATGCGCGCCTGTGTTCCCTTTTGCGTGATTATGTAGGCAATTAAGTGCTGAATATGAGATGGGCTTTGGGCCCATTTAGCAATTACAGAAAAAATCCCTAAGGGCCCATGCTGCGGGTTGCGGGAATCTCGCCGAGCCGATGTGTTCTTTTTGTCACGCAGGATTGGAATTTGAACAGTCAACTGAAAAACGATTAATGGAAAATGAATACGAGCTGAAACGTTTCGTCTTAAGTACGGCCGTTACCAGAATTCATTGTGATTCATTATGTGCGGTCTTAAGTACGGCCGTTACCAGAATTCATTGTGATTCATTATGTGCGGTCTTAAGTACGGCCGTTACCAGAATTCATTGTGATTCATTATGTGTGTTTATGCTGGACCGTTTGTCTCCTCCTCTGCGCCTATATAAGAGAGGTCGCTCCTCTCCAGAGAACAAGACAGATCACATCTGCTCTGCCACCACCACCTCTGTCGTTCCTCTCGCTGCTGCTGTCGCCGGTGACTCCATCCCGTCTTCCGCGTACACGGCCGACGGGAGAGCAGGCCTCCGAAACCCCGCCTCTCCAGATCCTGTACGGGAGAGGGGCGATTAGGTTTTTGGGGAGCGTCTTCTACGCGACTGCTCGCCTCGGTTCGACTGCTTCCTCTACGTCGACTACATCTTCGTCCGCGTCGCCTTCGTCTTCACCATGAGCACCAGCACCGACGCTGACAAGGCTGCTGCCGACAAGGCCGCCTCCGACAAGCGCATCGCCGACGAGGCCGCCGCCTCTGTTGTAGATCCGGCCAACTGGCCTACTGGAGGGTATAACATGCTTACCTTTATCCTGATTATTTCCATGTGTGCAGTACTAGTAGTTTGCGTAGATGTTTCTACTATATGTCTAGTATGTGCGTACATCCTGAATTTTCAGTATGTCATTAGCACTGTCTATATCATGTTCATGATTCATTCTTGGATTAAGTTAATCGAACAATTGCTTAATTTCTCAACAATCCAAAAACCTAATCTGTGTAGGCAATTTTCGATCCATGGTTTTGCTGCTGCACTGAAACCTGCCCCGTTTACGGGGACGTACTTTAAGCGTTGGCAGACCAAAACCGTCTTATGGCTCACGGCGATGAATGTGTTCTGGGTCGCCGGTGTGACTACCACGGGAACGATTGCTCCTGAACAGGAGAAGGCGTTCAGGGAGGCCACCGTCGTCTTTGTTGGATGCGTTCTGAGCGTGATCGGAGATAAGTTGGTTGATGCATATTTACATATGCGGGTTGCCAAGGACTTGTGGGAGGCGCTCGAATCTAAATTCGGCGCAACCGATGCTGGAAGCGAGATGTATATTATGGAGCAGTTCCACGATTACAAGATGGTTGAAAACCGTCCTGTATTGGAACAGGCTCATGAGATACAGTGCATCGCTAAGGAACTTGAGGTTCTGAAGTGTGTGCTGCCGGGCAAATTTGTCGCGGGATGCATCATCGCTAAGCTACCCAATTCCTGGAGGAATTTTGCTACCACTCTGAAATATCAGAGGCGTGAATTCTCAGTTGAGGATGTCATTGGCCATCTGAGTGTTGAGCAGAACTCGAGAGCAAAGGACTCGAATGGAAAAGGGAACGAAGGGACCTCTGTCGCCAACATGGTGCAGAAGAACTTCAACCCCCACAAGCCCAAGGGAAAGACTGGTGTCCAACAGAATACCGAGTTTAAGAAGAAGGGCAAGAAGCCTTTCAAGAAGGATAAGAAGAAGGGTGGCTGTTTCACTTGTGGTTCTGATGAACATTGGGCTGTCAAGTGCCCACACAAGTTCAAGAAGCCAGGACAGGACTCCAAGACTGTCAACATGATTGTGAGCAACAATGAGAGTGGGCCATCTGGGTACGGTAATTTGTTTACTGTATTTTCAGTTTGCCAGTCTACCGATTGGTGGATTGACACAGGTGCAAATATTCATGTGTGTGCTGACATTTCATTGTTTTCTTCTTATCAGGCCACAGGAAACGGGTCTGTACTGATGGGGAATGGCGCGAGTGCTTCTGTTCATGGTGTTGGCACGGTCGATCTGAAGTTTACTTCGGGAAGGATCGTGCAACTGAAGAACGTGCAGCATGTCCCCGCCATCAAGAAGAATCTCGTTAGTGGTTCCCTTCTATGTAGAGAAGGGTTTAAGCTGGTATTCGAGTCTAATAAAGTAGTTGTTATGAAATATGGACTGTTTGTTGGAAAAGGTTATGAATGTGGAGGTCTATTCCGCTTTTCCCTCGCTGATTTTTGTAATAAAGTCGTGAACAATATTCATTCAAATGTTAATGAAACAGAAGTTTGGCATTCACGTCTTTGTCACATTAGTTTTGGTTGTATGACGCGGTTAGCAAAGTTAAATTTAATCCCAAGTTTCACTTTAGCCAAAGGTTCTAAGTGCCATTCGTGTGTGCAAGCAAAGCAACCTCGCAAGCCCCATAAGGCTGCGGAGGAGAGACACTTGGCGCCATTAGAACTCATACATTCTGATCTTTGTGAGATGAATGATGTGTTGACTAAAGGTGGAAAGAGATACTTCATGACACTGATAGATGATTCTACTAGATACTGCTATGTATATCTTTTAAACACTAAAGATGAGGCTCTACACTACTTTAAAATCTATAAGGCAGAAGTTGAGAATCAACTTGAAAAGAAAATAAAACGAGTCCGGTCAGATCGTGGTGGAGAGTATTTCTCTAATGAGTTTGATTCCTTTTGTACGGAACATGGTATTATTCATGAGAGGACGCCTCCCTACTCACCTCGGTCAAATGGGGTTGCCGAACGGAAAAACCGTACTCTAACTGATTTGGTTAACGCCATGTTAAATACATCGGGTTTATCCAAGGCATGGTGGGGGGAGGCTATATTGACATCATGTCATGTCCTGAATAAAGTTCCGACAAAAGACAATGAGATCACTCCCTATGAACAATGGGAAAAGAGAAGAACAACACTCTCATACTTACGTACTTGGGGCTGTTTGGCGAAAGTCAATGTGCCGATCCCCAAAAAGCGTAAGCTTGGACCAAAGACTGTGGATTGCGTTAATTTGGGCTACGCTAAGAATAGCGTCGGCTATAGATTTCTGGTAGTGAAATCTGAGGTACCTGACATGAAAGTCGGTACGATTATGGAGTCTAAAGATGCTACATTCTTTGAGGATATTTTTCCTATGAGAGATATGCAAAGCACTTCTAGACTGGAATCTGATGAGACTCCTAAACCTGCCATTCCGATGGAATATTATGAACAAACACATGATGAAAATCCTGAGGAGGAGGACAAGGAAACCCTTGGTAGGGGCAAGAGACAGAGGACTGCAAAGTCCTTTGGTGATGATTTCCTTGTGTACCTTGTGGATGATACTCCCACTTCTATTTCAGAAGCTTATGCGTCTCCAGAATCTGACTACTTGAAGGAAGCGGTCCGTAGCGAGATGGATTCCATCATGGCTAACGGGACATGGGAGATTACTGATCGTCCCTATGGTTGCAAACCATTGGGATGTAAGTGGGTGTTCAAAAAGAAGCTTAGGCCCGATGGTACGATTGAAAAGTACAAGGCTAGGCTTGTGGCCAAGGGCTATGACCAAAAGGAAGAGGAAGATTTCTTTGATACTTATTCACCTGTGGCCAGACTGACCACCATTCGAGTATTACTCTCGTTGGCGGCCTCGCATGGTCTTCTCGTCCACCAGATGGATGTTAAGACAGCTTTCCTGAATGGAGAGCTAAACGAGGAAATCTACATGCAACTGCCAGATGGCTTTGTGATAGATGGTCAGGAAGGAAAAGTGTGTAGGTTGATAAAATCTTTATATGGCCTGAAACAAGCACCTAAGCAATGGCATGATAAGTCTAATACAACACTGACATCTGTTGGCTTCATCGTTAATGAAGCTGACAAATGTGTATACTATCGCCATGGTGGGGGCGAAGGAGTTATACTGTGCTTGTATGTTGATGACATACTGATATTCGGAACCAACCTCAAAGTAATTGAGGAGGTCAAGTCGTTTCTATCTCAGAACTTTGAGATGAAAGATCTTGGTGTGGCTGATGTTATCTTGAACATCAAGCTACTGAGAGATAATGAGGGTGGGATTACACTTTTGCAATCCCATTATGTTGAGAAGGTGTTGAGTCGTTTTGGATACTCGGACTGCACACCATCTCAAACACCATATGATCCTAGCGTGTTGATTCGAAAATCCAAAGGCACGGCTATAGATCAATTGAGATACTCTCAAATCATTGGTTCACTGATGTACCTAGCTAGCGCTACGAGGCCTGACATCGCTTTTGCTGTGAGCAAACTGAGTCGGTTTGTATCAAAACCGGGTGATGTACATTGGCATGCTGTTGAAAGAGTTATGCGTTATCTGAAGGGTACTATGAACTATGGACTTCACTATACCGGATACCCGTCGGTACTTGAAGGGTATAGTGATGCGAATTGGATCTCTGATGCTGATGAGATGAAGGCCACAACTGGGTATATGTTTACTCTTGGAGGTGGCACTGTTTCCTGGAAGTCTTGCAAGCAAATGATCTTAACGAGATCGACAATGGAAGCAGAATTAACAGCATTAGACACATCTGGTGTCGAAGCGGGATGGCTTCGAGATCTCTTGATGGACTTGCCATTGGTTGATAAACCGGTTCCGGCTATCCTTATGAACTGTGACAATCAGACCGTCATCACCAAGGTGAAGAGTTCAAAGGACAACATGAAGTCCAACAAACACATAAGAATGAGATTAAAAGCTGTCAAAAAATTGAGAAACTCCGGGGTGATAGCGTTGGAATATGTCCATACGGCTAAGAATCTGGCAGATCCCTTTACAAAAGGGCTATCACGTGTTGTGATAGATAATGCATCGAGGGAGATGGGCATGAGACCCACATGAGTTGCCATGGTGGTAACCCAACCTATGTGATCGGAGATCCCGTGAAGTAGGACCTGGGAAAACAAGCCAGTGGTGAACTGAGGAGAGTAACTATACTAACCCACTCCGCTGGAGATGCAATACTCTCAATACTGTATGGGAGGATGACTACTGTCTTAATGTGTTCCAAGGCTTATATGTATAAGCAAGATGCTATCCTACAGAGCGATCTTTGGAGGAACACACCTATATGAGCCCGACTGCTGGTCACAGTCTATGAGATTGGGGTGATCTCTAGTAAGCTCATGAACAGGCCAGGAGTGTGACTTATATGCTCCACCCGAGGGGTCAGCCTTCGGCAGCCTAGTATCAGTAAGACATGTGGTGAAACCTCTTTACGCCAAACTGACAATTCAAGGCTTAGTCCATTGTTCAGTTGTGGAGGGGTGTGGCTATTTGCTCTAGGTGGATGTTCAATCTTAACAGGTCTCCACTGAAATACTGGTATATCAAAAAAGAGTTTGGAACAGAGGACAACACCATGGGCCTTTGGGATCTGGTGGGGGATTGCTGAATATGAGATGGGCTTTGGGCCCATTTAGCAATTACAGAAAAAATCCCTAAGGGCCCATGCTGCGGGTTGCGGGAATCTCGCCGAGCCGATGTGTTCTTTTTGTCACGCAGGATTGGAATTTGAACAGTCAACTGAAAAACGATTAATGGAAAATGAATACGAGCTGAAACGTTTCGTCTTAAGTACGGCCGTTACCAGAATTCATTGTGATTCATTATGTGCGGTCTTAAGTACGGCCGTTACCAGAATTCATTGTGATTCATTATGTGCGGTCTTAAGTACGGCCGTTACCAGAATTCATTGTGATTCATTATGTGCGTTTATGCTGGACCGTTTGTCTCCTCCTCTGCGCCTATATAAGAGAGGTCGCTCCTCTCCAGAGAACAAGACAGATCACATCTGCTCTGCCACCACCACCTCTGTCGTTCCTCTCGCTGCTGCTGTCGCCGGTGACTCCATCCCGTCTTCCGCGTACACGGCCGACGGGAGAGCAGGCCTCCGAAACCCCGCCTCTCCAGATCCTGTACGGGAGAGGGGCGATTAGGTTTTTGGGGAGCGTCTTCTACGCGACTGCTCGCCTCGGTTCGACTGCTTCCTCTACGTCGACTACATCTTCGTCCGCGTCGCCTTCGTCTTCACCATGAGCACCAGCACCGACGCTGACAAGGCTGCTGCCGACAAGGCCGCCTCCGACAAGCGCATCGCCGACGAGGCCGCCGCCTCTGTTGTAGATCCGGCCAACTGGCCTACTGGAGGGTATAACATGCTTACCCTTATCCTGATTATTTCCATGTGTGCAGTACTAGTAGTTTGCGTAGATGTTTCTACTATATGTCTAGTATGTGCGTACATCCTGAATTTTCAGTATGTCATTAGCACTGTCTATATCATGTTCATGATTCATTCTTGGATTAAATTAATCGAACAATTGCTTAATTTCTCAACATTAAGTAGGCAACAATTTATGCAGGCATTTTGTTGTGTATGCAAATTTTGATTTTTGTAGGACATTTCATTTTATATTTACCTTATAATTATAGGCAATACTGTATGTTTTTCCATTTTAAAAGTTTTGTAGGTAATTTATATCTTCAGAGGCAATTTTATGTCTATCCATTTTCTTCATACAGAGCATAATATGGGGGGATCTGCAAGGCAATATAATATGCCTAATGTGTTAAGCAGTCAATATACTGTGCTGTCAATATATATGAGGCAGAAGCCCAGTACGTACTAGTATTCAAAACAGGTAGCCAGAGAGCTGGGATGAGTTGGATCAATCCAACGATCTAGAGATTTTATTTTCCTGTGTGACCACTGGCACATGCATGCATGGCATCCACGAAACAGAAACATCATACATGTGGTGCCTTGTTTACTTTCCTCCGAAACAACAACCTCTCCATGGACATCGATCCATCGTGCATCGCATTGTTAAGCATTGAATCGATGGATCGTCCTTTGTTATTCAGGGTTTGTTCAGGATGGTCAGGTAATGAGCTCATGGGTGACGGACTTTATCAGTGACCTTTTTTCCTCTTCTCTTTTTTGCAGGCAAGTTTTATAGCGGTTTAAGATGGAGGACTCCCCATATCAATACGATTGCGAGGTAGAGACCACATTTTCCCCTTTTTGGTCTACTTTTTGGCTTTTCGCAGCTCCTTTCACATGTTTTTAGGCAGAGAATCAGTCCATAGCACCCACATGTAGGTAATTCATTCAGTTTTTCTGTATAGGGAGCAGTAAGAATAGGCGTCACAACTGGGAACAACACTGGGGTTTTACAAAGGTCGTAGACGCCCTAGAAGGAAGCAGGTTCGGTAAGGAAGGAATAGAGCATCCCCCGCAAGACTGGTGAATCCAAAGGAGTCGGGGGCACTACTGGCTGTTGTACACTTGTACTAAACATCAGGGACAAACGGTTCGAGGTGTTAGACTCGGTAAGGACGCTGAAAGACAAGGCATTTCTCGCTACTGCCAACAAAATTATGGAGGGATTAAAGCAAACTGGGAGAGGCACTATGAGAAATCAAGCGTGCAGATTAATGACTGGGAACTTCAAGAAATTCAATGCCCAAAGCAGGACAACAGGCGAGTCTTCGCCCACACCCCTATGTGTTTATTTTTATTCTCCGTGGGTAAGGGATCATGATCATTTTTCCGGTCTCATATTCTTTTGGCACATACACACACAACTAGTAGTATCAACAACAACAAAAATCAGTCTTTAACACCCAAAGAATCGCCTAATCATAGCACACTTAGTTGCATTTGTCCATCCAGATAGAAAGTCTGCATCCATATGTAATAGGTCACCTCACCAGTGTTTTTTCAAGCCACCTAAAAAGGACAAACAACACCCAAAACTCGCCCATCGGGAGGCGTGCTAGGCCAACCCACGCAGTAATCAAATCGCCTAAGAAAAACCACACAACCCCAAAAATCAGTAGTTTTGAAGCCAAACAACTCGCCCATCGGGGCGTGCTAGCTCGCCTAAACCGTTGATCAAGTCGCCTAGGGGAACACGGCACGACCCCATAAGTCGTTGGTTCCACGCAAACCAACTCGCCCATCCGAGCGTCCTAGCTCGCCTAAACCGGCGATCAAGTCGCCTAAGAAACACGATACGACCCCCAAAGTCGTCGGTTCCACACAAACAAATCGCCCACCGGGGCGTGCTAGCTCGCATCACACCGGTGCCCAAGTTGCCTAGGGAAACACGACCCCCCAAAGTCGCCGGTTCCATGCAAACCAACTCGCCTATCGGGGCGTGCTAGGTCGGCGGGTTGCATAACCCTCCGACCTACTCACCTACAAACACACACCCACACCCCTTGAGAAATCGTCTAAGCTGGACGAAACGAGCTCGCCCATCCCCGGTGCTAGGTTGCCTAACCCGCCGACCTACTCGCCTACACACACCCACCCATACCCCTCGAGAAATCGCCTAATTTGGCCGAAACGAACTCGCCCATCCCATGGTGCTAGGTCACCTAAGCCGCCGACCTACTCGCCAACACACACACCCACACCCCTTGAAAAATCGCCTAAGCC
>LR738713.1:855210983-855236249 GCA_902687465.1 Secale cereale
AACTCGCCCACTACCGGGTGCTAGGTCGCCTAACTCGCCGACCTACTCGCCTACACACACCCACACCCCTTAATAAATCGCCTAAGCCAGCCGAAACGAACTCTCCCGCCCCCTGATGCTAGGTCGCCTAACCCGACAACCTACTCGCCTACACACACATCCACCCCCTTGAAAAATCGCCTAAGTCGGCCAAAACAAACTCGCCCACCATCTGGTGCTAGGTGGTCTGATGGACCTCGAACCCCTCGTTGGTTACCCCAATTGGAAGGTGTAAGATGCAGTGTTGTGGAAGTGTTTTCCCTTAGCAAAGATGCCAAGGATCGAATCCCCAGAGACTCCTAGGTTCAACAGGTAGGTGTCAACTGCTACGGCGCCAGATTAGTAGCAATCAACGTGGACCTGCACACAGATACAAATAACTTTGCTCCCAACGAGTACAGAGAGGTTGTCAATCCCTCCGGCCTTGTAGTTCACAAAGGATTAAAAGCAATGATAGTAGTGATAGATAATGATAGATGATGTTGCAATAGTAACTAATAGCGAAAAGTAAATAGTGGATGTGATCAATGATGGTAATATGGACCGGAGTCTCATGATGTTCACTAGTGATGTCTCTCTCCCAAAAGACGATAAAACAGCTATGTGAGGTAAACGAATTACAGCTGGGCAATTGACAGGACCACGAACGCAAACCAATGCTGACTACATTGCAAGAAAGGTTGAGGTTCAAAGCATGGGCGGTACGCCAAAGTAAGTAGACCGAAATCCATCAATATCTACTACTAATCATCCACCTTTTGATATATATCCAGAACATCTCGCTGGTATTAAGTTGTGAGTCCCACACATAGTGTAAACTCAATGCAACAGACAACTGCATTAAAAGAACTTTGCGTAAAGTAAACAATCCTTGCACCCGCGGGCACAAGCACCGTTGTTTTCCCCCTTGTGGCAACAGCACATCCCCTAGACTCATGTTTCTGTCACTCAAGCTAGTCATCGAGGGGCATGAACCCACAATCAAGCATAACGTTCCCTCTTGGAGTCACTACCTACTACTCGGCCAAAGCAATAAATAACAACGGAGAACATGCAAGAATTACTTATGAACATAAATATAAAAGAGGTGAATCAAATATATTACTCAAGATCAATCTGAACATAATCTCATAATCCATGGATCCCAGCAAACTCAACATAGCAACAGCATAAGGATTACATATGTGCCTCGATCATGTAGGGCAGCTCACGAGGACTAATTAGTGAAGCACAAGAACGGGAGGAGAACATCACATAGCTACTGGTCATGGACTCATGGTCCAAGGGAGACTACTCACGAGTCATCCGGGAGGCGTCCATGGTGGTGGAGAAGCTCCCGGTGGTGATCCTCCTCTCTGGCAGGGTGCCGGGAAGAGTTCTCCTGGTGCTCCCGATCTTGGAAGCGGCGGCGGCGGCGGAACAGAGATGGGATCGCGAAAAGGGTTCCTGTTCTGAGGGTTTCGGAGGACGCTTTAAATATATGCCAAAGGGGAGCATCGGGGGAGCTTCGGGGGGCCCAGGCGCCCCCCCGGCGCGGCCCAGGGGGGGCGCGCCGCCAGGGCGCCTGGGGCCCTGGTGGCCCCCCGAGGCTGTCCTTCGGGCGCAGTGTTGTTTCCGATACGCTGATTTTTTATATAATTTTTCTGGATTTTTTCTGCAAGTTCTCGTAACCTGAAAACCTGAAATACAAAAACAGCCGAAAACAGAAACTGGCACTGGGGTGCACTGGATTAGTAAGTTAGTCCAAATATGATCAAAAGTGTATGGAAGTGTATGAATATCGTAGCAATATCACCCAAAAGTGGCATGGAGCAAGCAGAAATTATAGATACGTTTTGGACGTATCAACATCCCCAAGCTTAATTCCTGCTCGTCCTCGAGTAGGTAAATGATAACAAGAATAATTTCTGTGGTGACATGATATTAACCATATAGGACTTTTTATAGTCATATGACAAAAGCTTACTGAGACAATGATTCTATAGTAATTAAGTTGCCTCAATAGAAAATCACAAATGACTGAAAGTTTTACAACATGATATTGAAACATCAAATAGATTTGCAATGAACATGGTGTGCAAATATGATAAAGTGATATCTCGCTTGCCCCCTTTAGTGAAGCAAAACATAAATGCAGGGGCACCTTCAAGGTTTAAGTGATGACTAGATACAATGATTTCAAAATAAACGATATCACAATCATGCAAAAGACAATGCTACTTTGGGACAATGCACATTACACTTAGAATGACAATCATGCTCTCAGTAGTTGGTGCTTTTGAAAGAAGATGGAGACTCAACATAAAAGTAAAGGAATGGCCCTTCGCAGAGGGAAGCAGGGATTTACTTATGTGCTAGAGCTTTTTATTTTGAAAACATGGAAGCAATTTTGTCAACGGTAGTGGTACTTCATATGTGTTATGCATCCCATAAGTTACAAGCCTCATGTATCGAATACCAATAGTGCTCGCACCTTGTCCTAATTAGCTTGGATTTTCATGGGTCATCATTGCATTACATATGTTTCAACCAAGTGTCACAAAGGGGGTACCTCTATGTCACCTGTACAAAGGTCCAAGGAGATAAATCGCATTTGATTTCTCGTTTTTGATAGATCTCAACTGATGGCCCAATGTTCCAACAATATGCATACTCAAACCATTCATGGCAAATCACCCTTACTTCAGACAAGACGAACATGCATGGCAACTCACATGATATTCAACAAAAGTAGTTGATGGCGTCCCCAGAAACATGGATACCGCTCAGCAAGCAACTTATAAATAAGATACACAAACGACATATTCTTTACCACAATAGTTTTTAGGCTACTTTCCCATGAGCTATGTATTGCAAAGGTTTTAAAGGTAGCACATGTAAATTTACTTGGAGTGGCGGTGAAATACCACATATAGGTAGGTATGGTGGACTCATATGGCATAAGTGGGTTTAAAAGGATATGGATGCACAAGCAGTCAGTCTGCTTAGTACAGGTGGAGGTTAGCAAAAGACTGGGAGCGACCAACTAAGAGAGCAATGACGGTCATAATCATGCAGAGCGACAAAGCAACATTGAATCAGGCATGGTAGTTATATCGCTACTCAGAAATAAAAGATCATCAAGGCTTGACAGACTTTCTTTATAGTCTTTAATATGCGTGAGCATACGCCAAGTCAATCAAAATAAATTCTCGAAGGAAGATATTACTAAACCATACCACATCATAGGCAAACAAATCAAGTTGGTACTCCAATAACACATTGGGAACCCCCCAGCTATTTGAGACTAACCACAAGAAAACATGAATTACTAAGCACCATTATGCAGGTAGCATCTTTATCATAGACATATCAACCCATGCAACGGAAGCAAACTCTCTTAATAAGGTGAGCATGATAATTAAAGAGAGTTCAAGCAACCAACTAAATAAAAGCTCTTTGAAAAGATAAGCATGAATACTAAGAGCAGAGCACGATAGTAGCTATTACAAGACAAAGAACACACACAGCATAGATAGACATGAAAATTCTATGTTATGTTCTAGGTAGAGGTGGAGTGTGTTTCTCTCCCACATAAAGGAATGCTGAGTTCTGACTCGTTATGAAAAACTAAAAAGAAAACTAAAAGCAAGACGCTCCAAGCATAGCACATAACACATGAAGTGATAAAAATATAGTGGAACGAAAGACGAACTGATAATGTTGATGGAGAAGGGGATGCACGGGGGCATCCCCAAGCTTAGACTCTTGAGTCTCCTTGAATATTTCTTGGGGGTGCACAGGGGCATCCCCAAGCTTGAGCGCTTGACACTCCTGAATCTTTTTTATCATCTTCCTTCGCACACTTGAAAACTCCCTTCATACATAACTCATCATAATCTGATTAGCGAGGTTAGTACCCTTAATAAAATAATTATACCTTGCTGGAAATAAGGATATTCTTGAAGTTCTACTGTTTCTCAAGATTGCCAAAAGGTTTTTGCAAAGAAAAAGCAAGTTCTTGATTTGCAAAAGGAAGGAAAGGCAAAACAGGACAGAATCTGTGAAAAACAGAACTGCAGGTAGTAATTGATCTGTTCGGGATACTTCTGCAACTCAAATCAAAAAACTCAGAACAGACGCACGAAATACAATTATATAGAGAACGCTGTCGAAAAAATTTAGACCAAAAAGATGATCTGGTGATTTTATACGATTTTTTCTATCCAAGGACAGAATCTGTTTCCTGGACAGCACCTCACAACTTTTGAACTTTCTAGCAATCAGAGGCTATACTTGGCACAAATATGAAAAGCAAAGATACAATGATGATGCTACAGCAGTAAACAACATCAAGACACAACAAAAGCAAAAAATTTATTCATTGGGCTGCCTCCCAAAAGCGCTTTGTTTTATGCCTTTAAGCTAGGCATAATGCATAGATCAAGTTTTATCAAGAGTAAAAGAATAGCTAGCCCGTACAACGGACTCAAAAGGTAACTTGACCTTCTTACGAGGGAAGTGTTCCATCCCTTTCTTGAGAGGAAACTGAAATTTTATATTACCGTCTTTCATGTCAATGATAGCACCAACGGTGCGTAAAAAGGGACGTCCCAAAATAATTAGACATGAAGGATCACATTCAGTATCCATAATAGTGAAATCAACGGGCACATAATTATCATTGACAATAATAAGAACATCGTCGATCCTCCCCAAAGGTTTCTTTATGGAAGAATCAACGAGACGAACACCAAAAGAACAAGAATCAAAAGGTTTCAATTTAAGCATATCATATAGTCTTTTGGGCATAATGGAAGTACTAGCTACAATATCACATAAGGCATTGCATGAGAGGTTGTTTATCTTAATTTTAATCATAGGATCCCAACCATCTTCTAGCTTTCTAGGTATGGAGGCTTCTACTCTAAGTTTCTCCTCCCTAGCTTTGATGAGAGCATTAGTGATATGCTCTGTGAAGGCAAGATTAAGTATGCTAGTGTGGGGATCTTTGGCCATTCCTTGTAGAAAGGTGACAACTTCTGAGATACTACAATTATCAAAATTAATTTCATCATTATTGGGCAGAATTGTAGTGTCATCCTCTTTGTTTAATTCGCTCTCTATTATAAGAGTTTGAACATCTTCCCAAGTTTGGGGAAGCTTAGGAGCAATTTTAAACTGAGGCTCATACTCTTTTCCTGGAAGACCATGCCATGGGCATAACCCTCCGTCAAGACTAATATAATCACAAGGTTTATTACTTTTGTAGATCCCGACAGTGGTAATTGGGGTAATGGAAGAAGGGGTGTACTCCTCACATTTAGTGTATTTGGTAGAACCCATAATAGCAAGCAAGCAACATAACTATTTTAGTGATTTTCGATAAAAAGACACTAAAGCAAAAACAGAAAGGTAAACTAACAAGACTAAAAAGCAAAGGTAAAAGATAGCATGCAACTCCCCTATCCTGAAGAGTGGAGTCCCCGGCAACGGCGCCAGAAAATACTCCTTGATGGGCCTCAAACCCCTCGTTGGTTACCCCAAGTGGAAGGTGTAAGATGCAGTGTTGTGGAAGTGTTTTCCCTTAGCAAAGATGCCAAGGATCGAATCCCCAGAGACTCCTAGGTTCAATAGGTAGGTGTCAACTGCTACGGCGCCAGATTAGTATCAATCAACGTGGACCTGCACACAGATACAAATAACTTTGCTCCCAACGAGTACAGAGAGGTTGTCAATCCCTCCGGCCTTGTAGTTCACAAAGGATTAAAAGCAATGATAGTAGTGATAGATAATGATAGATGATGTTGCAATAGTAACTAATAGCGAAAAGTAAATAGTGGATGTGATCAATGATGGTAATATGGACCAGAGTCTCATGATGTTCACTAGTGATGTCTCTCTCCCAAAAGACGATAAAACAGCTATGTGAGGTAAACGAATTACAGCTGGGCAATTGACAGGACCACGAACGCAAACCAATGCTGACTACATTGCAAGAAAGGTTGAGGTTCAAAGCATGGGCGGTACGCCAAAGTAAGTAGACCGAAATCCACCAATATCTACTACTAATCATCCACCTTGAGATATCTATCCAGAACATCTCGCTGGTATTAAGTTGCGAGTCCCACCCATAGTGTAAACTCAATGCAACAGACAACTGCATTAAAAGAACTTTGCGTAAAGTAAACAATCCTTGCACCCGCGGGCACAAGCACCGTTGTTTTCCCCCTTGTGGCAACAGCACATCCCCTAGACTCATGTTTCTGTCACTCAAGCTAGTCATCGACGGGCATGAACCCACAATCAAGCATAACGTTCCCTCTTGGAGTCACTACCTACTACTCGGCCAAAGCAATAAATAACAACGGAGAACATGCAAGAATTACTTATGAACATAAATATAAAAGAGGTCAATCAAATATATTACTCAAGATCAATCTGAACATAATCTCATAATCCGTCGGATCCCAGCAAACTCAACATAGCAACAGCATAAGGATTACATATGTGCCTCGATCATGTAGGGCAGCTCACGAGGACTAATTAGTGAAGCACAAGAACGGGAGGAGAACATCACATAGCTTATGGTCATGGACTCATGGTCCAAGGGAGACTACTCATGAGTCATCCGGGAGGCGTCCATGGTGGTGGAGAAGCTCCCGGTGGTGATCCTCCCCTCCGACAGGGTGCCGGGAAGAGTTATCCTGGTGCTCCCGATCTTGGAAGCGGCGGCGGCGGCGGAACAGAGATGGGATCGCGAAAAGGGTTCCTGTTCTGAGGGTTTCGGAGGACGCTTTAAATATATACCAAAGGGAAGCATCGGGGGAGCTTCGGGGGGCCCAGGCGCCCCCCCGGCGCGGCCCAGGGGGGGCGCGCCGCCAGGGCGCCTGGGGCCCCGGTGCCCCCCCCCCTAGGCTGTTCTTCGGGCGCAGTGTTGTTTCCGATACGCTGATTTTTTATATAATTTTTCTGGATTTTTTCTGCAAGTTCTCGTAACTTGAAAACCTGAAATACAAAAACAGCCGAAAACAGAAACTGGCACTGGGGTGCACTGGATTAGTAAGTTAGTCCAAATATGATCAAAAGTGTATGGAAGTGTATGAATATCATAGCAATATCACCCAAAAGTGGCATGGAGCAAGCAGAAATTATAGATATGTTTTGGACGTATCATGGTCTAAACTGCCGACCTACTCACCTACACCCACACCCACCCCCGTGAAAAATCGGCTAAGCCGGCCGAAACGAACTCGCCCACCACCGTGTGCTAGGCCACCTAACCCGTCGACCTACTCGCCTACACACGGACCCACACCCCTTGAAAAATCACCTAAGCCGGTTGAAATGAACCTGCTCACCACCTCGGTGCTTGGTCGCCTAACCCATCGACCTACTCTCCTATACACCCACCCACCCCCTTTAAAAGATGACTAAAGCTGGCCAAAACGAACCCGCTCACCTCCCGGGTGCTAGGTCGCCTAACCCGCCGATCTACTTGCCTACACACACACACCCACTTAGAAATTGCTTAAGCCGGCGGAAACGAACTCGCCCACCACCCGAGTGCTAGGTCGCCTAACCCGCCGACCTACTCGCCTACACACCCACCCACACCCCTTGAAAAATCTTCTAAGCCGGCTGAAACGAACTCGCCCACCACCGGGTGCTAGGTCGCCTAACTAGCTGACCTACTGTGACGCCCGAAGACCGACGTCCCAGAAGATTCCAGAGATTCGATATGTTCTGGGATCTCCCGTGTGTTTTATTTTTGCTTGTGTTATTTATTTTTGCATTGCATCATGTCATCATGCCATCAGGTCATATTTATTTTTGCATCTCAACCTAAATAAATTGTGTGGACCTTCGGTCCATTTAAATCGAGGGAAGAATGTCTTCTCTTTAAAACATATAAAAGCCTCTCAATATTATTAGGGAGCTATATAATAATATTCCAGTTGTTTGGAATTAACCAACACACGTGCATAATTTTCCCCATGCCTCTTAATTCAAGTTTCACCGTCAAAAATCTTCCCTTTATTCCTTTTCTCGTTCGAGGCTCCTCCTAAAGATCTAGACTCCGTTCAAACTCCTTTTATTGCAAGCTAAATATTTTGGGTTGCACTTCCCTATTTTGTTGGAACTATTTTTGTTGGGTTGGTTTTATTCCGTAAAGCCTTACAAAAATGTTCCACCCTTTATTTTCTGTTCTGGTCTCTTTTCTTAATTATTTTTTGCACTCTCTCTAATTATTTCTGTTAAAGAAATAAAGATAAAAGAAGAGAGCAGCCAGGCTCCCAGCCGGCCTCCTTTTTGGTCCAGGCCCAGCCGCCGGCCTCCTTTCGGCCTGCAGCCTCTCCCTCCAGCGGGCCCAAGGCCCATCACTCCACCATCCCTCAGGCCGCAGCGGCCCATCCCGCGCTAACCCTAGCCTGCACCTGGCCCGACCACATCGCTCGTCCCTCCCGCAAGCCGCCGCCACCCCCTCGTTCCCTCCATCGATCTCTCCACTCGTCCCTCTTCCCCGCAGACCGACGCACCTCTCACCCCATCGATCCCGCAGCTCCAGCCCCGATTTCCCCCCCGATCCCCCCATCGAACCTCCCTCGCAGCATCCGACCGCCGCCGCTTGCGACGCCCCAGGCGCCTGCCCCGGCCGGAGCCGCTCCCGTCCTCCAGCTCGCCTGGCCAAGGAGCTCCCTGCGGCCCGCCCTCAGGCCCTGAGCCCAGCGCCATGGATCCGCGCCCTCGAGCAGTTCCCTGCCTCGCCAAGCGCTGGCGCTGGCGGGCCCCCTCCTCCGCGCCAAGGTGCAGGGCCGTCGAAGCCGTTCCCTGCGGGAACCAGCGGCCGCGCCCATCTCCTCGCTCGGCCCGCCCCTCTCTCCGTACGCCAAGCGCCGCGCGCCAGGGCCTCTTCTCCACCGCGCCCGAGGCTCTGCCTCGTCTCCTCCACCTCGTTCGTGCAGCGCCGGCGCCGCCCCAAGCACCTCCAGCACCTCATCGCCGTGCCGCTGCATGGTCTCGTCGCCCCCGTGCTGCAGTGTCCTGTGATTTTTGTTGTGTTGCCATGCTGCTGTTTTGACAGAGGACCCGTGTACGACTACGTGAGACCGAGTCCGGCAAGACCGCTACGAGAACGACTACACGATGCGTCAATGTTCCTCTCCGGTGTCCCGAGGACCGAGTACCCCTACCGATGCGCCAAGTACCTCTACGGAACGAACATGTACGACTACCTTCGGTGATGAAACGAGTACAACTACTTCCTCTTCGGAAACGAGAACGACTACTTCCCTCTACGGACGTGTACCACGACTCACGGAACGACTACTTCCCCTACGTTCCTCGACGACCTCGAACCCCTCCGAGAACGATGGTTCCGAAGGTATACCCCGAGTCGATGACCCGTGAACGCTTGTGCTTGTGTTGTATAAAATGTTTGCCCTTGTGTGCTCCGTGCCCGTTTAGTCTTTTGTCGTGCTCCTCGGTTGCCTCGTCGCCAACCCGTGGGAACCCGGCAACGCGATCACCCCATCATCTTGCATGTCTCGCTCGCGTCTCCGCCACCTTACTTTTGCACCGGACTCTCATCGAGTTACCGGAACCGATATGTTGCGTGGCATCATTTTCGGATCGTTGCCGTGGCACCCTTTTTCTTTCCACCATGGTGACATATTCTCCTTATATACTTCATATCTTCTTCATGGCACTTTTAATAAAAAGTGCATAAAACTTGATCATGTCATCCGCATCATGTTAACAACATTATATGTGTGAATTGTTGTTGCTTTAAATATAACTAAACATGCTCATGGGGATTTTCCGGATTTGTTGCTGTTATTTCCGGCCTCATTTAAAATGGCTTGATAGGTAGTTTGTTTTTGCTTCACCTCTTGCCATGTTAACAAACATTTAATCTTGTCTTGTAAATAAACAAGAGTCAACTAAATAAATAAAATGTGGTGTTTCGTCAATATGCAACTCGTTGCATATTGAGCTCCACTTAACTTGTAGTCTTGTTTGTGCACTTTGCCATGCCATGCATATTTAAACCAGACATGCATCATACTTGTTTGTGCATTGTATGCCATGTCTATGTTTGTGTGTTTACCGAGTTGTTTGCTTCTTTCCGGTTGCTTCTCTTGATAGCTTCGGTTTTGTTCCGGAGTTGTGAGGATTCGCTCGACTGTTGCTCCGTCTACTTCATGGATCCGTTCTTCTTCCTTGCGGAATCCCAGGCAAGATGATCATACCCTTGGATACCTTTACTACCATTGCCATGCTTAGTTGTCTCGATGCTATCATTACATGTCACGCTACCCATCTTTATGTCAGCCTCTCCTTGTTGCCATGAAACCTCTGACATTTGAAACCTTCCTAGCAAAACCACTGTTTGGATATGTTACCCGCTTGCTCAGCCCCTCTTATTGCGTTGTTAGTTGTAGGTGAAGATGAAGTTCGTTCCAGGAGGGAACTTGTTGTTGGAATATCACAATATCTATAATTATTATTAACACACCTATATACTGGGCATGGGTGGAAGGCTTGGCCTTTTGCTCGGTGTTTTGTTCCACTCATGCCACCTTAGGCGCCGATAAACCGGCATTATGTTCCTTGATTTTGCGTTCCTTACACGATGGGTGGATGGGGACCCCTTGACAGTTCGACTTTGAATAAAACTCCTCCAGCAAGGCCCAACATTGGTTTTAATTTTCTCATAATAACAACTTAATTAATTAATTAAATTGCATAGGGAGTTAGCGCTACCCGAGGATTCTTTCTACATAGCAGGGGGGGCCAGTGTTGATGGTGTTGGTCCCAAACGGGGGTTATGCGGGGCCACCACGGGGAAACTCGAGGATTGGCTCCCGTATAATCGCCCATCCGGTCGTGTCCTGAGACAAGATACGCGCGGCTACTATCAGGGTGTCGACACACCGGGAGGTCTTCCTGGACTTGTTTTACCATTGTCGAAATGTCTTGTGCTACCGGGATGCCGAGCCTGATCGGTTTTCCCTAAGATAAGGAGTGATGATATTATATTTATCACTTCAGCTAATCGTGAGAGCTTGTGATGGGCTAAGTTGGGACACCCCTGCAGGGTTATGATCTTTCGAAAGCCGTGCCCGCGGTTATGTGGCAGATTGGAATTTGTTAATGTCCGGTTGTAGAAAACTTGACAGATGATCCGAAGTAAAACACACAACTGTGTGAGTAACCGTGACTGTCTCTTTTCACTTTGAGAAGAGAACACGGTGGGGTTATGTTTGACTCGTATGTAGTTCAGGATCTTTAGCGATCACTACTTTTGCGACCGTTTGCGTAGATGCTCATCTTATTCTGGTACTCGTAAGTTAGCCACCATATTATGCTTAGCCGCTGCTGCAACCTCACCACTTTATCTCTTCCTACCCATAAAGCTTTGCTAGTCTTGTTACCCATGGTTATGGGATTGCTGAGTCCTCGTGACTCACAGATACTACAACACCAGATGCAGGTTCAGCCGAGTTTGATGCAGAAGCTGGTTCAAGTACTTCACTGGGAGCTCGATGAAGAGAGTGGCCGTATGCTTGTGACGTTTTCGACGATCAGTAGTGGTTTCTACTAGGATTCGATCCTGACCTGTGGCTTTATGTTGTTTTGGTATCTTTCTTTGGATCTTCACCCGTAGTCGGGTTGTGATGTTTTGAATGATGTTTTTCTTATGTAATGTATTGTGTGAAGTGGCGAGTGTAAGCCAATTATCTCCTTTTGCAATTTAATCCCTCTTTTACATGAGTCGTGCAAAGATACCAAACTTGAGATCATTCTAGGATGGGCTTATACCTTTAAGTCGTGCCTCGACACGTAGGAGGTATAGTCCCATCCTGGGCATTACAAGTTGGTATCAGAGCCTTCTTCGACCTAGAAGCCCCACTGATTGATCGAATCGTTGACGGTTGAGTCTAGGCACACACTTGAAAATGTTTTGAGTCCTATATATATATATCGGAGAGTAGGATTTCTTTTGCTCCTCATCTCTTTTCACTCTGGTGAGGACTCCCGACGATTACTCTTGCCTCTTCTACTTTCAAAAATCGCACCAAAAATTTTTTAGGTTCTCGCGAGTATTGTTTGGATTGTTCCGATGTCTTTGTGACGAAAACATTGTTCTCGATGCCTCCTGACATTAGGGGTTGTGGCAGTGTCCCGGGGAGTAGAGCTCCGAGGTGTTGTCGTCACAAATCCATCGCGGCAGTACTAGAATACTTAAGACGGCCGACATCGAAAACTCTCCTATGCGGTTAGTGGCAAGATAACCCCGACATCACCCAGTAATGGGGAGGTAGTTCGGGAGTATTGCCATAGCTTGTATAGTAGATGTGTTTCGAAGGTCCGAGGTAAACGGTTTCCGAGAAAGAATGGTTATGTGTTGAAGGATGGATACAGCTGGATGTAGGATTAGAGTTGAGTGCGCGATGCTTCCCCTGTATCCCCAACACCTGATTGCATAACTGGAAACTTTCGGAAATTAATAGGTGGGTTCATCCAGTAGTTCTAGGCATTCTTCCAATGAGTGCATGATATGAAGTTTGGGGTTCTACATTGAGTGAAGTGGTTTTATGGACTTGTTCTGATCGGGAGTTGCATCTTAAAGGGTCGTTGGCTATGCTGATCCGGGGATTGCAAAACCCTTTTGTAACACGTTCCATGAGCTTTCAGCACGAATATGTGGAATGAAGCTTCTATCTTGTATTTGTTCTATCTGTTCCTTGTTCCTTTTTATTTATCTTTTGTTCTTCCAAGTGGCTTCTCGTCAAGTTGATGTACCTGCGGAACTCATTCGTTCAATTCTCTGTTCGGATAGATATGTTGCAACATAATCTTCTTCATAAACATATCTATCCTTTGTTTTTGTTTTGATTCTGGTATTCGAGTTGCTTCGATGTCAAATGTTGATTCCATACCTTTCCTAATCGGTATTCTCATATTTCTATGGGAGTGCTAGTCCTTCTTAATCATCAAGATGGTCATGTTAATCCTTTTCAACCGGTGTGCCTTCTCTTCAAGTTATTCCATACGGACGTCGTTGAGAAATCTGACGATTTGTCTGTTTCATTCATTCCAAGTTGTCCTTGTTTTCCCCACCCTCCCACCCTTTTTCTTATGGAGCTGGAATTCTTAATCAAGTATCCATTTTATTCATGTGATGTTTCTTCATTCTTTTTCCTTCAATGTTCTGATCCGGTGATTTATCGTGAAGTTGCTCAAGAGCTTCAAGTTCATCATTCTTAATTCCAATATTCTTCTCCGGTGGTATAAATTCAAGCTTCGGTCATGATCATATCTCTTCCTTTTTGTTTAACATGTTTTTCCCATGTTGAAATTTCTTATCCGAAGGCTCTCTTATTTCTTCACATCTCTTTATTCATATCCGGAGTGCGGAAGATTCACATTCCATTCTTAATCCGTTCCAACTATTTTGAGATTGTCATCTTATTCAAGCCATTTAATTCAACTGGTGCAATATCTCTTAAGCAATCTTTTTCAACGGTGATTTCTTTAGTGGGCCCTAACCCACAGGTCTTTCTCCAGGATCTTACCTGACTCTTCCAATTTTTCTGGAGTTATACTCAAATTCTTTTCAAAGTGTGACGTAAGAATGATCCCATCAGTCACAGTCCTTCTCCAAGACTGCTTTCAATTTCTTTTTCATCATTGGTTCAACCTTTTTAATTCTTCATTCCGGAGTGCTCAACAATTCTTCTTGGCATTTCTCGTCTTCATTCTCAACATCTGAAGACCGGAGAAGTGTTTCTCTTAATCTTGGCCCGTTCTCCTGAAGATTGTGGTTCTAGCTTCATGCCATCCTCATTATTGTTCCAATTGTGAGGAATTCTTTTATACCGTTCGAAGCATTTTACAAATTCTTTTCTTTGTGATCCTCCGAAGGCCATCATTTCAGAATATTTCTTCGTTCTCAGTTTTCAACTTCGTCCTCCAACTATTCTTCATTGATGTCTCTTCGTTCGTCTCCATATTTTACGGTGGTTCTTTCAAGATTACCCTTCCGTTGTTATTGTTTTAATTCATTTGTTCTTTTCACAATCCTACCGGTGGTTCCTTGAAGATTTACCCAAGATTGTGCGAGATCTCTCTTTAATTCTTTCCAACAAGAATAAGTAGTATGCCAAATCCTTTGGTTGTCATCATTTTAAATTGGTGAAGGATATGCATAACATAAATCTTATTCTAGTTTCTTCCAAGTGATTAATCTTTTGTCTGGTGCTTGTTCATCATATCATATTCTCGGTTCTAAGTTATTCATCTTGTTTTCCGGAGCTCCAAGTTATTTCAATTATATCATTTCAACCTCCATCTAATTCATCGCAGGCCTTGAATCTTATTCTTTTCATCTTTCACTTCTCATGCTTTCATTACCGGAGTTTTCATGGTGGTTCATCAACATTTAATTCATCCTCGAAGTCTACATCAAGATTCTTGTTGGAGCCCAAGCATTCTTCATCATGCTTTCCAATTGCAATCCTTTCTACCTTATCTTTCAGATGGTGTTATGTCATTCTTGACAATTCCTTCATGTTTTATGATTCACAAGTTGTCAATAATGAGATATTTAAACCCATCATTTGTCTTGTTCAGGAGATCCTTTCAACCCCTCTTTTTATCCCTTGGAGTTTCTTGGGTTGTATTTCACCTAAAAGCTTTCCCTAAGAATTGTTGCTATTATGGTGCTTATAAATGACCCAAGTTCTTCATTTATCCTTCTGGTGAAATAAGTTCTTCATCTCCTTGTTGATCTCAATCCAAGCAATTCGTTTCTGTTAGTGGCTGGTTGTCACCTCTTAATTTTGAGATGTTTTCCATAAGCCCACATCAAGCTTATTCATTTTCGTGTTGATTTTTCCATCAACTCCGTTCAACACTTCTTCGTAAGGATGATTTCATATTCATTTGTGGGAGAAGTTGTCATTTTTCTTCTCCGTTCTTTCTTCCCAACGATCTTGCATCTATTCTTTCATTCCGGAGGCTTGTGATATTGCTCTCTTTGACCATCATCTCGTTTTTTTTATCAAGAGCATATTCTCCCTTGCTTGTCTATTTAACCGGAGTGTTGTGTCCTCCATTATAGTTCTCTCATCTTATCTAGTTTTGCCTCTCTTTTCAACCGGAGTCCTGTCTGAATCCTTCTTACCCCTTGTGCCATTCTTTTAATTGTTCCGGAGGCTGTGTGTTGTTGTTTTCAGCAAGTATCATTCCATCTCCTCAAGATCATGTTAATTCCCTCCATTTTCAGACGGAGTGCTGTCCAAATTCTGTCATTCTTATTCCTTGGCTATAACGTTGCAGTTTCATATTCTTTTGTCATCCGTGAGCTCTTGTTTCATGTCTTTCAACCTTCAAGGTTCTGATAATGTTCCATGTTCCTCCTTTTACCGAAGTGCTCTTAACTTCGTTCATCTATGTTCTATTCTTCTTTCAATTTGTTCAACCTCTCAAGGTTCTTTGGTTTCACTCGTCTGTCAAAGAAGCAACTTTGTTTTACCTCTTCCTCTTCTGTTTTTACCCGGTGATATCTCTAGGATCTCGGGTCGAGATCCTCTGTTAGTGTGGGAGAGTTGTGATGCCCGAAGACCGACGTCCCAGAATATTCCAGAAGATTCCAGAGATTCGATATGTTCCAGGATCTCCCGTGTGTTTTATTTTTGCTTGTGTTATTTATTTTTGCATTGCATCATGTCATCATGCCATCATGTCATATTTATTTTTGCATCTCAACCTAAATAAATTGTGTGGACCTTCGGTCCATTTAAATCGAGGGAAGAATGTCTTCTGTTTAAAACATATAAAAGCCTCTCAATATTATTAGGGAGCTATATAATAATATTCCAGTTGTTTGGAATTAACCAACACACGTGCATAATTTTCCCCATGCCTCTTAATTCAAGTTTCACCATCAAAAATCTTCCCTTTATTCCTTTTCTCGTTCGAGGCTCCTCCTAAGGATCTAGACTCCGTTCAAACTCCTTTTATTGCAAGCTAAATATTTTGGGTTGCACTTCCCTATTTTGTTGGAACTATTTTTGTTGGGTTGGTTTTATTCCGTAAAGCCTTACAAAAATGTTCCACCCTTTATTTTCTGTTCTGGCCTCTTTTCTTAATTATTTTTTGCACTCTCTCTAATTATTTCTGTTAAAGAAATAAAGATAAAAGAAGAGAGCAGCCAGGCTCCCAGCCGGCCTCCTTTTTGGTCCAGGCCCAGCCGCCGGCCTCCTTTCGGCATGCAGCCTCTCCCTCCAGCGGGCCCAAGGCCCATCACTCCACCATCCCTCAGGCCGCAGCGGCCCATCCCGCGCTAACCCTAGCCTACACCTGGCCCGACTGCATCGCTCGTCCCTCCCGCAAGCCGCCGCCACCCCCTCGTTCCCCCCATCGATCTCTCCTCTCGTCCCTCTTGTTGGAGATATGCCCTAGAGGCAATAATAAAAGCATTATTATTATATCTCCTTGTTCATGATAATTGTCTGTTATTCATGCTTGAATTGTATTGTACGGAAACAGCGATACATGTGTGAATACACAGACCACATTGAGTCCCTGGTAGGCCTCTAGTTGCCAGCTTGTTGATCAACAGATGGTCATGGTTTCCTGACCATGGACATAGGATGTCAGTGATAACGGGATCACATCATTAGGAGAATGATGTGATGGACAAGACCCAAACTTGAGCATAACACGAGATCGTATAGTTCGTAATGCATAAGCTTTTCGGTGTCAAGTATTTATTCCTTAGACCATGAGGTTGTACAACTCCCGGATACCGTAGGAGTACTTTGGGTGTGCCAACCGTCACAACGTAACTGGGTGGCTATAAAGGTACGCATCGGGTATCTCCGAAAGTGTTTGTTGAGTTGGTACGAACCAAGACTGGGATGTTGTCACTCCGTATGACGGAGAGGTACCTCTGGGCCCACTCGGTAAGACATCATCATAATGAGCTCAATGTGACTAAGTGGTTAGTCACGGGATGATGGATTACGGATCGAGTAAAGAGACTTGCCATGACGAGATTGAACAAGGTATCGGGAATACCGACGATCGAATCTCGGGCAAGTATCGTACCGATGGACAAAGGGAATAACATACGGGATTGAGTGAATCCTTGACACAGTGGTTCATCCGATGAAGATCATCGAGGAACACGTGGGAACCAACATGGGTATCCAGATCCCGCTGTTGGTTATTGACCGGAGAGTCGTCTCGGTCATGTCTACGTGTCTCCCGAACCCGTAGGGTCTACACACTTAAGGTTCGGTAACGCTAGGGTCGTAGAGATAAATGCACGTGGAATCCGGAAAGTTGTTCGGAGTCCCGGATGAGATCCCGGACGTCACGAGGAGTTCCGGAATGGTCCGGAGGTAAAGATTGATATATAGGAAGTCCAGTTTCGGCCAACGGGTGATCTCCGGGGGTCACCGGGAGCGTCCCGGGACCACCGGAGGGGCCCCGGGGGTCCACCGGGTGGGGCCACCCATCCCGGTGGGGCCCCTAGGCCGCAAGGGGAAGTGTCCAGCCCTCTGGGATGGCGCACCACTAGGGGGCCCACCTCCCCATGCGCCTAGGGTTAAAACCCTAAGGGGAAGGGGGGCTCCACTTGCCTTGGGGGGCAAGGAACCCCCCTGGCCGCCGCCCCCTTGCAGATTAGATCTGCAGGGGGCCCAGGCGCACCCCCCTGGCCCCTATATATATGTGGGGAGGGAGAGGGCAGCCGCACCCAAGCCCTGGCGCCTCTCCCCCTCCCGTCACACCTCCATACTCCCACGCAGGGCGCCCGACGAAGCCCTGCTGCGATCTCCACTGCATCCGTCATCACGCCGTCGTGCTACCGGATCTCTGACGACTTCTCCTCCCCCCTTGCTGGATCAAGAAGGAGGTGATGTTGCTGCACCGTACGTGTGTTGAACGCGGAGGTGCCGTCCGTTCGGCGCTAGATCATCGGTGACGAAGAACGTGAAGAGTACGACTACTTCATCCACACTTCGTTGAAAGCTTCCGCACGCGATCTACATAACGGTATGTAGATGCACTCTTACTTGCTCGTTGCTAGATGTCTCCATAGTTGGATCTTGGTGAAAGCGTAGAAATTTTTTGAATTATGCTACGTTCCCCAACAGTGGCATCAGAGCCTAGGTTTTATGCGTAGCATCTTGCACGAGTAGAACACAAAGCAGTTGTGGGCGTTTGGTTTTGTTCAACTTTCTTACCGTTACTAGTCAATCTTGATTCGGCGGTATTGTGGGATGAAGCAGCCCGGACCGACCTTACACGTACGCTTACGTGAGACTGGTTCCACCAACAGACATGCACTAGTTGCATAAGGTGGCTGGCGGGTGTCTGTCTCTCCTACTTTAGTCGGATCGGATTCGATGAAAAGGGTCCTTATGAAGGGTAAATAGAAGTTGACAAATCACGTTGTGGTTTTGGTGTAGGTAAGAAACGTTCTTGCTAGAAATCCTATAGAAGCCACGTAAAACTTGCAACAACAATTAGAGGACGTCTAACTTGTTCATGCAGCATGTGTTTTGTGACGTGGTATGGCCAAGAACGAAGATGTGATGAATGATATATGTGATGTATGAGATTGATCATGTTTTTGTAATAGGGAATCACGACTTGCATGTCGATGAACTTGACAACCGGCAGGAGCCATAGGAGTTGTCTTAATTATTGTATGACCTGCGTGTCACTGAATAACGCCATGTAATTACTTTACTTCATTGCTAAACGTTAGTTATAGTAGTAGAAGTAATAGTTGGCGTGACGACTTCTTCAAGACACGATGATGAAGATCATGCTGTCGAGCCGGTGACAAGATGATCATGGTGCCCCGAAGATGGAGATCCAATGAGCAAGATGATATTGGCCATATCATGTCACTTTAATTGATTGCATGTGATGTTTATCATGTTTATGCATCTTGTTTACTTAGAACGACGGTAGTAAATAAGATGATCTCTCACTAAAATTTCAAGTATTGTGTTTCCCCTAACTGTGCACCGTTGCTAAAGTTCGTTGCTCCGAAGCACCACGTGATGATCGGGTGTGATAGGTTCTAACGTTCGCATACAACGGGTGTAAGACAGATTTACACACGTGATACACTTAGGGTTCACTTGACGAGCCTAGCATGTACAGACATGGCCTCGGAACATGGAAGACCGAAAGGTCGAACACGAGTCGTATAGAAGATACGATCAACATGAAGATGTTCACCGTTGATGACTAGTCCGTCTCACGTGATGATCGGACACGGGCTAGTCGATTCGGATCGTGTATCACTTAGATGACTAGAGAGATGTCATTCTGAGTGGGAGTTCATTGGAATTTGATTAAGATGAACTTAATTATCATGAACTTAGTCTAAATTCTTTACAATATCTCTTGTAGATCAAATGGCCCACGCTCAGGTTTCCCTCAACTTCAACGCGTTCCTAGAGAAAACCAAGCTGAAAGACGATGGTAGCAACTATACGGATTGGGTCCGTAACCTGAGGATTATCCTCATAGCTGCCAAGAGATCATATGTCCTAGAAGCACCGCTAGGTGATGCACCTGCTCCCGATGCGGCCCAAGACGTTTTGAACGTCTGGCAGTCGCGTAGTGATGATTACTCCCTGGTTCAGTGCGGCATGCTTTACAATTTAGAATCGGGGCTCCAAAAACGTTTTGAGCACCACGGAGCATATGAGATGTTCGAGGAGCTGAAAATGGTTTTCCAAGCTCATGCCCGAGTCGAGAGATATGATGTCTCCGACGCATTCTACAGCTGTAAGATGGAGGAGAACAGTTCTATCAGTGAGCACATCCTCAAGATTTCAGGATTGCACAACCGCTTGTCTCAGCTGGGAATGAATCTCCCAGATGAAGCGGTCGTTGACAGAATCCTCCAGTCGCTCCCACCAAGCTTCAAGAGCTTCGTGTTGAACTTTAATATGCAGGGGATGGAGAAGTCCATTCCCGAGGTATATTCAATGCTGAAATCAGCGGAGGTAGACATCAAGAAAGAACATCAAGTGTTGATGGTCAATAAAACCACTAAGTTAAAGAAAGGCAAGGGTAAGAAGAACTTCAAGAAGGATGGCAAGGGAGTTGCCGCGCCTGGCAAGCCTGTTGCCGGGAAGAAGCCAAAGTATGGACCCAAGCCTGAGACAGAGTGCTTTTATTGCAAGGGAACGGGTCACTGGAAGCGGAACTGCCCCAAATACTTAGCAGACAAGAAGGCCGGCAACATCAAAGGTATATATGATATACATGTTATTGATGTGTACCTTACCAGCACTCATAGTAGCTCCTGGGTATTCGATACCGGTGCAGTTGTTCACATTTGTAACTTAAAACAGGAGCTGCGGAATAAACGGAGACTGGCGAAGGATGAGGTGACGATGCGAGTCGGGAATGGTTCCAAGGTCGATGTGATCGCCGTCGGCACGCTACCTCTACATCTACCCCCGGGATTAGTTTTAAACCTCAATAATTGTTATTTAGTACCAGCTTTGAGCATGAACATTGTTTCTGGATCTCGTCTTATGCGAGATGGCTACTCTTTCAAATCGGAGAATAATGGTTGTTCTATTTATTTGAGAGATATGTTTTATGGTCATGCCCCGCTGGTCAATGGTTTATTTTTGATGAATCTCGAACGTAGTGATACACATATCCATAGTGTAGATGCCAAAAGGTGTAAAGTTGATAATGATAGTCCCACATACTTGTGGCATTGCCGCCTTGGTCATATTGGTGTCAAACCTATGAAGAAGCTCCATTCAGATGGACTTCTGGAGTCTCTTGATTATGAATCATTTGACACGTGCGAACCATGCCTCTTGGGCAAGATGACCAAGACTCCGTTCTCCGGAACAATGGAGCGAGCAACCAACTTGTTGGAAATCATACATACCGATGTGTGCGGTCCAATGAGTGTTGAGGCCCGCGGAGGCTACCGTTATGTTCTCACCCTCACAGATGACTTGAGTAGATACGGGTATATCTATTTGATGAAACACAAGTCTGAGACCTTTGAAAAGTTCAAGGAATTTCAGAATGAGGTTGAGAATCAACGTGACAGAAAAATAAAGTTCTTGCGATCGGATCGTGGGGGTGAATATTTAAGTCATGAATTTGGCACACACCTTAGAAGCTGTGGAATTGTTTCACAATTGACACCGCCCGGAACACCTCAACGTAACGGTGTGTCCGAACGTCGAAATCGTACTCTGTTAGACATGGTGCGATCTATGATGTCCCTCACCGATTTACCGCTATCTTTTTGGGGTTATGCTTTAGAGACTGCCGCATTCACTTTAAATAGGGCTCCGTCGAAATCCGTTGAGACGACTCCGTATGAACTTTGGTTTGGCAAGAAACCGAAGCTGTCGTTTCTGAAAGTTTGGGGTTGCGATGCTTATGTCAAGAAACATCAACCTGAAAAGCTCGAACCCAAATTGGAAAAATGCGTCTTCATAGGATACCCAAAGGAAACGATTGGGTACACCTTCTACCACAGATCCGAAGGCAAAGTCTTTGTTGCCAAGAATGGATGCTTTCTCGAGAAAGAGTTTCTCTCGAAAGAAGTGAGTGGGAGGAAAGTAGAACTTGATGAGGTGACAGTCACCCCTCCTGTACCGGAAAGTAGCGCAGCGCAGGAAACTGTTCCTGAGGTGCCTGCACCAACAAGGGAGGAAGTTGATGATGATGATCATGAAGAAACAGATCAAGTTACTACTGAACTTTGAAGGTCCACAAGGGCACGTTCCGCACCAGAGTGGTACGGCAACCCTGTCCTGGAAATCATGTTGTTAGACAACGGTGAACCTTCGAACTATGAAGAAGCGATGGCGGGCCCGGATTCCAATAAATGGCTTGGAGCCATGAAATCCGAGATAGAATCCATGTATGAAAACAAAGTATGGACTTTGGTGGACTTGCCTGATGACAGGCACGCCATAGAAAACAAATGGATATTTAAGAAGAAGGCAGACGCGAATGGTAATGTGACCATCTATAAGGCTCGGCTTGTCGCTAAGGGTTATCGACAAGTTCAAGGGATTGACTACGACGAGACTTTCTCTCCCGTAGCGATGCTGAAGTCAGTCAGAATCATGTTAGCTATTGCCGCATTCTATGATTATGAAATATGGCAAATGGACGTCAAAACAACATTCCTTAATGGCTTCCTCAAGGAAGAGTTGTATATGATGCAACCGGAAGGTTTTGTCGATCCAGAGAACGCTAACAAGGTATGCAAGCTCCAGCGCTCGATCTACGGGCTGGTGCAAGCATCTCGGAGTTGGAATATTCGCTTTGATGAAGTGATCAAAGCGTTTGGCTTTATACAGACTTATGGAGAAGCCTGTATTTACAAGAAAGTGAGTGGGAGCTCTGTAGCATTTCTCATATTATATGTGGATGACATATTGCTGATGGGAAATGATATAGAATTCTAGGAAAATGTAAAGGCCTACTTGAACAAAAGTTTTTCAATGAAGGACCTTGGAGAAGCTACTTACATATTAGGCATCAAAATCTATAGAGATAGATCGAGACGCCTCATTGGTCTTTCACAAAGTACATACCTTGACAAAATATTGAAGAAGTTCAATATGGATCAGTCAAAGAAAGGATTCTTGCCTGTTTTGCAAGGTATGAGATTGAGCAAAGCTCAGTCGCCGACCACGGCAGAAGATAGAGAAAAGATGAGTGTCATTCCCTATGCCTCGGCCATAGGTTCTATCATGTATGCCATGCTGTGTACCAGACCTGATGTGAACCTTGCCATAAGTTTGGTAGGGAGGTACCAAAGTGATCCCGGTACGGAACACTGGACAGCGGTCAAGAACATCCTGAAGTACCTGAAAAGGACTAAGGATATGTTTCTCGTTTATGGAGGTGACGAAGAGCTCGTCGTAAAGGTTACGTCGATGCTAGCTTCGACACAGATCTGGATGACTCTAAGTCACAAACCGGATACGTATATATTTTGAATGGAGGGGCAGTCAGATGGTGCAGTTGCAAGCAAAGCGTGGTGGCAGCATCTACATGTGAAGCGGAGTACATAGCTGCTTCTGAAGCAGCGCAGGAAGGAGTCTGGATGAAGGAGTTCATCACCGACCTAGGAGTCATTCCAAGCGCGTCAAGCCCGATGACTCTCTTCTGTGACAACACTGGTGCTATTGCTATTACCAAGGAGCCCAGGTTTCACAAGAAGACCAAGCACATCAAGCGCCGTTTCAACTCCATCCGGAATTATGTTCAGGATGGAGACATAGATATTTGTAAAGTGCATACGGATCTGAATGTCGCAGACCCGTTGACTAAACCTCTTTCACGGGCAAAACATGATCAACACCAGAACTCTATGGGTGTTCGATTCATCACAATGTAACTAGATTATTGACTCTAGTGCAAGTGGGAGACTGTTGGAGATATGCCCTAGAGGCAATAATAAAAGCATTATTATTATATCTCCTTGTTCATGATAATTGTCTGTTATTCATGCTTGAATTGTATTGTACAGAAACAGCGATACATGTGTGAATACACAGACCACATTGAGTCCCTGGTAGGCCTCTAGTTGCCAGCTCGTTGATCAACAGATGGTCACGGTTTCCTGACCATGGACATAGGATGTCAGTGATAACGGCATCACATCATTAGGAGAATGATGTGATGGACAAGACCCAAACTTGAGCATAACACGAGATCGTATAGTTCGTAATGCATAAGCTTTTCGGTGTCAAGTATTTATTCCTTAGACCATGAGGTTGTACAACTCCCGGATACCGTAGGAGTACTTTGGGTGTGCCAACCGTCACAACGTAACTGGGTGGCTATAAAGGTATGCATCGGGTATCTCCGAAAGTGTTTGTTGAGTTGGTACGAACCAAGACTGGGATGTTGTCACTCCGTATGACGGAGAGGTACCTCTGGGCCCACTCGGTAAGACATCATCATAATGAGCTCAATGTGACTAAGTGGTTAGTCACGGGATGATGGATTACGGATCGAGTAAAGAGACTTGCCATGACGAGATTGAACAAGGTATCGGGAATACCGACGATCGAATCTCGGGAAAGTATCGTACCGATGGACAAAGGGAATAACATACGGGATTGAGTGAATCCTTGACACAGTGGTTCATCCGATGAAGATCATCGAGGAACATGTGGGAACCAACATGGGTATCCAGATCCCGATGTTGGTTATTGACCGGAGAGTCGTCTCGGTCATGTCTACGTGTCTCCCGAACCCGTAGGGTCTACACACTTAAGGTTCGGTAACGCTAGGGTCGTAGAGATAAATGCACGTGGAAACCTGAAAGTTGTTCGGAGTCCCGGATGAGATCCCGGACGTCACGAGGAGTTCCGGAATGGTCCAGAGGTAAAGATTGATATATATATAGGAAGTCCAGTTTCGGCCAACGGGTGATCTCCGGGGGTCACCGGGAGCGTCCCGGGACCACCGGAGGGGCCCCGGGGGTCCACCGGGTGGGGCCACCCATCCCGGTGGGGCCCCTAGGCCGCAAGGGGAAGTGTCCAGCCCTCTGGGATGGCGCACCACTAGGGGGCCCACCTCCCCATGCGCCTAGGGTTAAAACCCTAAGGGGTAGGGGGGCTCCACTTGCCTTGGGGGGCAAGGAACCCCCCCTGGCCGCCGCCCCCTTGCAGATTGGATCTGCAGGGGGCCCAGGCGCACCCCCCTGGCCCCTATATATATGTGGGGAGGGAGAGGGCAGCCGCACCCAAGCCCTGGCGCCTCTCCCCCTCCCGTCACACCTCCATACTCCCACGCAGGGCGCCCGACGAAGCCCTGCTGCGATCTCCACTTCATCCGTCATCACGCCGTCGTGCTGCCGGATCTCTGACGACTTCTCCTCCCCCCCTTGCTGGATCAAGAAGGAGGTGACGTTGCTGCACCGTACGTGTGTTGAACGCGGAGGTGCCGTCCGTTCGGCGCTAGATCATCGGTGACGAAGAACGTGAAGAGTACGACTACTTCATCCACACTTCGTTGAAAGCTTCCGCACGCGATCTACATAACGGTATGTAGATGCACTCTTACTTGCTCGTTGCTAGATGTCTCCATAGTTGGATCTTGGTGAAAGCGTAGAATATTTTTGAATTATGCTACGTTCCCCAACACCTCTTCCCCGCAGACCGACGCACCTCTCACCCCATCGATCCCGCAGCTCCA
>LR738713.1:855252927-855283232 GCA_902687465.1 Secale cereale
CCCCCCCTGCGCTACCACCAACCACCGTGCTTTCGGCGCCACCATAGGTTTTGAGGGGATTCAAAAGGTTGATGCACATTGAGTTCATAAGCATTATAACATATTTAAAAAAAAATCAACATCTGCTTTCAAAATCGCATTGTCATCCTACAACTTGAACAGTGTCGTATGCTGCAGAAAACTCATATGAGTACTATATTCTACTCCCTCCGTTCCTAAATATTTGTCTTTCTAGACATTCAAATGGACTACAACATACGGATGTATGTAGACATATTTTAGAGTGTGGATTCACTCATTTTGCTTCGTTTGTAGTCACTTGTTGAAATCTCTAGAAAGACAAATATTTAGGAACGGAGGGAGTAGTATCTTGCTGAAGAAACATGGTGCATCTTTACTTTGTCAACCATAAGATATTAACCTGAATGACCTGACGCAATGTTAACAGACTCATTTATTACCTGCTAAAGAAGCCAACGCGACGGCCAGAAGTATCTCCAAGATTCCTCTTAGACTGCAATTTGATCGCGAGAAAAAGTTCAGTTTTGTCTTATCACGCACGCACTAACAATAAGAGCAAGAGGCGTACGTGTAGGTGTCGCAGCCTAGGTCCGGCCGTCCTCGAGCTCGTTGATGCGCCGGCCGCCGCGGCGCGGCGCAGCAGGGTCCTCCCCACCGTGCCAAAGCCAAACGCCGGACGAAACATGCATGCCGAGGGACAACTGCAGGAGAGGAGGAGGGGGATTGGGCCGATCGAGCAGGAACACACACGATCCGCCGTGCTCGAGTAGGAGTCCCCTTATTTAACGCCAATGCGTCAAATAGGCGGCCGGTTAACGCACAGGAGACCCTCCGTGGCCCGGCAGCTATCATGTTGGACGCAACTACAAATTCGGCGTCATTTTTTACAACGACAAATCAAATGTTTTCGATGAAAATTTATGATTGCCGAGGATGGCAAATTTGGTTGGTAAGAACGGCAAATCCGTCTCAGTTCATTTTTTTCCCAGGAAATTTGTGTGCTTGTAAACTAAATTTGTCATCCTTGTGCCAACATAAATTGCCATAAAATGTTATTTTTCATGGCAAAAAATTTGACGTCAGATGTTTAGCATTAATGTTTTTTTGGGGTTTTATTCAAGCCTACTTTGCACTTTGGATTCATTTTTATAATGCACGAAATATTTTTGTAAAATTTAAATATTTACTAAAAGGATGAATATCTATTTTAATGTATCTAAATTATATGAGCATTCTAATGCCCAGTTATTTTTGAAATAATTTATGAAGGAATTTTGATATGCGTAAACATTTTCAAAATAGCATTACTAAACATTTATTTAAAATGTCCATCATGTATTAAAAATCTTAATCATATACTTAAAAAATGCTCGCCACGTATTAAAAAACTTCACCGAGTATCCGAAGAGAAAACACATGTATAAATATTAATGTCCACCAAGTATTTAAGATATTTTTCTAAATTACATGAGCATTTATGAAAAAATAGGTGAATATCTTTTTAGAATTGTTCACCTAGTTGAAAATTGTTCATCGTTTATTTCAAAAAATCCAAGGTTCATTACAAAAGTGAATTTTATTATATCGAAAATAACTCTCTACACATGGTGGCACCTGATGAGGTCACCTACTATGGGTAGGGTCAAGAACCCATCATATAGGGCCCAACCTAGGGCCCCACACCATCATTGGTAGGTCCCTGGACTGTATTAGCATTCGGATGCATATATCAGGAAGTCTACTCGGTCACATCGACGACACTCGGACGACCATCCGTCACTCGGCTGGGTCACCACCACTCGGACTAGAGAGATGAAGGGACGTCGTGGGAGCTGCAATGGTCGAGGAATCCTAAGACGTCCTTAAAGTGGAGTCAAGACTATTGTTACCTGTAACTGTTGTAGTTGAGGCTCTTTACACGTGTAACTACTATAATTAATGGCATTAAGTGCCTTGGCGACGTGGAGAGCATGGGGCTATGATGCACTCTATATAAGTTGGGTTAAGCGATCTCTGTAATCATACACACCAAGAAAAACCAAGCCTCAGGGCAAGAGACCTAGGGATATTACCTCCGCCGAGAGGGGTCCGAACTCGTTAAACACCGAGTGTTACAGATGCATCGTAGCTAGGCTCTGCCCCTCTTTCGTACACCTAGTACTCATTGTCAGGATCGTAATCCCGACAATTGGGGCCCACCTTGGGGCTAGGCATCTAGCAAAGTTTCACGGTGTAGGTGGATTTTTTATTCATCATTTTGGGCGGCGGCGAGATCAGTTTCGGGACTCTCCGCTGCATCGCCGACGACTCAGCTTGGCTTTGCGAGGCCCCGCTGGATGTGGAGGCGCTGCCCGTCCGTGGCGTGGCGCATTTCCGCGTGTCCTCATATGGAGTCCTTCTCCGACAGCCCTCGGCTCCGTACCGACTAGCCGCTCACCTTTCCACCGCGTGCCGCCGCAAGCGCGCCGGACGCTCGTAGTTGCAGTACTGGATCAAGCACGTCGTGGCCCTTCAGGCCGCGGCAGAGCATGTGGCGGCTCTCGAGTCTGATGAGCCCACCCTCGACCTCTCTGATGGGTTACTCGACGGTTTCTCCGAGGAGTCCGAGTGCGAGAGCGTCAAATCGACCGCTCAAGTTGTCATGGCGGACAACTCCGAGCATCGTGCGCCCCCAGGGTGCACAGAGCCCCGAGATGGTCGTGCGGGCGCTTCACGCGGGAACACCAACGGCGGTGGAGAGGATCATCACTCCCTCGCTCACGAGCCGTACGTCCACAAGCTCTCACTCGGGAGCAACGCGAGGAGCTTCACCATAGGAACAAGCAGTTCTTGAACACCCCCATCACTGGGACGACTCCTGAGGCCCTGGCCATGGAGTCGACGCGCCTGGCCACTCTAGCTGAGCGCGACTGCCTCAAGCGGCTTCAGAGAGAGCTGGATGATCGCGCGTGCCGCCAGCCCAGCTCCAGTCGGCACAAGGGCCAGCTTTTCCCAAGTGACCAGCCTCAAAAGTATCAGTCCTCAGTACTCCGCTGGAGAATCTGGCGGCTGCTACTCGGATCGCTGATTCCATACAGCCCTCTGGCTCCACCATTGGTGAAGGGATTAAACAGATACAAGCGCTCCTGAAGATGTCGTTGTTGCGGAATGCGACGGTGTCCCAGTCCAGGGATCGCATCCTGTAATGCCCAGGATGGGACTATACCTCCTACGTGTCGAGGCATGACTTAAAGGTATAAGCCCATTCTGGAATGATCTCAAGTTTGGTATCTTTGCACGACTCATGTAAAAGAGGGATTAAATTGCAAAAGGAGATAGTTGGCTTACACTCACCACTTCACACAATACATTACATAAGCAAGACATCATTCAAAACATCACAACCCGACTACGGGCGAAGATCCAAAAGAAAGATACCAAAACATAATGCCACAGGTCCGAATCGCCCCTAGTAGAAACCACTACTGATCGTCGAAAACGTCGCAAGTATACGGCCACGCTCTTCATGGAACTCCCAGAAGTTCTTGAACCAGCTCCTGCATCATTCTCGGCTGAACCTGCATCTGGTGTTGTAGTATCTGTGAGCCACGAGGACTCAGCAATCCCATAACCATGGGTATCAAGACTAGCAAAGCTTTATGGGTAGGAAGAGGTAAAGTGGTGAGGTTGCAGCAGCGGCTAAGCATAATATGGTGGCTAACTTACGAGTACAAGGATAAGATGGGCATCTATGCAAACGGTCGCAACTAGTAGTGATCGCTAAAGATCCTGAAATACCTACGAGTCAAACATAACCCCACCGTGTTCTCTTCTCAAAATGAAAAGAGACAGTCACGGTTACTCACACAGTTGTGTGTTTTACTTCGGATCCTCTGTCAAGTTTTCTACAACCGGACATTAACAAATTCCAATATGCCACATAACCGCGGGCACGGCTTTCGAAAGATCATAACCCTGCAGGGGTGTCCCAACTTAGCCCATCACAAGCTATAAATATAATATCATCACTCCTTATCTTAGGGAAATCCGATCAGGCTCGGCATCCCGGTGCACAAGACATTTCGACAATGGTAAAACAAGTCCAGCAAGACCTCCCGGCGTGCCGACACCCTGATAGTAGCCGCGCGTATCTCGTCTCAGGCCACGATCGGATGAGCACAGCGTACAGCGGCCAAACCCCAAGTTTCCAAGGGGGGCGCCGCACACGACTCTATTTGGGACCAACACCATCAGCACTGGCCCCTCCTGTTATGTAGAATTAAGAACCCGGGGACATGACCCCCTATGCAATTAATTAATTAATTAAGTTGTTATTATGAGCAAATTAAAACCAATGTTGGGCCTTGCTGGAGGAGTTTTATTCAAAGTCGAACTGTCAAGGGGTCCCCATCCACCCATCGTGTAAGGAACACAAAATCAAGGAACATAATGCCGGTTTATCGGCGCCTAAGGTGGCATGAGTGGAACAAAACACCGAGCAAAAGGCCAAGCCTTCCACCCATGCCCAGTATATAGGTGTGTTAAATAATAATAATAGATATTGTGATATTCCAACAACAAGTTCCCTCCTGGAACGAACTTCATCTTCACCTGCAACTAACAACGCTATAAGAGGGGCTGAGCAAGCGGGTAACATAGCCAAACAGTGGTTTTGCTAGGATGGTGTCAAAGGTTAGAGGTTTCATGGCAACAAGGAGAGGGGCTGACAATACGATGGGTAGCGCGACATGTAACGATAGCATCGAGACAACTAAGCATGGCAATGGTAGTAAAGGTATCCAAGGGTATGATCATCTTGCCTGGGATTCTGCGAGGGAGAAGAACAAGTCCATGAAGTAGTCGAACAGAACCTCACAACTCCGGAACGAACCCGAAGCTAACGAGGGAAGCAAACCGGAAAGAAACAAGCAACACGGTAAACACACTTATCATAACCATGGCATGATGCACAAACAAGTATGATGCATGTCCGGTTTAAATATGCATGTCATGGCAAAGTGCACAAACAAGTACTACAAGTTAAGTGGAGCTCAATATGCAACGAGTTGCATATTGACGAAACACCACATTTTATATATTTAGTTGACTCTCGTTTATTTACAAGACAAGATTAAATGTTTGTTAACATGGCAAGAGGTGAAGCCAAACAGACTACCTATTTAGACATTTTAAATGAGGCCGAAAAAACAACAACAATTCCGGAAAATCCCCATGAGCATGTTTAGCAATATTAAGCAAACAACAGTTCACACATTTTAATGTTGTTAAGATGATGCGGATGGCATGATCAAGTTTTATGCAATTTTTATTAAAAGTTGACATGAAGAAGATAAGGAGTATATGTCACCGCGGTGGAAGGAAAAAGGTGCCACGGCAACGATCCGAAAATGATGCAACGGCAACATCTCGGTTCCGGTAGCTCGTTGAGAGACCGGTGCAAAAGAAAAGGTGGCGTGAACGAGTCGAACAAGATGAAAAGGTGGGGTGATCCCGTCACCGGGTTCCCACGGGTCGGCGACGAGGCAACCGAGGAGCACGACAAAAGACGAGCACAACGGTCGCGGCGCAATGAAAGCACATTTGCTCCCTGGGTGGTTTTGGTAATTAATGACAACATACTTTGTGGTTGGACTAATGCTTTTATCAAGTATGTTTCAGGAAATTCAATCACATGGGTATGGCAATGACTGAAGAAGTGGACCCCTCAAAATGCTGAGGCAAGCATTGGCAAAAGCTCAAGACTCCATTTTTGGTTTAGTGATCCAAGATCACATTGAGTCCATAGGAAAAGCCAATACTATTAAAAGGGGATGAGGTTGTGTTGATGATCTGGTTGCTCAAGTGCTTAGTGATATATCTCCTTCAACTATCAGCAACTTTCACTACTATACACACTCATAAGTAATCTCGGACAAACCGATTTTTCCAAACTCAGTCCCACTGAGATGAACCACCTCAGCCATAAGCCAAACCCTAGAAAAATCGGTCAATCCGAGTTTGAGATCGGTCTCACCGAAATACGGGCTGCCAAGCTTCTGTAACCGTTTGTCCTCAAATCGGAATAACCGAGTTGATGATTTCGGTCTCACCGAAACTGGCAAGTTCCTGTCTTTACTCAAATCGGACAAACCGAGATGGTATTTTCGGTCCCACCGAAAACCCCCAACGTTCACTATATTTGAACTTTCGGTCTGACCGAGTTTCCACTTCGGTCTCACCGAGATTGCTCAATTATGTGTGTAACGGTTGGATTTTGTGTGGAGGCTATATATACCCCTCCACCCCCTCTTCATTCGTGGAGAGAGCCATCAGAAAGAACTACCACTCCTACCTTACACTTTCTGAGAAGAGAACTACCTACCCTTGTGTTGAGATCAAGTTGCTCCATTCCTACCATATGAAACTTGATTTCTAACCTTCCCAAGTTGCTTTCCACTCAATCCTTTCTTCCACCACAGCCATATCAGTGAGGAGAGTTGAGTGTTGGGGAGATTATCATTTGAAGCACAAGAGCAAGGAGTTCATCATCATCTACAACATCTATTACCTTTTGGAGGGTGGTGCCTCCTAGATTGGTTAGGTGTCGCTTGGGAGCCTCCGTCATCGAGATGTGGAGTTGAACCAAGAAGTTTGTAAGGGAAAGGAGATCGCCTACTTCGTGAAGATCTACCCCGAGTAAGGCTAGCCCTCCGTGGGCGTAGGCCATGATGGAATAGACAAGGTTGCTTCTTCGTGGACCCTTCGTGGGTGGAGCCCTCCGTGGACTCGCGCAGCCGTTACCCTCCGTGGGTTGAAGTCTCCATCAACGTGGATGTACGATAGCACCACCTATCGGAACCACGGGAAAAATCATTGCGTCTCCAAATTGCGTTTGATCTTCTCCACCTCTCTTTACTACTTGTGCAATTTACTTTTCGCTGCCCATACTCTAGAATTGCATGTGTAGTGTGCTACTTGACTTGTGTGTTATGCAAAATCTGCCAAAATCTGTCCTTGATAAAAGACAGAAATTTTATCTTGTCGAGTAGTCTAATCCCCCCCCCTCTAGACACTCTCACCTTCTTCGATCCCTCAATTGGTATCAGAGCCTTGGTCTCCATCGCTTTGGTTTACACACCATTGGAGGAAGATGGACGTGTCTACGTTTGGGAGTATTAGCCATAGAGTGCCTATTCTTAATGGAGAGTCATATAACTCATGGAGGTTTGAAATGCTTAGTATCTTTAAGAAGTACAATTTGTGCAAATATATTGAGAACCCCTATGTGCCTCCTTTTGATCCCTTGCACCCTACCATGGATGAAGAGCTTGATTTGCTTTGTAACCTTAGAACTGTAAATCTTATCATTAGAGGGTTACCCGATGATTTGCTTAGGCTTGTTACAAACTTTGAGTGTGCCTATGCTATATGGAAGTTCTTGGAAGAACTTTATCCGGACTACTCTATGAGAAGTCTTGATAAAATTCTATACAAGACTATTGAATTTGATAAGATGCACCCCAATGATCCCAACTTTGATAAATGCTTCTTTGAGCTTCGTGATCTTATGAAAAAGAAGGGTGATCCCGCTCTTATCAATGTTTTAATTAGAAATGCTCTTGCATTGCATTCCGAAGATTATTGTCACATTGACAAAACTAATGCAAGCACTTATCAAATTGACCTAGGTGTTGATGATGAACAATCTATGGGTCAATATGATGATGAGCATGAGCATGATGATGATTACTTCAATTCAGACGCCAAGCTAGACAAAGTCATGAAGAGTCTCAATCTTATGGCAAATCTGAGAGACTACATGTCCGGCGGAAAAGAGTGGATTCTTGATAGTGGATGCACCGATCACATGACCGGAGACAAAGACATGTTTCGAGAGCTTGCAAAGAACGATGGTCCACGCAAGTATGTGACTTTTGGAGACAACTCCAAGGGTAAGGTACTTGGCCTTGGTAAGGTGGCCATATATCATGATAGCTCTATTCAAAATGTCATGCTCGTAGAATCTCTTGGATACAATTTACTTTCCGTGTCTAGACTAGCTGACTTTGGATTCAATGTGCTATTCACCAAAGTAGATTGCCAAGTCTTTCGTCGTGACAATCAAAACATGGCATTTACTGGTATCCGTAGAGGTGATCTATATATTGTTGATTTCACTAAGAAAGCCCAACCTAGAGCTTGTTTCATTGCTAAATCCTCTAAAGGTTGGTTATGGCATAGAAGGCTAGGACATGTTGGTATGCGTAATCTAGACAAGCTGATCAAAGGTGATCATATTCTTGGTGTTAAAGATGTTTTCTTTGACAAAGATAGACTTTGTAGTGCTTGTCAAGCAGGAAAACAAGTTGGTGGAAGTCATCCCGTGAAAAACATCATGACCACAAGGAGACCGCTTGAGCTTCTTCATATGGATCTCTTCGGTCCCAATGCTTACAAAAGCCTTGGTGGTAACTCCTTTGGTCTAGTTATAGTTGATGATTATTCCAGATTTACGTGGGTATTTTTCCTTGATGACAAATCGCAGGTTCAGAGAATCTTCAAGACCTTTGCCAAAAAGGCCCAAAATCAATTTGAGGTGAAGATCAAGAAAGTTCGGAGTGACAATGGAACGGAGTTCAAGAACACCAATGTAGACTCTTTTCTCGATGAGGAAGGGATTCTACATGAGTTCTCGGCTACGTACACTCCTCAACAAAATGGAGTTGTTGAGAGGAAGAACCGAACGCTCATAGAGATGGCGAGAACGATGCTTGATGAATACAAGACACCGAAGCATTTTTGGGGACAAGCGGTCGAGACAGCTTGTCATGCTATCAACAGGCTTTATCTTCATAAGCTCCTCGGCAAGACATCATACGAGCTCCTCACCGGTAACAAACCCCAAGTGGGATACTTTCGTGTCTTTGGTTCAAATTGCTATATCCTTGATAAGCATCGTCGGTCTAAATTTGCTCCTAAATCTCATGAAGACTTTCTCCTTGGTTATGGATCAAACTCCCACACCTACCGTGTCTACAATAAGTTCACCCGAAAGGTTGAAGAGACGGTAGACGTGAAGTTTGATGAATCTAATGGCTCGCAAGTAGAGCAAATGCCTATTGATGTAGGAGACAGGGACCCATCTGAAGCTATCCAAGATTTATCTATTGGAAAGATCCGTCCCATGGAAGTGAAGGAGAGTACCTCATCTACATATGTGGAGCCCCCTACCTCACGTCGAGATGAACCTCAAGGCAACATGGAGGCCTCCACAAGTGGAACTCACCAAGATGAGGAAGTGCAACAAGAAGATCCACCACAACCTCCTTCTCCACCGCCTCAAGACAACACCAACAACAATGAAGAAGAAGAAGAGGAAGATGAAGATGATGAGGAAGCTCAGCCACAACATCAACAAAAGCTATCCCGAGTTCGAGCAAGAGTCAAGAAGAATCATCCCGTGGAACAAATGATGAACGACATCAACTCCGGGAGAATTACTCGCTCTAAAACTCGCCTAGCTAACTTTTGTGAGCATTACTCATTTATCTCTAGTATTGAACCTATGAAGGTAGAAGAAGCACTTGAAGACCCGGATTGGGTGAACGCTATGCACGAAGAACTACACAACTTCGAGAGGAACAAGGTATGGACTTTGGTAGAGAAGCCCAAGGATGATCAAAACATCATTGGAACCAAATGGGTGTTTCGGAACAAGCAAGATGAAGATGGACAAGTCATCCGCAACAAGGCTCGTCTCGTAGCTCAAGGTTACACACAAGTCGAAGGTATGGACTATGGTGAGACATATGCCCTCGTTGCTAGACTTGAGTCCATTCGCATTCTTCTTGCTTATGCCAATCACCATGATATTACTCTCTATCAAATGGACATCAAAAGTGCTTTCCTAAATGGTGAAATTGAGGAGGAAGTTTTTGTGAAACAACCTCCCGGTTTTGTGAATCCCAAAAAGCCTAATCATGTTTACAAGTTGCACAAAGCCCTTTATGGTCTTAAACAAGCTCCTAGAGCTTGGTACAAATGCTTGACTAGTTTTCTTCTTGAAAAAGGCTTTGAGATTGGAAAGATAGACTCAACGCTATTCACGAAAAGGGTTAATGGTGAACTATTTGTGTGCCAAATATATGTTGATGATATTATCTTTGGTTCAACTAACCCTCATTTTAGCAAGAAGTTTGGACAGCTCATGTCGGAGAAGTATGAGATGCCCATGATGAGTGAACTCAAATTCTTCCTTGGGTTGCAAATTAAGCAATCTAAGGAGGGTACCTTTGTCTCACAAACAAAGTACACCAAGGATCTCTTCAAGAAGTTCAACATGCAAGAAAGCAAAGGTATGAGTACCCCCATGCCTACAAGTGGACATAATGACTTGACAAAAGATGGAGAACCCGTTGATCAAAGGGTTTACCGATCTATGATTGGTTCTCTACTATATATTTGTGCTTCTCGTCCTGACATAATGTTGAGTGTTTGCATGTGTGCGCGATATCAAGAAGCCCCCAAAGAATGTCATCTTAAAGCTGTTAAAAGGATAGTGAGATACTTGATACACACACCAAACTTTGGCATTTGGTATCCTAAGAGGGCCTCTTTCGACCTTGTTGGCTATTCCGACTCGGACTATGCTGGTGACAAGGTTGATAGAAAGTCAACTTCGGGTACGTGTCAATTCCTTGGTCGATCCCTTGTATCTTGGTCCTCCAAGAAACAAAATTTGGTATCATTATCCACTGCTGAAGCGGAATATATTGCTGCTGGTTCGTGTTGTGCTCAATTGCTATGGATGACACAAACGCTTAAAGATTATGGGATACATGTGAGACATGTTCCCTTGCTTTGTGACAATGAGAGTGCAATTAAAATTGGACACAATCCAGTGCAACACTCTCGAACAAAGCATATTGAAGTTCGTCACCATTTTATTCGTGATCATATTGCTAAGGGTGACATTAATCTTAAGCATGTTCGTACTGACAAACAACTTGCTGATATCTTTACAAAACCTCTTGATGAGAAGGTGTTTTGTCGCTTAAGGAGTGAGTTGAACATCATTGATGCTTCAAACTTGGAGTGATAACTCCATTGATGCATGCAAGGCATGAGCCCTCTTAACTAATCCTTGATATTTCTCTTATGATGATGATCATATGTCTCGGACACATTTGCCTCCTTGTATTGCATCTAACTCCTTGCAGGTACTTGGATGATCTACATTCCACAAGATTACCACACACTCAAATCATGAGTAATCTTGTCATTAACCAAGTATCTAGCCCTTTGGGATGTTGAGTTCAAGGAACAAAATTCCACATATCCTTTTTGACATCTTATACATCTAGTAGTTCACTCTTGTCATCTTGGATATCCTCGAGTATTTCCTTGCTTGCCTAACCCATGTAGGAAGATGAACTACACAAGTAGAAATGGCGCTCCAACTTCACATTCAATGAGCACCTACATCAAGCTTACCTACATGAGTAAAGCAACAACAAGCCCAAGGTATGTTCTTCACATCTTTAAGGAGCTTTGCTCAAAGTCATGAGCACAAGCAGCTTCATAAGATGTGATCACATCAAATGCTTAATCGAAAAATGGCAACCCCATTTTGAGCTTAAATGATGAGTATGACCTATGATCAAATGTCTTCATTTGACTCCTAAGTCAACATACTCAAACATAGGTGACCTTGTCGCCGACCTTTATCTAGATGAAGTACATATGTTTTGGAGTCTTTCTATTTTCTCTTATGTTCTCTCATTGAGTTTTCTTTAAACACAAAAAAAAAACTTCATCTAGGAATCTTTTTATTTCTATTTCTTATGTCTTTTTGAATATCTTTCTGGCTCTGATCAATTCCCCGAAAATCTTTCACAAATTCATTGCAAATCCTTTGAAACATTCCTCGCAAAGTGAGCTGAATTATTTCTGTATTTCCTTGGAATTAAACTCGGCGTCACCGATTTATCAATTCGGTGTCACTGATTTATTTCCTCCAGGATATCATCTCCTGCAGCTCCACTCATTGTTTCTCTATGCATGTTCCTATTTGCCCTGTTGTGATTCTTAAGGATCCCACTTCTTTCTTTCCATCTTTTCTGCCCTACCTAGTTTGCTGTCCTTTTCGGCACTTGATGTCAAAGGGGGAGAAGACTTAGGGGGAGTAGGGGGAGAAGAGAAGACTTAGGGAGAGAAGAAAAGCAATCTTATCTTAAGGGGGAGAGAATCACATCAAAGCTTTGCCGTGTCTTACATTGGACATCATTCTCATTTGGCATCATTCTTTTGATTTTGCTGTTTCCATCACACCCCTGTTCTGAGAGAACTCAAAGGGAGAGGAATCTTCACAATTGATATCTTATGGAAAGCAAAATCTCTCAGTGTTCATTGAAAATCTTTTAGTTTCGGAGACATGTTTGCTGATTCAAGCTTGTGCTCAATATGAGACACTCTTTATACATGTCCTCCCTGGCTTGGTACTCTTGATGTTCTTGCAGTTGGTTGAAGGAATACTCTTGTGTTATCTAACCTTGTTTTCCCAAGTTTTATCCCTTCAAGTACAATGCCAAGGAACCTCAAGGTAAGTATATGCACCTTGCAGAATGTGCATGATGGTGACTTGCTTGTGAATACTTGTTTGCAAGAAATCACCATGCACATATACATTATCACTCACTTCTTTTCATCTGCTCTGATGCATATAGCCAAGTTGCATGTAGCACATCTTGCCTATCTCTCTTGTGTGCTTGAGGTAGTCCAAAACCGAAACTTATGAAAATCTTGCACACTTGTAGGAGGAGCCTGTGTACTACATGCTTGTCAAAGCTTTCATGATAATTCTGTCTTTCTTTCAATAAGCTTTGATGTCTTGTTCAGTGTGATTATAGTGTGTTGCCATCAATTACCAAAAAGGGGGAGATTGAAAGCACATTTGCTCCCTGGGTGGTTTTGGTAATTAATGACAACATACTTTGTGGTTGGACTAATGCTTTTATCAAGTATGTTTCAGGAAATTCAATCACATGGGTATGGCAATGACTGAAGAAGTGGACCCCTCAAAATGCTAAGGCAAGCATTGGCAAAAGCTCAAGACTCCATTTTTGGTTTAGTGATCCAAGATCACATTGAGTCCATAGGAAAAGCCAATACTATTAAAAGGGGATGAGGTTGTGTTGATGATCTGGTTGCTCAAGTGCTTAGTGATATATCTCCTTCAACTATCAGCAACTTTCACTACTATACACACTCATAAGTAATCTCGGACAAATCGATTTTTCCAAACTCAGTCCCACCGAGATGAACCACCTCAGCCATAAGCCAAACCCTAGAAAAATCGGTCAATCCGAGTTTGAGATCGGTCTCACCGAAATACGGGCTGCCAAGCTTCTGTAACCGTTTGTCCTCAAATCGGAATAACCGAGTTGATGATTTCGGTCTCACCGAAACTGGCAAGTTCCTGTCTTTACTCAAATCGGACAAACCGAGATGGTATTTTCGGTCCCACCGAAAACCCCAACGTTCACTATATTTGAACTTTCGGTCTGACCGAGTTTCCACTTCGGTCTCACCGAGATTGCTCAATTATGTGTGTAACGGTTGGATTTTGTGTGGAGGCTATATATACCCCTCCACCCCCTCTTCATTCGTGGAGAGAGCCATCAGAAAGAACTACCACTCCTACCTTACACTTTCTGAGAAGAGAACTACCTACCCTTGTGTTGAGATCAAGTTGCTCCATTCCTACCATATGAAACTTGATTTCTAACCTTCCCAAGTTGCTTTCCACTCAATCCTTTCTTCCACCACAGCTATATCAGTGAGGAGAGTTGAGTGTTGGGGAGATTATCATTTGAAGCACAAGAGCAAGGAGTTCATCATCATCTACAACATCTATTACCTTTTGGAGGGTGGTGCCTCCTAGATTGGTTAGGTGTCGCTTGGGAGCCTCCGTCATCGAGATGTGGAGTTGAACCAAGAAGTTTGTAAGGGCAAGGAGATCGCCTACTTCGTGAAGATCTACCCCGAGTAAGGCTAGCCCTCCATGGGCGTAGGCCATGATGGAATAGACAAGGTTGCTTCTTCATGGACCCTTCGTGGGTGGAGCCCTCCGTGGACTCGCGCAGCCGTTACCCTCCGTGGGTTGAAGTCTCCATCAACGTGGATGTACGATAGCACCACCTATCGGAACCACGGGAAAAATCATTGCGTCTCCAAATTGCGTTTGATCTTCTCCACCTCTCTTTACTACTTGTGCAATTTACTTTCCGCTGCCCATACTCTAGAATTGCATGTGTAGTGTGCTACTTGACTTGTGTGTTATGCAAAATCTGCCAAAATCTGTCCTTGATAAAAGACAGAAATTTTATCTTGTCGAGTAGTCTAATCCCCCCCCCCTCTAGACACTCTCACCTTCTTCGATCCCTCACGCAAACAAGTGGAGCATCTCATACATCACATCAAACATTCGTCCACGGGTCATCGTCTCGGGGTTATACCTTTGAAGCGTTCGTTTCGGGGCGGCTCGAGATCGTAGAGGGACGTAGTGGAAGTAGTCGTTCCGCGAGTCGGGGTACACGTTCATAGAGGGAAGTAGTTGTTCCGTTCGTCGAGGAAGTAGTGGAAGTAGACGTTCACGAGGCGGTCGTTGTACACGTTCGTAGAGGGACTTGAGGGTTCCGAGTGCTCCGGGCGTAGTGGTACTTGCGTTTCTCCTTGTAGTCGAACTTGACATCGGGCGTCGAGGTACTTGTTGCATCGTCGGGCGTAGTTAAACTTGGCATATCCGAAGGGGTACTTGCAGGTCGTCGTGGGAAGTAGATGAACTTGTGCAGTCATCGTTCGGGTCATGTAGAGGTACTTGGTGCTTCGGGCTGCCATCGTTACTCGTTTGTAGATGTACATGTTCATCCTGAAACTTGGCGAAAAAAAACAGCAGCAACAAACCAAGGTGGTCTCGGTCACGGCCACGGCGAGGAGGAGAGGCGCGGAGGCTGCTCGAGTGCTCGGTCGCCGGCGCTTGGCGAGGTGGCTGCAGGCCTCGGGCGGCAGTGAGGAGGCAGCCCCAACCATGGCAGCAGCAGAGTTCGGAGCTCGGCTCCATGGCGGTAGCTGCGGGCGTGGCCTCGCTGGAGGAAGAGGCTGCAGGGCGCTGGTGGAGTCCGACGGGGCGACCAACGAGGAAGGAGCGGGCGGCGCGGTGGCGCTCGCCGGGGCTTGGGGGGGTCCAGCAGGTCGCGGATGCTCGGGGCGGGGAAGGAGGACCAGGTGGCGCGGGGCGACCTGCTGCTAGGTCAGGGAAGGAGGGCGGCCGGGGCCTGGCGGCATTGCGGCAAGGCCCGAGGGTGATGGGCCACTGGCGCGAGGTGCTCGGGAGGAGGAGGGCCTGAGGGCCGGTGGCGCGGGGCGAGAGGGAGCTGGGGTCGAGCGAGGAGATCGAGGGAACGAGGGTTTGGGCGAGAGGAGAGGGATCGAGGGAATCGGGCGCTGGGATGAGGGTTGCGGCGCTGTAGGGAGAGAGCGAGGGGAGAGATGGGGTCGAGCAGGAGCGGCGCTTAGGGTTAGGAGCTGGGGTTGGGCCTTGGGCCAGAAGGAGGCTGAGCAATTCTTAGGAGGCTGGCGGCTGGGCCTCTGCGATTCTTCTTCTTTTCTAAAACAGATAGAAAAGAAAAAGCAAAAAAGAAAAGGAGGAAAAAAGAAGGTTACAAAAAGAGTTTGAACAAGAGGTTATTTTTCTCGGGCTCATAAAAATGAGCGCGGTCCGAGAAAATAGAAAAAGGCATGATCGAGATATAATTCAAACATATTTGAATTTAATTCAAAAGAGTTTGAACTAAGACTTGATTATTGAAGTGTCCAAAAATGTTTGAATTTTTGGAATAGCCTCAATAAAACGGATAAGAATTATAGACAAGGTTTGAGGCAAGGAATTGGGGAAGAAAAGGCATGGGGAAAAGTTATGCAAGTGCGTTGGGTTAATTCCAAACAAATGGAATATTTATTTATAATAGCTCCATAATACCAGGAGGATATGTTATAAAGAGAAGTCATCCTTCCCTCGATTTAAATGGACCGAAGGTCCACACGATTTATTTAAGTTGAGATGCAAAAGATTAAAGACATGATGGCATGATGCAAGGCAAAATAAATAACACAAGCACAAAAGAAACACACGGGAGAACCCGGAACATCTGGAATCTTCTGGGACGTCGGTCTTCGGGCGTCACAACTCTCCCACACTAACAGAGGATCTCGACCCGAGATCCTAGAGATAGCACCGGGTAGAAACGAAAAAGAAGAGGTAAAACAAAGTTGCTTCTTTGACAAACGAATGAAACCACAAGCCTTGAGAGGTTGAAAACTTGAAGAAAAGACACGACGGAGAAGAAAGAAATTGAATCTCTCCGTTAGACAAGATGAACAAGGAACATTACGAGAACCTTATAGGTTGAAAGACATGAACAAGAGCTCACGGATCATGGAAGAATTTAAACCACTCCGGTTGAATAAATCTAGAGAAGGAATAAGAACGAAAGAATTTGGACAGCATTTCGACTGAGAATCGAAGGAATTAACATGAGCTTGAGGAGAAGGGATGATACTTGATGAAATCAACAACACACTGCCTCCGAAACAATTGGAAGATTGGCACAAGAGGTAAGAAAGATTTCAGACAGCACTCCAGTTGAAAAGAGAGGAAAAACTTTGATAAGATGAGAGAACTCGAACGTTGGGCACAACACTTCAGTTAAATAGATAAACAAGGAAAGAACATGATCTTGACAAAACAAGATTATGGGAGAAAGAGGGCAATATCCCAGTGCCTCCGGAATGAAAGAATAGCATAAAAATCAATGAAAGAAATGAACGGAGAAGAAAAATGACAACTTCTCCCACAATGAATTAGAAAATCCTCCTTACGAAGAAGGATTGAACGGAGTTGTTGGAAATTCAACAACGAAAGAATAAGCTTGATGTGGGCTTATGGAAAACATCTCAAAATTAAGAGGTGATAACCAGCCACTGACGAAAACATTTGATTGGATTGAGATCAACGAGGAGATGAAAAACTCTTTCACCGAGAGGATAAATGAAGAACTTGGGTCATTTATAAGCACCATACATAGCAACAATCCTTAAGGAAAGCTTTTAGGTGAAATACAACCCAAGATTACTCCAACAAATAAATTGAATGGTTGGAAAGATCTCAATAACAAAGAAAATGATGGGTTTAAATATCTCATTCTTGATAACTCGTGAATCATAATTCATGAAGGACTTATCAAGAATGACATAACACCATCAGAAAAGATAAGGTAGAAAGGATTGCAATTGGAAGCATGATGAAGAATGCTTGAGCTCCAACAAGAATCTTGATGAAGACTTCAAGGATGAATTAAAACATGATGAACCACCATGAAGAACTCTGGTAATGAAAGCATGAGAAGTGAAAGATGAAAAGAATAAGATTCAAGGCCTGCGATGAATTAGATGGAGCTTTGAAATGATATAATTGAAATAACTTGGATCTCCGGAGAACAAGATGAACAACTTGAAACCGAGAATATGACATGATGAACAAGCTCTGGAAAAAGAGATTAATCACTTCGGGGAAATAAGAATAAGATTTATTGTATGCTTATCCTTCACCAAATTAAAATGATGACAAGCAATGGATTTGGCATACTACTTATTCTCGTTGCAAAGAATTAAAGAGAGATATAGCACAACCTTGGATAAATATTCAACAAAGCACCGGTAGGATTATGAAAAGAACAAATGAATTAATACGATAACAAGGAAGAGAAATCTTGAATGAACCACCGTAAAAATCGAAACCGAGTGATGATAGAGAACAAACCACCATGAAGAATTAGAAAATGAACGAAGATACATGAGGCAATCTTAGATACAAAAGAACGAATGGATCACGAGCAGAATAAAGAATACTTGAATGATGCACCGGAAGAATATGGAGACGAACGGAGAGGCATCGATGAAGAATATTTGGAGGACGAAGTTGAAAACTAAGAACAAGGAATCTTCTGAAATGATGGCCTTCGGAGGATCACAAATGGAAAGAATTCATGAAATGCTTCGGATGAGTATAAAAAGAATTCCTCACAAACGGAACAATAATGAAGATGGCATTAAGCTAGAACCACGAATCTTCAAGAGAACGAGCCAAGATTTAAGAGGAACTCTTCTCCGATCTTCAAATATAGAGAATGACGAGGAAAAACACCTTGAAGAATTGCGAGATACTCCGGAAGAATAAAAAGATGGAAGGTGTACCAAACATGAAAAGAATTTGAAAACGATCTGGGAGAAGGCATATGACTGATGGAATCCATACTTACGTCACCCTTTTAAAAGAATTTGAGTATAACTCCAGAAAAAATAGAAGAGCTAGGTAAGATCCTGGAAAAAGACCTGTGGGTTAGGGGCCACTCAAAAGAAATCACCATTGAAAAAGATTGTTTAAGAGATATTGCACCAGTTGAAATAAATGGCTTGAATAAGATAGCAATCCTCAAAATAGCTTGAACGGATTAAGAATGGAAACACGAATCTTCCGAGATATCTTCAGCACTCCGGAGAAGAATTAGAGAGTTGAATAATCAAGAGAGACTTCGGATAAGAAATTTCAACATGGGAAAACATGTGAAACAAGAAGATGAGATATGATCAATACGTAAGCTTGGATTTAGTCCACCGGAGAAGAATGTTAGGATTAAGAATGATGAACTTGAAACTCTTGAGCATCTTCACAATAACTCACCGGATAAGAACATTGAAGGAAAAGAATGAAGAAACATCACATGAATAAAATGGATATTTCATTTGAGAATTTCTGGCTCCAAGAAGAAGAAGGGTGGGAGGGTGGGGAAACAAAGATAACTTGGGATGAATGAAACAGACAAATTGTCAGATTTCTCAACGGCGTCCGTATGGAATAACTTGAAGAGAAGGCACACCGGTTAAAAAGGATTAACATGAAAATCTCGATGGTCAAGAAGAATTAGCACTCCCATAGAAATATGAGAACACCGATTAGGAAAGGTATGGAATCAACACTTAACATCGAAGCAACTCGAATACCAGAATCAAAACAAGAACAAAGGATAGATATGTTGCAACATGATCTTCACAATATCATTCGAACAGAGAATTGAACGAATGAATTCCGCAGGTACATCAACTTGTCGAGAAGCCACTTGGGAGAAGAAAAGGTAAATAAAAAAAGCAACAAGGAGCAGATAGAACAAATACAAGATAGAAGCTTCGTTCGACAAATTAGTGCTGAAAGCTCATGGAACGTGTTACAAAAGGGTTTTGCAATCCCCGGATCAGCATAGCCAAGGACCCTTTAAGATGCAACTCCCGATCGAAACAAACGCCCATAAAACCACTTCACTCAATGTAGAACCCCGAACTTCATATCATGCACTCGTTGGAATAATTCCTATGAGCTACCAGATGAACCCACCTATTAATTTCCGAAAGTTTCCAGTTATGCAATCAGGTGTTGGGGATACAGGGGAAGCACCGCGCACTCAACTCTAATCCTACATCCAGCTGTATCCATCCTTCAACACATAACCAGTTATTTCCGTAAACCGTTTACCTCGGACCTTCGAAACGCATCTACTATACAAGCTATGGCAATACTCCCGAACTACCTCCCCAGTACTAGGTGATGTCGGGGTTATCTTGCCACTAACCGCATAGGAGAGTTTTCGATGTCGGCCGTCTTAAGTATTCTAGAACTGCCGCGATATATTTGTGACGACAACACCTCGGAGCTCAACTCCCCGGGACACTGCCACAGCCCCTAATGACAGGAGGCATCGAGAACAATGTTCTCGTCACAAAGACATCGGAACAATCCAAACAATACTCGCGTGATCCTAAAAAAAATTTGGTGAATTTTTGAGAATAGAAGAGACAAGAGTAATCGTCAGGAGTCCTCACCAGAGTGAAAAGAGATGAGGAGCAAAGAATTCCTACTCTCCGATATAAATATAGGACTCAAAACATTTTCAAGTGTGTGCCTAGACTCAACCGTCAACGATTCGATCAATCAGTGGGGGCTTCTAGGTCAGAGAAGGCTCTAATTACCAACTTGTAATGCCCAGGATGGGACTATACCTCCTACGTGTCGAGGCACGACTTAAAGGTATAAGCCCATTCTGGAATGATCTCAAGTTTGGTATCTTTGCACGACTCATGTAAAAGAGGGATTAAATTGCAAAAGGACATAGTTGGCTTACACTCGCCACTTCACACAATACATTACATAAGCAAGACATCATTCAAAACATCACAACCCAACTACGGGCGAAGATCCAAAAGAAAGATACCAAAACATAAAGCCACAGGTCCGAATCGCCCCTAGTAGAAACCACTACTTATCGTCGAAAACGTCGCAAGTATACGGCCACGCTCTTCATGGAACTCCCAGAAGTTCTTGAACCAGCTCCTGCATCATTCTCGGCTGAACCTGCGTCTGGTGTTGTAGTATCTGTGAGCCACGAGGACTCGACAATCCCATAACCATGGGTATCAAGACTAGCAAAGCTTTATGGGTAGGAAGAGGTAAAGTGGTGAGGTTGCAGCAGCGGCTAAGCATAATATGGTGGCTAACTTACGAGTACAAAAATAAGATGAGCATCTACGCAAACGGTCGCAACTAGTAGTGATCGCTAAAGATCCTAAACTACCTACGAGTCAAACATAACCCCACCGTGTTCTCTTCTCAAAGTGAAAAGAGACAGTCACGGTTACTCACACAGTTGTGTGTTTTACTTCGGATCCTCTGTCAAGTTTTCTACAACCGGACATTAACAAATTCCAATCTGCCACATAACCGCGGGCACGGCTTTCGAAAGATCATAACCCTGCAGGGGTGTCCCAACTTAGCCCATCACAAGCTCTCACGATTAGCTGAAGTGATAAATATAATATCATCACTCCTTATCTTAGGGAAATCCGATCAGGCTCGGCATCCCGGTGCACAAGACATTTCAACAATGGTAAAACAAGTCCAGCAAGACCTCCCGGCGTGCCGACACCCTAGCCGCGCGTATCTCATCTCAGGCCACGACCGGATGAGCACAGCGTACAGCGGCCAAACCCCAAGTTTCCAAGGGGGGGCGTGATAACCCTCAACCATAAGGGATCAAGATAGTCTTCGCGGGTAAGAATAACCCAATTTATAGATTCGACACACGGGGAGCCAAAGAGTATTTATAAGCTTTGACAGTTGAGTTGTCAATTCAACCGCGCCTGAAATATACTTACTTGCAACAAAAGATAAGTGGTAACGGTGATATGATAGTGATGGTGGTGACAGCAAAAGTAAACAGCAAAAGTAACAACTAATAACCAGCAGGATTGAAACACTGTAGGCTAGGGAGATGGATGGTTGGGCGCTGCATGGATGAGATACATCATGAATCTAACTTGGGGCAAGGCACGCAGAAAAGTAATGATCATCTAGGCAAATATCAAACATTAGGCATGTATCCCACAGGTAGTTGTACGTGCTTGCAATAAGAACTTGCACAACATCTTTTGTCCTACCATCCCGCTACGAACGGGGCCAAAAGGAACTTATGGAGATTAAGGTGCTCCTGTCAAAGAGCACCGGAACAAAGCAATAAACTCAATGGATACATGTAATCCTCAAATTATGGACCATCCCCTTTGGTGTCCCAAGCTGTCACCTTTGGGCTCGCCGGTTCCGGACCGTAATAGGTGCAAACAACTCATAGATAGGATCAAGAACACAAATATATTCATGCAAACACATATGGTTCAGATCTGAAATCATGGCACTCGGTCCCTAAGTGACAAGCATAAAGAGCAACAAGTTGAAGCAAAGATGATAAACACCAAAGTAGACGATAGGCAACATGCCCCCAACAATCTGATAAACTATTACATGATCTAACTCATCCAATCCCTACCATCCCCTTTGCCTACAGCAGGGAATTACTCACACGTGGAAGGAGAAGTCATGGAGGGAGGATGGAGTGGTGATGATGATGACGATGGTGACGATCTCCCCTCTCCGGAGGCCAAATCAGCCTCCAGATTAGCCCTTCCGAAGAAGAACAGAGGGTGGCGGCGGCTCCGCGACGGAAACTGGGAAAACGACTTCTGTTCTGGGGTTTTCTTGTCACGATAATAAATACGAGTCAAAGTAGGGCACCAGAGGGGGAGGACCCTCCCAGGCGGCCTCCCGGCGCGGCCAGGGGTGGGGCCGCGCCAGCAGGGCGCCTGGGGCCCCCCTGGCTGCCCTCTGGCCCCACTTCTGGCACAATGGCCCTTCGGGTGCGTGGATTTTCTGTGATTTTTCTTGGAATTTTCTGAGATACCTAAAAATTCGTTTTCCTGCACACAATAAAACCATACAGGCAGCTCTGCTGAAAACAGCGTCAGTCCAGGTTAGTTTAGTTCCAATCATGCAAGATTGAGGTCAAAACAATAGCAAAAGTGTTTGGAAAAGTAGATACGTTTGAGACGTATCAACTCCCCCAAGCTTAGCATATTGCTTGTCCTCAAGCAATTCAGTTCAACGAACTGGACGCGACAAAGAAAACTTTGACAAACTCTTCGCTTCATTAGATGTATATAAGCATGTACAACGAAAAGAGTCTAGCAAGTATTGAAACAATGCTATGAGGACAATGCACGGAGCAATCCTTCTTTCAAGTGACCAATCACAAATACCTAAAAGTAAATAATATACTACTGAAAATCAAGATAAGATTACATTGCACATAGCTTGAACATACTAGAGTGGTATCTCGCTAGCCTCCATGAGTGAAGCAAAACATAAATGCAGAAACTCCTCCAGAGTTTTAAAGGAGACTAGAACTAAGAATTTCAGAATAAATAATACCGCAAGCATGCAGAAGACAATGTAATACTTTGGGACAATGCACATTACACTCAGAATGACAATTATGCTCTCCTAGTTGGTGCTTTGAAGAAAGAAGGTGGAGACTCTCGAACCGTGGAATTTGATGGCGAGGTTGAAAACCCATTGTTGGAAGCAAAGACTAAACATGTACCAGAGCTCTTGGTTTTGAAAACAGAGGTAAAAATGATTTTGGGAGGTGCATATTTCATTAACGAATGTTAGTAGACAACCCAATCACTTCCCGAACTAGACAAGTTTCGAGGAACGGCTCCCGCACGGGGACGATCACATCCCCTTAATCTCATTTGTTTATCACTGCCAAAAAATTTCTGATTTCTCATGAACAAAGCGTGAAGGAGGGTTTGTTGTTGTATTATCTTTTATGAGCCGGGCGCACTCATGCCAGTTCCTCCTCGTATTAGGGGTTTGCAGATTAGACATGCAATCCCGGGATAAAACTTGTCCAACTTAAAAAAGATCATGAATTAACTACTACTTCCTCATGAGCTAAAACAGGGGCACAAAATAGGAGTAAATTTCAATAATTTCGAGATGGTACAAGAAAGTCTTCGTTAAGATGGCAGGTAAATACCACATGGGAAGGTATGGTGGACTCATATGGAATAACTGGTTTGAAAGGATTTGGATGCACAAGCAGGATTCCGCTTAGTGCAAGCGAAGGCTAGCAAGAGACTGGGAAGCGACCAACTAGAGAGCAATAACGGTCATAATCATGCAGAGCGACAAAGCAACATTGAATTGGGCATGAAAGTGATATAACTATTCTGAAACTCAAAGATCATCAAGGCAAAGCAGATTTTTAGTCTTAAACATGTGTAAACATGTGCCAAGTCAATCCAAGAATTCTCCAAAAGGAAATACCACCTTAGTATACCAAACTATGAACAATGCAATGCATGTAAATCATTTCAATAACACATTATATACTCTAGCTATTTGAGACTAGCCACAAGGAAAGCATGAACCACTGGGAAAGCATTGTAAACATAGCACTATGTCGCTACAAGCTGGTCTCTAGATCATAAGTACAGGCATATGTACAAAAGTAGAAACAAGAAGAGTTCATGCTGGTTGTCCTTGTTGCTTCCCTTCAGTCGATCTTCGTCATTACTGCCTCGTCACTTGCACAATCGAACGTAGGAAATATAATTAAATGCCATCACGGACTCGAGCTGAACTCTGAAAACAAAGCAAATTAAAGAGAGAAAGGAAATCTTTTTGGGTTGTTTCAAAGGTTGAACGAAAGCAAAAGAAAAAGGGGAATCTTTTTGTTGTTTTTGCAAAGAAAGAACAAAGAAGAACGGGCAAAAACTTCGAAAAGATCAAAGCGAACAAAAATAAAACGGATAATACAATGGAAAAGTGAGAAGGGCACGTACTCCCCCCAAGCTTAGGCTTTTGGCCTAAGTTGGTAGTAGCTACTGCCCCCAGGAGCCTCCTGCTCCGGGGTGGTACTGGTGAATCCAAGGGTCGTAAAAGGATTCCGGCGCGTACACCGAAGTCCTCGGATCCTCCCACGAAGAAGGGTCCGCACTCCAAGCAGAGGAAGACCCTTCACCAAACTGGGTGACGGTCTCCCCCTGAAAAGGTGGTAACTCACCGTCCTCCTCCTCGTCGGGCACAACCCCCTCCATGGGGTTATGAAACTGATGTTGGACCATGAACTCATCGAACTGGATAACATCAAAGGACCATCCGTTCCTGCGAGAAAAATCAAACAAAAGAGGTGCAGGTAGACGGATCTTGCGTTCTGCGGTAGTTCCGAAACGCAAGATATAAACAAGGTTACCAAACTCAGAAGTCATGGTAACAAACTTATGCCTTTTCATAGCAGCAAGATCAAAACTTAAATAAGTAAAAGGCTTATCATCAGGGTGTGGGGTGCCTTTAAGATACTCTAAGATAAGTGTGGCATAAACGCCACCAAATAAATCTCCCATGTTACCGTTCATAGCAAGGCGTCGAGCAATTAAGGTACCCACATTATAATCAAACCTCCCTGAGAGGGTTGTTGCCAGGATAGCAATATCCGGCGCAGAAATGTTGCTCGTGTTGTCACGAGCTAATACCCCTCTAGCAACATAATACGCAAAATACCTGAGGTGAGGGAATAAGATGCTGGAGATTTTTGACCGATGAATATCCCTCATACCCATGCTGCAGAGAGAGTTGAAGATGGTTTTCAGCTCGGAGGGCTGAGAGGTCATCTTCGCCGTCCGCCCAACGTTTGGCACACCTATTATTTCACAAAACTTTTCCAAGGGCATGGTCAAAAGATTATTGTAAATTTTAAACTCAATAGCACCAGTATCAAGGTTATATCTAAAACTGTTAATGAAACCGGAGGTGAGTTTTTGATACTGAGTAACACGGCACGTGACGAGCCGTGTCAGACCTGCATTAGCACAAAGATTATAAAACTCATCCTTAATTCCTGCAGCTTCAAGGAATTCATCACATGGGAACATCATCGCACGTGTTGGATTTGTGTCTTCCAACAACTCTAGGGGCACATGATCTTCATTGTAGCTCACCCTAGCAGTCGAGGGTGAAGCTGCGGCTCTAGTAACTCGATCAGAGCGCGCGGGCTTCTTCTTCTCAAGCCACCCCTTTGCCCTTCCTAACAAACTCATTTCTGAAATTTTTGGCAAATTACAAAAACAAGGATTTAAACAAAGTGGATTAAGGCAAATTATTCAACTCACTTACCTAAAGCATAAACTTGCATCAAAACTTGGAAAATAAATTTCTACACATGCATGCAAGCTCATCTACACAGCACCAAGAACTACTAAATACTCACAAATGAAGCCACCAACCAAAAATCTAATTGGAGGGGTGGAGGAGTTACATACCAGGGAGTATTTGTTCAAACTCTCAGCTCGAATGATAGGCTCTAGAGAGAGATCGAAAATTGCCTCCAAGAACAGCAAGAACGCAAGAACAGGTGCAAAACTCGTGTTTTCGGAGAGAAAGAGAGAGAGAGGAAGAAGACTCACCTGGAGGCGGGACCTGTGGGCTCCAGGCGCCCTATGGGCGCGGCCGGGGGGCAGGCCGCGCCAGCTGGCCGCCTGGGCCACTGGTGCCCCCCCCCCCTGGTCAGCCCCAGGTGCCTCTGGGTCACTCCCGTCATGGAAATTTTTATTTTTATTTTTCTGGAATTTTTCTGAAAACTTCACTGTTGAAAGATTTTCGAAGTTCAAAAAGCTGCAAAACTTTCTGAAAAGTTAAAGCAGTGATTAGTATTGTGAAGCTTCAAAAACATAAACACTTGGTACAGCAAGGAGAACAAAAGCTAAAACAAATGAAAACATAACAAGCTCAACTTTTTACCTATATAAAACATGCTCACTAGTAAGGTTGATCAAGTCTTACCAACAAACCGGCGATATATAGAGCAGAAAGTCCCACCTCTTACGAAGTGATCATTGCACTTTTACTTTAATGGACATTGTCCCCACCATAATAGTTTTGTATTTGTGGTGCACATGTAGTGGACAGTCCCATTCTCCAATCTTCACGGTCTCGATATTTTCTACAGAGTTGAGGCCATGCCTCTTGTCGGTCTTCTTTGGAAAATACACCGTGTGTTCTTTATCATTCACATTGAAGGTAACCTTTCCTTTATTGCAATCAATAATAGCACATGTGGTGTTAAGAAAAGGTCTACCAAGAATAATGGACATGCTCCCATCCTCGGGCATGTAAAGCACGACAAAATCAGTAAGGATCAAACAATTAGCAACTTCTACGGGAACATCCTCACAAATACCTATCGGGACAGCGGTTGACTTGTCAGCCATCTGAAGAGAGATATCTGTAGGGATTAGCTTCTCTAAACAAAGCCTCTTGTAAAGAGAGAGAGGCATAACACTCACTCCTGCTCCAAGATCACATAAAGCAGTTTGGACATAATTATTCTTTATGGAGCAAGGAATGGTGGGTATACCTGGATCACCAAGCTTCTCAGGAGTCTTGCCACTGAAAGAGTAGTTAGCAAGCATAGTAGATATTGCTTCATTGGGAACTTTTCTTTTATTAGTAACAATATCTTTCATATATTTTGAATAGGGAGGTAACTTAATGACATCAGTCAAAGGGATTTGAAGAAAAAGAGGTTTCATCCACTCACAAAACTTATTGTAATGCTCTTCTTCTTTAGATTTGAGAGACTTACCTGGAAATGGCATGGGTTTCTGTATCCATGGTTCTCTTTCCTTCCCATGTCTTCTTGCGACGAAGTCTTCTCTAGTGTACTTCTTGCGTTTGTTGGGTGCTTCTTCTTATCGAACTTCAGGCGGATCATTCTTCTCCTTATCCTTATCTTCAGGTTCGGCACCGTCTTCAGTCTCAGCATCGGAGGTAGATATACTGTTGGGATCAACAGCTGGCTCTTCACTTGTAATAGGATCATTGGAATTGTCAGCCTCCTTGTGTTTCTTCTTCTTCTTCTTTGGAGAGCCAACAATTTCTTCTTCCTGCATTTGAGAATCTTGCTCGATTCTCCTCGGATGCCCCTCTGGATAGAGAGGATCTTGAGTGCTAGTTCCTCCTCGGGTCTTAATCCCGAAGGCCTGTAAATCATCCTCTACCATAGGAGGGTGAGTGGTAGGCTCACACAACTTCTCAATAGGGGGTAGATTCTTCACGTCTTCAGTTTTAATACCCTTCTCATTAATAGACTTCTTTGATTCTCGCATATCTTCGGGGCTTAGAACAAACATGCCCCTCTTCTTTGGTGGTGGAGGTGGTTCAGGGACGGACCAATCTTCATGGTTTTTGGCAATCCTGCCCATCAATTCTTCTGCATCGTCCGGTGTTCTTTTCCTGAAAACACAACCAGCACAACTATCCAAATAGGACCTGGATTCATCAGTTAGACCAGCATAAAATATATCGATTAATTCATTCTTAGGGACTCCATGTCCTGGTCTAGCCTGGATCAGACTACAGTACCTCCCCCAAGCTTTAGGGAGGTGCTCATCCTGCAACTGTTTAAAGTTATAAATTATTTGTAAAGCAGCATGTTGCATATGAGCAGGAAAGTATTTATCAACAAAAGAGTGAGCTAAGTCTTGAGGATTCTTAATGGAACCACATGGTAGTGCGTCATACCATGTTTTAGCACCTTCCTTCAAAGAGAAAGGAAGAAGCTTAGTCACATAAAAGTTCCGTATCTTTTCATTCATGGTAAACAAGCCACCCAACTCAGTGAGTTTGGTCAGGTGTGCAATAGCATCATCATTTTCTCCGCCATAAAAAGGGTCAGCTTCAACCATAGATATAAGCGAAAGATCAACAGAGAAATCATAATCAGGATCATTGATGCATATAGGAGATGTAGCAAATTCAGGATCAGGAACAGTCTTGTTCTTCAAGGAGTGTTTTTCAAGCAGCTTCTTAATAGCTTCAGGGTCAGAGTCGGCAAAACTCTGTCAGTTCCCTACATAAATCATCATCAAGCATAATGTAATCATCATCAAGGAGTCTCTCCTTGAGTTTACTCAAATCAGGATAATCATAAGTTCCACCAATAGGGTAGCGAGTAACAGGAATTTCAATTCCAGATTTTTTTGCAGCAGCAGCGATCTATTTCTCAAGAGCATAACCAAGTGAACCAATATCATCAAGAGTAGTAGAAGCATCATCAAAAGTATCGGACATAGTAACAGATTCAGTAGAAGAATCATGTGGTGGTGGTGAGGCAAACTTACTCATAACAGAAGGTGATTCAAGTGTAGCACTAGTGTTCAGAACAGTACCTCTTCTTGTAGTGGATAGTAAGATCGGAACCTTGGGGTCTCCTTTCTTACCCATAGCGGATGAAGTGCAGCAGGTAGGATACTTCAAGTAGACTTGTAAATATTGCTATGCTCCCCGGCAACGGCGCCAGAAAACGGTACTTGATAACCCTCAACCGTAAGGGATCGAGATAGTCTTCGCGGGTAAGAATAACCCAATTTATAGATTCGACACACGGGGAGCCAAAGAGTATTTATAAGCTTTGATAGTTGAGTTGTCAATTCAACCGCACCTGAAATATACTTACTTGCAACAAAAGATAAGTGGTAACGGTTATATGATAGTGATGGTGGTGACAGCAAAAGTAAACAGCAAAAGTAAGAACTAATAACCAGCAGGATTGAAACACTATAGGCTAGGGAGATGGATGGTTGGGCGCTGCATGGATGAGATACATGATGAATCTAACTTGGGGCAAGGCACGCAGAAAAGTAATGATCATCTAGGCAAATATCAAACATTAGGCATGTATCCCACAGGTAGTTGTACGTGCTTGCAATAAGAACTTGCACAACATCTTTTGTCCTACCATCCCGCTACGAACGGGGCCAAAAGGAACTTATGGAGATTAAGGTGCTCCTGTCAAAGAGCACCGGAACAAAGCAATAAACTCAATGGATACATGTAATCCTCAAATTATGCACCATCCCCTTTGGTGTCCCAAGCTGTCACCTTTGGGATCACCGGTTCCGGACCGTAATAGGTGCAAACAACTCATAGATAGGATCAAGAACACAAATATATTCATGCAAACACATATTGTTCACATCTGAAATCATGGCACTCGGGCCCTAAGTGACAAGCATTAAGAGCAACAAGTTGAAGCAAAGATGATAAACACCAAAGTAGATGATAGGCAACATGCCCCCAACAATCTGATAAACTATTACATGATCTAACTCATCCAATCCCTACCATCCCCTTTGCCTACAGCAGGGAATTACTCACACATGGAAGGAGAAGTCATGGAAGGAGGATGGAGTGGTGATGATGACGACGATGGCGACGATCTCCCCTCTCCGGAGGCCAAATCAGCCTCCAGATTAGCCCTCCCGAAGAAGAACAGAGGGTGGCGGCGGCTCCGCGACGGAAACTAGGAAAACGACTTCTGTTCTGGGGTTTTCTCGTCACGAGAATAAATATGAGTCAAAGTAGGGCACCAGAGGGGGGAGGACCCTCCCAGGTGGCCTCCCGGCGTGGCCAGGGGTGGGGCCGCGCCAGCAGGGCGCCTAGGGCCCCCCTGGCTGCCCTCTAGCCCCACTTCTGGCACAATGGACCTTCGGGTGCGTGGATTTTCTGTGATTTTTCTTGGAATTTTCTGAGATACCTAAAAATCCGTTTTCCTGCACACAATAAAACCATACAGGCAGCTCTGCTGAAAACAGCGTCAGCCCTGGTTAGTTTAGTTCCAATCATGCAAGAATGAGGTCAAAACAATAGCAAAAGTGTCTGGAAAAGTAGATACGTTTGAGACATATCAGGGCGCCGCACACGACTCTATTTGGGACCAACACCATCAGCACTGCCCCCCCCC
>LR738713.1:855283271-855298107 GCA_902687465.1 Secale cereale
CCCCCCTGTTATGTAGAATTAAGAACCCGGGGACATGACCCCCTATGCAATTAATTAATTAATTAATTAAGTTGTTATTATGAGCAAATTAAAACCAATGTTGGTCCTTGCTGGAGGAGTTTTATTCAAAGTCAAACTGTCAAGGGGTCCCCATCCACCCATCGTGTAAGGAACGCAAAATCAAGGAACATAATGCCGGTTTATCGGCGCCTAAGGTGGCATGAGTGGAACAAAACACCGAGCAACAGGCCAAGCCTTCCACCCATGGCCAGTATATAGGTGTGTTAAATAATAATAATAGATATTGTGATATTCCAACAACAAGTTCCCTCCTGGAACGAACTTCATCATCACCTTCAACTAACAACGCTATAAGAGGGGCTGAGCAAGCGGGTAACATAGCCAAACAGTGTTTTTGCTAGGAAGGTGTCAAAGGTTAGAGGTTTCATGGCAACAAGGAGAGGGGCTGACAATAAGATGGGTAGCGCGACATGTAACGATAGCATCGAGACAACTAAGCATGGCAATGGTAGTAAAGGTATCCAAGGGTATGATCATCTTGCCTGGGATTCCGCGAGGGAGAAGAACAAGTCCATGAAGTAGTCGAACAGAACCTCACAACTCCGGAACGAACCCGAAGCTAACGAGGGAAGCAAACCGGAAAGAAACAAGCAACACGGTAAACACACTTATCATAACCATGGCATGATGCACAAACAAGTATGATGCATGTCCGATTTAAATATGCATGTCATGGCAAAGTGCACAAACAAGTACTACAAGTTAAGTGGAGCTCAATATGCAACGAGTTGCATATTGACGAAACACCACATTTTATATATTTAGTTGACTCTCGTTTATTTACAAGACAAGATTAAATGTTTGTTAACATGGCAAGAGGTGAAGCAAAACAAACTACCTATTTAGACATTTTAAATGAGGCCGGAAAAACAACAACAATTCCGGAAAATCCCCATGAGCATGTTTAGCAATATTAAGCAAACAACAATTCACACATTTTAATGTTGTTAACATGATGCGGATGGCATGATCAAGTTTTATGCAATTTTTATTAAAAGTTGACATGAAGAAGATAAGGAGTATATGTCACCGTGGTGGAAGGAAAAAGGTGCCACGGTAACGATCCGAAAATGATGCAACGGCAACATCTCGGTTCTGGTAGCTTGTTGAGAGACCGGTGCAAAAGAAAAGGTGGTGTGAACGAGTCGAACAAGATGAAAAGGTGGGGTGATCCCGTCACCGGGTTTCCACGGGTCGGCGACGAGGCAACCGATGAGCACGACAAAAGACGAGCACAACGGCCGCGGCGCAAACAAGTGGAGCATCTCATACATCACATCAAACATTCGTCCACGGGTCATCGTCTCGGGGTTATACCTTCGAAGCGTTCGTTTCGGGGCGGCTCGAGATCGTAGAGGGACGTAGTGGAAGTAGTCGTTCCGCGAGTCGGGGTACACGTTCGTAGAGGGAAGTAGTCGTTCCATTCGTCGAGGAAGTAGTGGAAGTAGACGTTCACGAGGCGGTCGTTGTACACGTTCGTAGAGGGACTTGAGGGTTCCGAGTGCTCCGGGCCTAGTGGTACTTGCGTTTCTCCTTGTAGTCGAACTTGACATCGGGCGTCGAGGTACTTGTTGCATCGTCGGGCGTAGTTGAACTTGGCATATCCGAAGGGGTACTTGCAGGTCGTCGTGGGAAGTAGATGAACTTGTGCAGTCGTCGTTCGGGTCATGTAGAGGTACTTGGTGCTTCGGGCTGCCATCGTTACTCGTTTGTAGATGTACATGTTCATCCTGACACTTGGCGAAAAAAAAACAGCAGCAACAAACCAAGGTGGTCTCGGTCACGGCCACGGCGAGGAGGAGAGGCGCGGAGGCTGCTCGAGGGCTCGGTCGCCGGCGCTTGGCGAGGTGGCTGCAGGCCTCGGGCGGCAGTGAGGAGGCAGCCCCAACCATGGCAGCAGCAGAGTTCAGAGCTCGGCTCCATGGCGGTAGCTGCGGGCGTGGCCTCGCTGGAGGAAGAGGCTGCAGGGCGCTGGTGGAGTCCGACGGGGCGACCAACAAGGAAGGAGCGGGCGGCGCGGTGGCGCTCGCCGGGGCTTGGGGGGTCCAGCAGGTCGCGGATGCTCGGGGCGGGGAAGGAGGACCAGGTGGCGCGGGGCGACCTGCTGCTAGGTCAGGGAAGGAGGGCGGCCGGGGCCTGGTGGCGTTACGGCAAGGCCCGAGGGCGATGGGCCACTGGCGCGAGGTGCTCGGGAGGAGGAGGGCCTGAGGGCTGGTGGCGCGGGGCGAGAGGGAGCTGGGGTTGAGCGAGGAGATCGAGGGAACGAGGGTTCAGGCGAGAGGAGAGGGATCGAGGGAATCGGGCGCTCGGATGAGGGTTGCGGCGCTGTAGGGAGAGAGCGAGGGGAGAGATGGGGTCGGGCAGGAGCGGCGCTTAGGGTTAGGAGTTGGGGTTGGGCCTTGGGCCAGAAGGAGGCTGAGCAATCCTTAGGAGGCTGGCGGCTGGGCCTCTGCATGCGATTCTTCTTCTTTTCTAAAACAGAAAAGAAAAGAAAAAGCAAAGAAGAAAAGGAGAAAAAAAGAAGGTTACAAAAAGAGTTTGAACAAGAGGTTATTTTTCTCGGGCTCATAAAAATGAGCGCGGTCCGAGAAAATAGAAAAAGGCATGATCGAGATATAATTCAAACATATTTTAATTTAATTCAAAATAGTTTGAACTAAGACTTGATTATTGAAGTGTCCAAAAATGTTCGAATTTTTGGAATAGCCTCAATAAAACGGATAAGAATTATAGACAAGGTTTGAGGCAAGGAATTGGGGAAGAAAAGGCATGGGGAAAAATTATGCAAGTGTGTTGGGTTAATTCCAAACAAATGGAATATTTATTTATAATAGCTCCATAATACCAGGAGGATATGTTATAAAGAGAAGTCATCCTTCCCTCGATTTAAATGGACCGAAGGTCCACACGATTTATTTAAGTTGAGATGCAAAAGATTAAAGACATGATGGCATGATGCAAGGCAAAATAAATAACACAAGCACAAAAGAAACACACGGGAGAACCCGGAACATCTGGAATCTTCTGGGACATCGGTCTTCGGGCGTCACACATCCATAGCGCATTGGTACAAGCGGAGACCGTTCAGTCGACTCACAGCCCACTCGGCTCCGGAAGGCGCCGAGCCGACTCCTTGAGAGATCATTATGAAGATCGAAGGCGTGATCGAATAGGGTCACCCCGGCGGCACGACGATTACGATCCTGCTCTGATGCCCCCTTGATACGTCTCAAACGTATCTACTTTTCCAAACACTTTTGCTATTGTTTTGACCTCATTCTTGCATGATTTGAACTAAACTAACCCGGACTGACGCTGTTTTCAGCAGAGCTGCCTGTATGGTTTTATTGTGTGCAGGGAAACAGATTTTTAGGTGTCTCAGAAAATTCCACGAAAAATCAAAGAAAATCCACGCACCCGGAGGGCCCTTGTGCCAGAAGATGGGCCAGAGGGCAGCCAGGGGGGCCTAGGCGCCCTGCCCAGGCGGCCCCACCCCTGGCCGCGCCGGGAGGCCGCCTAGGCGGGCCCGTCCCCCTCTGGTGCCCTACTTTGACCCGTATTTATCCCTGTGATGAGAAAACCCCAGAACAGAAGTCGTTTTCCCAGTTTCCGTCGCGGAGCCGCCGCCACCCTCTGTTCTTCTCCGGGAGGGCTAATCTGGAGGCTGATTTGGCCTCCGGAGAGGGGAGATCGTCACCATCGTCATCATCATCACCACTCCATCCTCCCTCCATGACTTCTCCTTCCATGTGTGAGTAATTCCCTGTTGTAGGCAAAGGGGATGGTAGGGATTGGATGAGTTAGACCATGTAATAGTTTATCAGATTGTTGGGGGCATGTTGCCTATCATCTACTATGGTGTTTATCATCTTTGCTTCAACTTGTTGCTCTTAATGCTTGTCACTTAGGGCCCGAGTGCCATGATTTCAGATCTGAACCATATGTGTTTGCATGAATATATTTGTGTTCTTGATCCTATCTATGAGTTGTTTGCACCTATTACGGTCTGGAACCGGCGATCCCAAAAGTGACAGCTTGGGACACCAAAGGGGATGGTCCATAATTTGAGGATTCCATGTATCCATTGAGTTTATTGCTTTGTTCCGGTGCTCTTTGACAGGAGCACCTTAATCTCCATAAGTTCCTTTTGGCCCCGTTCGTAGCGGGATGGTAGGACAAAAGATGTTGTGCAAGTTCTTATTGCAAGCACGTACAACTACCTGTGGGATACATGCCTAATGTTTGATATTTGCCTAGATGATCATTACTTTTCTGTGTGCCTTGCCCCAAGTTAGATTCATGATATATCTCATCCATGCAGCGCCCAACCATTCATCTCCCTAGCCTACAGTGTTTCAATCCTGCTGGTTATTAGCTGTTTACTTTTGTTGTTTACTTTTGTTGTTTACTTTTACTGTCACAACCATCACTATCATATCACCGTTACCACTTATCTTTTGTTGCAAGTAAGTATATTTCAGGTGCGGTTGAATTGACAACTCAACTGTCAAAGCTTATAAATACTCTTTGGCTCCCCGTGTGTCGAATCTATAAATTGGGTTATTCTTACCCACGAAGACTATGTCGATCCCTTACGGTTGAGGGTTATCATGTCGGGACCCCGATCCTAAGTCACACCGGTCTAGCATGTAACACACCATATCAATTTGCGGCCTCACGCACGGTATCCCCACGGGTGCCACCTTACCTGGCCCGGGGCCGTTTGCACATTTTGGCTCACGTATATGATAGTGTCACTAGCATCCGTATGACAGAGAACCCGGGCCGACATGACCAGTTATAAACCAAAAGTGGCACTAAATTACAGAGACAGGCATTCATGACCCAGCAACGAACGTGTCGGTCATCAACGTATGAACCCAAGTCGTAGCAAGCTACAAGGACTTAAAGGAACATCGCGTGACATTTCCCCTAAGGGACAGACATAGGAACAAAGGACACATGCCGGTCAGCCTAAGTGTTCCGGAGCAGTAGCAAGCTACCAAGGCTCAGTGGAAGCACTAGGAGACATTTCCCTGTAAGATAGGCTACCAAGGGTAACAACTACGTGTCGGATCCCACACATACCAAGCATTTCAATAACATACACACAATATGCTCAATATGTGCAAATACAACATGGCATCACAACAAGACTCTAATAAACAAAGTATTTATTCATTAGGCTCCGAGAAGCCAAATATTACAAACATGGGTCTCATGGCCCAACATTCAGAGCATACAAGCAACAAGCGGAAGCACAACATGTCTGAGTACAGACATCTACAAATGAAAAAGGCTGAAGAGCCTGACTAACTACAACACTCGTCCAAGATCGTAGCTGAGGTAACAAGCTACTTGTCGAAGTCCAAGCGGAACTACTAGTGAGACATCAATCTCATCTGCAAAACATAAATTAAGCAAACATGAGTACAAAGGTACTCAGCAAGACTTACATCAGATCCTATCATACATGCACTTGTATCAAGATGGCAAAGTGGGGTTTAGTTGCAGGAAGCCAGCTTTGACTCAGTGGCTATCCTGTACTACGATTGCTGGTAACTTTGAGGTGGCGCACACGAGTCCACTAAGCACCACACAATACACCACTATGGATTCATCCCCGTCTCCCTACGAGAAGGCCATCCATAGCACTCACACTTGTCTTGAGTATTTTAGAGTATCCACTTCAAGTTGTCTATGTACCACGTAAGCATCCAAGAAGTCCATAACCGTGGACCCGGCTATTCGAATAGATCATGTTAACCCTGCAGGGGTGTACTTCTTCACACACGCTCTCGCCACTTACCGCCATGTACATCTCGTGTATCTCGGCAACCTTCAAGCGGAAGCCTGGCGAGGGTGTCGGCCACGACCTGACTAACCACACAAGACTCTAGTCCAGGTTTATCGCCTATTCGGGTTCCATCCGTAAGGAGATCCGGCCGGGGTGTCGCTCACGGCCCCAAATGATGTGCGCAGGGTTCCCAAGCCCACCTCGCCGAGTGGATCTACGCTTGGTACACCGTGCCACGGTGCCTAGTCTGTCCCAAGCCCACTGGCCGAGTGCCACTTGGTAGACTACTAACACTACCTACAAACACCAGAAACTAGTTGCAACTCCTGGACAGAGATCATGTTGATTAATAAGTCGAGAGGGGTCGAGTTACCGGAACCCAATGTGTGGTAGTAGCTAGTCATTGGACAACATACTCGGAACTCAGTTCTTAGGGACGGTTCCAGTGAGACAACCCACCATGTACTCCTACATGGCCTCTCACCGCTACCTTTACCAAAACGCATTCACACACTTAACTCTCAGCATCAGAACATATCATTGCACTCCAATTCATTCCCGATGAATCAGACCTGACACACTCTAAGAAATAGCAAGCAAGGCATGGTAAGATCACATCATGGCTTCAATCAACTCCTACACATGCTAGTGGGTTTCAACTATTTACTGTGGCAATGACAGGTCATGCAGAGGAATGGGTTCAACTACCGCAGCATAAAGTAGCAGTTGAAGTCGTTGTTGTCCTATTGCAATAACAGGGAGCAGGAGTGAGAGAGGGGTTGTATCGGAATGAACAAGGGGGGTTTGCTTGCCTGGTAAAACAACGTGCAGAGCACTGCTCCTCTGACAGGTACTCTGGATCGGTCTTCGGAGCTGGACCTATCGAGAAGAACGGTGCCGACAATCAAACACAAGCATATGCAACAATATGATGCATGAATATGGCATGAAGTTATGATGTTGTTTGAGCTAATGCAACTAGCATTTTATTTGGTTGAATTCCATTTGAACCAAGGGTTCAAATGCAACTCTAGGAATAAGCATTTTTAAATGCCAATTATGTGTCTTTCATATAAACAGCAGGTTTAACTTCATTTGTCATGCATGAAAATGGTGCAGATGGATAGATTGAATTTTTCTGATAATTTTTCATATATAAATTATTTCATTCTGAGCTACGGTTGAATTTCTGTGATTTTTTGAAGTTTAAACCAATTTCTGAAATAAATAAATCATTTAAGATTTATTTAAATACCAGAATTGGAATACTGCGTCAGCATGACCCAAGCATGACGTCAGCAGGTCAAAGGGCTGGTCCAGAGTCAAACCTGACAGTGGGGTCCACTGGTCAGTGACTCAGTTAATTAACTGAGTTAATTAACACTATACTAATCCTAACAGAAAGTCAGCAGGGCAGGGCCCACATGTCAGTGGCTAATCTAATTAACCAAAATTACATAATTAAACTAAACAGTCAACTAACTGAAGGGGTGGGGCCCGCCTGTCATTGACCCAGGGGGTCAAATCCTGGTCAAACCCCAGCTAACACGCCGGCGTTTAGCCGCCGGCGGCAGCAAACGCGGCGGAGGGCGTCGGGATTTCCACTCCGGGGGTCTTTTGCGCAGCGGAGACCATCTACGGGGAGCTGGAGCTCACCCGCATCCATTCCAGCCAGCGGCAGCAGCTAGGGCGGCCGGAGCTCGCCGGAAACGAGCTCACGGCGGCGCCGGAGTTCGGGCCTCGTCGGAATTGGAGCTACAGGGCACGGGGAGGCCAGGGAGAAGGTGCTACGGGCTCCTGGTGAAACGGCGGGTGCGGTGGCGTGCTCGGTTTTGAGCTTGCGTGGCTGTGGCCACGGCGGCGGCATCGCCGGCGGCGGTGAGGTCGGGCATCAGCGGGGATAGGACCTAGAGGTTGCAAACGACGGCAAGGACAGGGGGGAAAGAAGGAGAAGCTCACAGTGAGGCGGCGAAGTAGCCTAGTGGGCTCGGGGACGCGTCAGAGGCGGCGAATTCGTCGACGGCGTCCGGTGGCCGTGCGAAGAAGAAGAGCTCGGGGACGCGGTCTCGGGGCGTCCGGGGTCCTGCGGCGCGGCGTAGAGGTTCACGGCGGCGGGGCGGAGCTCTGAGGCTCGTCGGAGAGGCGAGGGAAAGGCAGTGGCTACGGTGGTTGCGATCGGCGGCGACGACGGCGCTCGGGACCGAGCGGGAGAGAGAGCAGAGGAGAGGGGAGGGGTCCAGGGAGAGTGCGAGAGGGTCGGGGGGCGCGTGGCTCGTCCAGAAGCCACCAGGCGGCGAGGGGGATGAAGCAAGCAGGCAGGAGGTGGCGCGGCGCGGCGAAGCACGCGTCGGGCACGCGCCCCAGCCTCCTGGCGCGAGGTTGAGGGTGACTGGCGCTGCCAGTCACCTGGGCCGGCTGCTGGGCCAAGCAGTTGGGCCACTAGGGTGGCACAGGTAAGTTGCTTCCTCTCCTATTTTTTTATTTGTTCTGTTTTCTATTTCTGCAATTATGTTTTGATTTAATTTCTAAACTAAATCAATTATTTTCTTCTGACATTTTTATTTTGCAAGAACCTAGGAATTAATCCAAGCCCCTCAAAATAAAGAATCAGAATTTTGGACATATATAAAATATACAATAATATATATCCAAGCAAATAACTATTGCATTAATTCCAAATGCCCAAAATAAATACTTATAAGCTCCTAATAATATTGGTTTGATTTTTTATCTCTAACCAATATATTTAGAGGGCCACATGAACATTTTCTTGGACCCTTTTGGAGCAATTTTTATTTGGGTCATTTTCAAAAAGGGTTTCTGAGGGTTTCACAAGTCCTCAATTCAATTTCATTTGAAATTTAAACATGATGCAAACAACAAGACTAACCTAGTGCATACCAGAACTAGGGTTGTGACATATCACCCCTCCATGAAATGGTGTGTGTCGTGGAATTAACACGGCAGATGTCCGGTTTAGCGGACTTGATGATGGAACCATCGCACGGGTTAGCTTGAAAGGGTTCATGGCACACAAAGGACACAAAGGGTTTTATACTAGTTCGGCCCCTTCGAGAAGGTAAAAGCCTACGTCTAGTTGGTTTGGTATTGCTTGGGCGTCGGATTACAGGGAGCGGAATCGCTTGCCTGCGTCTCGACGGATCGATCGTTGCTTGTCCCTGAACCGGTACCGGGTCGTCCCTTTATATAGAGGTGACGCCTGGTCCGGTTTACAGAGTCCCGAGGCCGGCTCATAATCGTGTCCGCCTCGGTCTCTGCTCTTTCTTTCTTATCTCTCAAGTTACATCTCTTTGGCGGTTTACGAACCGTATTTCTATACATGGGCCTTGAAATCTCATGGGCCGTAATCTCTACTAAAAAACCAAGTACGATATAACTAAGCCGGTTTACAATATCCGGTTTATACCTATTAACCATATCCCTGACATTAGGCCCCAGAATGATTTGAACTTGTTCATATCAGTCTCCATCGTCTCCTGCAATTTCTCTTCTGTCTTCATCTTTTGTAAACCGGCTCTGACGTCATCCTCCAAAATCATTAAAGTCTGACAATGACATCATCTCCGCATTTAACGCCGCGAGCTGTACTGTAGTTTGTTTTTAATGGTTATCCCGAGAATCAAGGCGTTTAAAGGATCTTTATCCGATTTTTCTCTCTTGATTACCGCACCTGTCGCTTCGCGTCTGCCTCTCTGCCTATAAATAATACTGCCCCTCCTCATTCTTCCTTCTCGCGTCTTCTTCCTCCTTCCGCTTCCTGACCCGCAAGAACTCCATTAGATCCCGAGCTCGGAGCGCCGCCATCGTCTCGTCGGATCAAGAGCTCCTCAGGCCGCTGCATCAACCTGACTCGTCCAGATTCTCTCCGCCACCGATTCCCGCTGTCCCTGGTATGTTTATTCTCCTCATTGTAGATCTGTATCCGCCATTGCCTTGCTGGTGTTCTTCCGCCATTAGGGCTTCTGATGAAGCTTCGTCTCTTTGTAGATATCTTTCTCATAGAAATTTAGTAACCTTTAAACCCTAGTCCGTAGGTCTCTCGCTTAGCATCAGATTAGATCTTCGTCATAGTGACCTTATAGTTTTATTCGTTCCGCCATTAGAGTTCTCCGCGAGCTTCATAATGTTCCTTCTCTGAAACCTGCAACTCCGTAGTATCTTTACCTTTCTGATCTTCTTCCATTTCTATTCTGTTGTAGATGCGTCAGGTACTTTAGATCTTGCCGTTTTTATTTCTGCTGTTGCCTGCTTTAGGTCTCATTTTTATGCACATCCTGTAAGCCCATCTGCTCTGAATTGGACCTCTGTAGATTTCCCGTGTAATTTTCGTTTCTTTATCTCATTATGCTCAGATCTATTCCTCCTTAGCAATGCGTTGAAAACCTGTTTTTCTCTTCAATAGATCCGCTAAGTATGCTCCGGTTTAGATCGTCATGTCATAAACCGGAAACGATGTAGACTGATGCAATGACTTAACTATTCCTCTTCAACTGCCATTTTAAACCGGAAATGATATAACTTGTATTATGATTACCGGTTTAACTATGTCAGCTAGTTCTCTGTTCTCTCCACTGCACAATATGTATAAGTCCCGGATCGTTTGTATGTTCATAATCCGGTTTATGTATTCTTCTTTTCTTCAGCAGTTTGCTCAAATGGCTAAGCAGTATGTTTCGTGCGATTGGGTCCGCTCTGTCGTAACTGAGGAAGACTTAGTCAAACTGTCGAGCATCGGCACCTTAGGGCCTCGGGCCGAGCTGAAATGGCGTGCCCCGGGTAACGAGTGCCCTCCCACTCCTAGATCCGGGGAAGTTATCGTATTTCTGGACCATATCTCCAGAGGCTTCTCTCCCCCCGGTTCAAAATTTTTCCGGGACGTTCTTGCTACCTTCCAGTTGCACCCGCAGGACATCGGACCAAATTCGGTTTCCAACATTTGCGATTTCCAAGTGTTTTCTGAAGCCTATCTGCAAGAAGAACCGTCAGTTGATTTATTCCGGGATTTCTTCCATGCAAACCGGCGTACTGAGTTCACCAGCGGGCCTCATCAAGAGCTTGGCGGGATTAGCATTCAGAAAAGGAGGGATGCAGTTTTTCCTCACGCCTCCCTGCACACTCATCCTAAGGACTGGAACAAGTCCTGGTTTTACTGCGTAGACACATCTCCTGAAGGTGAAAACCCTTTGCCGGGTTATCGTGAAACTCGTATTCCGGCAAATCACCCCTTGCCACAACGATTAAGTGCTGCTGAACGGATCCAGTTTTCTCCACAACTCTCCAAGCTGAGAGCTTTCATGGCCAATGGCCTGATCGGCACTGATTTCCTTCGCTGCTGGTTATCATGGAGTATCCTTCCCTTAAGCCGGCGCCCTGATTTGATGTGCAATTATTCCGGTAAATCGGATGATCCTCAGAGGTTTTCTAAGGAGAAGTTGTCTGAATCGGAAGTAATTGAATCGGCCAAGAAAATTGTCAATCCTGCTCTAACAGACTGCACTAGAGTTGGCTTGGCCCCATACTTCAAGAAGAATAAGCTGCCTGAAGTGAGTGTCTTTAACTTGTATTTTATAAACCGTCCTCTTTGAACCGTCTTTTACTTGCCTTTGCTTTTTTCATTTAGGCCGATGATCCTTTCTGGAGGAGGAAACCTCAGGAAAAACCTGCAAGGCAAGCTCGCCGAAAAACTCCTGCAAACAAGAAAAGGAAAGCAGCCGTTGATGCCGGTTCTCCTTCTGAGGATGATGACCCGGACTCCGAGGTACGCCTTACTCCGGTTTACATTTTGCCTTTATATACTTGTTCACATATCTAATGACGCCCTTTCACAGGATCCCCTCGAAGGTGATAACCCGGCGGAGATTGAGGTAACCCTTATTTCTTCCGATTCAGAACCCCCTCCTCAAAAGAGCCGTCGGACTGTTAGAAAGTATCAATTTTCTCATCCTTATGCTAAGTTGGATCCCAATTTTACTTTGAAGAAACAACAGCACGAAGCTTTGCGCCGGACCACTCGCCATAGCGGCTTGGCAGTGGAGTCCTCTGGAATTTCGTTAACTCCGGCTCGAAAACGCCGCGCTGAGGTGATGCTCTCTCCAACTCTTCTTCACCCCAAGGCCGGTCTTATCAGAAAACCACTTAAACCGACTGATCCTGATTATCAGGAAACTCCACTGTCTTCTTCTGGCGAATCAACCGCTACACAGCTTCCACCTTTGAAGACCGTCCCGGGGTAATTCTCTTTACTTCTTCCGGTTCATGATACCTCCTTCCATTATAATGTTAACTTATTTTTGCTTGTTTTTCCAGCAAACCGAAACCCAGCAAAAAAGCCAAGGCTAAAAAGCCTGTTGCTAATCCTTCTACTGATGAACCGGCGATTGATCCGTCTATCGCCGTTCCTCCTGAAGGTACTCCAGCTGCTCCGGTTGACGAACCCGCTCTTGACACACCTGCTGCTAAAGACCTCCAAGATCCACCAAGCCCGGCCCGGGTTAACTCTCCTCAAGTTAACCCGGCGTCTCCTAAACCGGCTCAAACTGAAGCTTCTCCTCCCAATGCACCCACTTCCCCTGATGTCGTGGTTACTGGTTCTGCTTATGTTGCGCCAGCCGAACCCACCGTTTTAGCAAAACATACAGCTAAAACGGAAAAGGTGACTCAGGAGAAAGGGAAGTGGAGTACTGATATCTCCAGTCTCTCAAGTATGAGTGCTCAGGACATTTATTCCGGATATCTGAACCGGCTCCATAGTAGCCGGGATTATGAAGCCAGCCTCGTAAACCTGATGAGGGAAAAATATGAAGTAAGTTTTCCTCTTTTGACTTTGTCTTTTTTCAACGCCTCTTTATCTTATAACAGCCCCCAAGTTCCGGTTTATCTGCTTTATTGAAGGTAAGCCGGAACTTTGTAGTTTTGAACTGCTGATCCATACATTAGCCCCCAAGTATCGAGTAGATAACTTGGTTATGTAGTTGATACTTGTTTTAAATTGTTGCTTGATGCATCGCTTCAACTGCCATTAGCCCCCAAGTGTCAAGTATACAACTTGGTTGTGTGCTTGAGACTTGTATTCTCAATTTATCCTTGCTGTCTTACTTCAACTGCCATTAGCCCCCAAGTGTCAAGTAGACAACTTGGTTGTGTGCTTGAGACTTTGTAATTTCTAACCTTCTTTTTGAACTTCTGTTTACAGGCTGAGCTGAACCAGAATGCTGTAGAAATCAGTGAACTTCGAAGCCGGCTTATAGAGACTGAGTCAGCCGCTTCAAAGGCAAAGAAAGATCTTCAAGTAAGTTTAAAGACTGCTGAAGACTTAAAGAAGTTCTTTGATGAGGAACGGACTATTTTTGAAGTCCAGAAAAAGGATCTTGAAAAGCGTGTTCAGGATGCTGAAGGAGCACTTAACCCGGTTACTGAAGAATTGACCGGGTTAAAGCGTCAACTTGATTTGATGACTTCTGCTATCGTCGGTAAGCATAACTTGAACTCTTGTTTGTTATCTTTGCAACCTGTGACCTGTACCGGTTTAACTTTCCTTGTTGTATGTAGGACGCCGTGTCTCCCATCTTGGGGATGATGTACGGAAAAAGCTGAAGGCATGCTATACCTTGGTTGAACAATTATACTCTGGAGCACAAAGGATTATCAGTGCTACTTCCTTTGGTAAACCGGCTCCTTCAACCATCAAGGCTACTTTGAACAGTTTGTCCATTCTGCCAACTCGTCTTGAAGAGGTGAAGAAATCAGCTGCTCGAGGAGGTGCTCTTCTGGCCCTTACCAGGGCTAAAGCTTGGGTTCCAGATATTGATCCGGCGGAAGTGTTAACCGGATTTCCTGACACCAAGGAAGACGGTTCAGCCTTTGATGAGAAAGATCTGTACGCTCTGACAAAGGAAATGCGTCCACTCACTAGCAAGATTGCGGTGGAAGCTGACTTGTCTCGATACCATCCAGCATATGACTTGCAAAACGATCGGGTGGAACGACCGGTTTATGATGTTGCAAACTTAACTCCGCCGGTTCGTCCTCACACTTTTGCTCCTGATATTGATCCTGCTGAGTTGATCAACGATGAAGTATATTTCCGTGCCTTGGCCAAGATTGATTGGCGTGCACCAGATTTCCCGCCGCTTCACAAGGAGGAAGATGTTCCGGAACAAGATGGTGGCCAATCATCCCGGCAAGGAGAAGCGGAATCTTGAATGTTTACTGCTGTAATCATAATTGTTATCCCCTAAACAATGCTTCCAACTATTTGGCTTTTATGCCTTGTAATAGGTTTAGCTGAAACTTAATGCACTGTGATCCGGCTTTTGGTCTTTATAAAGTACTCGTTTGCTGACTTGTTGATTGATGCGGATTCCTTACTCTGTCCATAAAAAAGATGAAAAATATGTCCTAGTGGTTTTACCACTGGACGGATTAACTTGTTCTCTTGGTATAACCAATAAGCATATCTTTAACAAATAGCTGTGATAGCAGAATTGCATGTAGCCAGAATACCTTAAACCGGCAGGATGTTTAAAATTACCTTAATCAGTCTTCATCAATTCTAATAAACCCTTGAAACTCTTCAGCTCAACTTGTCCATGAATCCTTCTCTTCTTGGTTCAGCAATTTGTAACTTGTATCTGATTGCGTGCTGCTAATTGTCAGCTCATCATGAAGTCGAGCCGGGTTACGATGAACGCCGGTTTAACTCATAATATAGCCATTCAAGGGGGTGTGGGCGAACCCGACTGTCCCCAGGGGCCGGGTCATCATTTGAACGTGGGCGTACCCACTGTTCAGGGAGCCCAAAAACTCATAACATAGCCATTCAAGGGGGTGTGGGCGAACCACTGTCCCCAGGGGCCGGGCCATCATTTAAACGTGGGCGTCCCCACTGTTCAGGGAACCCAAAAAATTCATAACATAGCCATTCAAGGGGGTGTGGGC
>LR738713.1:855298117-855365830 GCA_902687465.1 Secale cereale
TGTGGGCGAACCACTGTCCCCAGGGGCCGGGCCATCATTTGAATGTGGGCGTACCCACTGTTCAGGGAACCCAAATATTTGTAACATAGCCATTCAAGGGGGTGTGGGCGAACCACTGTCCCCAGGGGCCGGGCCATCATTTGAATGTGGGCGTACCCACTGTTCAGGGAACCCAAATATTTGTAACATAGCCATTCAAGGGGGTGTGGGCGAACCACTGTCCCCAGGGGCCGGGCCATCATTTGAATGTGGGCGTACCCACTGTTCAGGGAACCCAAATATTTGTAACATAGCCATTCAAGGGGGTGTGGGCGAACCACTGTCCCCAGGGGCCGGGCCATCATTTGAATGTGGGCGTACCCACTGTTCAGGGAACCCAAATATTTGTAACATAGCCATTCAAGGGGGTGTGGGCGAACCACTGTCCCCAGGGGCCGGGCCATCATTTGAATGTGGGCGTACCCACTGTTCAGGGAACCCAAATATTTGTAACATAGCCATTCAAGGGGGTGTGGGCGAACCACTGTCCCCAGGGGCCGGGCCATCATTTGAATGTGGGCGTACCCACTGTTCAGGGAACCCAAATATTTGTAACATAGCCATTCAAGGGGGTGTGGGCGAACCACTGTCCCCAGGGGCCGGGCCATCATTTGAATGTGGGCGTACCCACTGTTCAGGGAACCCAAATATTTGTAACATAGCCATTCAAGGGGGTGTGGGCGAACCACTGTCCCCAGGGGCCGGGCCATCATTTGAATGTGGGCGTACCCACTGTTCAGGGAACCCAAATATTTGTAACATAGCCATTCAAGGGGGTGTGGGCGAACCACTGTCCCCAGGGGCCGGGCCATCATTTGAATGTGGGCGTACCCACTGTTCAGGGAACCCAAATATTTGTAACATAGCCATTCAAGGGGGTGTGGGCGAACCACTGTCCCCAGGGGCCGGGCCATCATTTGAATGTGGGCGTACCCACTGTTCAGGGAACCCAAATATTTGTAACATAGCCATTCAAGGGGGTGTGGGCGAACCACTGTCCCCAGGGGCCGGGCCATCATTTGAATGTGGGCGTACCCACTGTTCAGGGAACCCAAATATTTGTAACATAGCCATTCAAGGGGGTGTGGGCGAACCACTGTCCCCAGGGGCCGGGCCATCATTTGAATGTGGGCGTACCCACTGTTCAGGGAACCCAAATATTTGTAACATAGCCATTCAAGGGGGTGTGGGCGAACCACTGTCCCCAGGGGCCGGGCCATCATTTGAATGTGGGCGTACCCACTGTTCAGGGAACCCAAATATTTGTAACATAGCCATTCAAGGGGGTGTGGGCGAACCACTGTCCCCAGGGGCCGGGCCATCATTTGAATGTGGGCGTACCCACTGTTCAGGGAACCCAAATATTTGTAACATAGCCATTCAAGGGGGTGTGGGCGAACCACTGTCCCCAGGGGCCGGGCCATCATTTGAATGTGGGCGTACCCACTGTTCAGGGAACCCAAATATTTGTAACATAGCCATTCAAGGGGGTGTGGGCGAACCACTGTCCCCAGGGGCCGGGCCATCATTTGAATGTGGGCGTACCCACTGTTCAGGGAACCCAAATATTTGTAACATAGCCATTCAAGGGGGTGTGGGCGAACCACTGTCCCCAGGGGCCGGGCCATCATTTGAATGTGGGCGTACCCACTGTTCAGGGAACCCAAATATTTGTAACATAGCCATTCAAGGGGGTGTGGGCGAACCACTGTCCCCAGGGGCCGGGCCATCATTTGAATGTGGGCGTACCCACTGTTCAGGGAACCCAAATATTTGTAACATAGCCATTCAAGGGGGTGTGGGCGAACCACTGTCCCCAGGGGCCGGGCCATCATTTGAATGTGGGCGTACCCACTGTTCAGGGAACCCAAATATTTGTAACATAGCCATTCAAGGGGGTGTGGGCGAACCACTGTCCCCAGGGGCCGGGCCATCATTTGAATGTGGGCGTACCCACTGTTCAGGGAACCCAAATATTTGTAACATAGCCATTCAAGGGGGTGTGGGCGAACCACTGTCCCCAGGGGCCGGGCCATCATTTGAATGTGGGCGTACCCACTGTTCAGGGAACCCAAATATTTGTAACATAGCCATTCAAGGGGGTGTGGGCGAACCACTGTCCCCAGGGGCCGGGCCATCATTTGAATGTGGGCGTACCCACTGTTCAGGGAACCCAAATATTTGTAACATAGCCATTCAAGGGGGTGTGGGCGAACCACTGTCCCCAGGGGCCGGGCCATCATTTGAATGTGGGCGTACCCACTGTTCAGGGAACCCAAATATTTGTAACATAGCCATTCAAGGGGGTGTGGGCGAACCACTGTCCCCAGGGGCCGGGCCATCATTTGAATGTGGGCGTACCCACTGTTCAGGGAACCCAAATATTTGTAACATAGCCATTCAAGGGGGTGTGGGCGAACCACTGTCCCCAGGGGCCGCTGACGTTCCTCCTGACCCTGCAGGTTTTTCCTTTTTTCTGTATATGGGGTTTTTTCTCTTCCTGAACCGGACATAATCTTTTGTTCCTGTGAGTTCTACCGCTCCTTCACACGCCCTGTAAAGATTAGTTTCTAAAAACCAGCTAACATTGAAATATGATTCTTTGTTAACAACTGATATGGATATTTGCCGCAAATTTTATGTATGTGGAAAAAAAGCTGAGCCCCCGGTTTACCGAAGGTGCCGGTTTATTCATTATTCATAATATATACATAGGATACATGGGAGCCTATGGCTCAAGTGTAATACGGCCGTAGATGAGCAATGTTCCATGGCCTTTTCGTCTCCTCTTCTGATGTCCGTGAATCTTTGTGCTCTCGGATGTCCACCAAATAGTACGACCCGCTGTGTAAATTTTTGCTGATTACAAAGGGCCCTTCCCATGGCGGGGATAGCTTGTGCATATCTGTTTGATCTTGGATAAGCCGGAGTACCAAGTCACCCTCCTGGAATGTCCTGGTTCTGATCCGGCGGCTGTGATATCTGCGCAAATCTTGCTGATAGGCTGACACATGGCGGCAATCGAAGGTCAAGTCCTCCTCATCATACGAGGAACACCCGATACCCGCAGTTCAATGCAAGATCTGTTCTCACTTAGAATCTGGTCAATAGGGGTCGAGCGTTGAGGGAAGGCCTAGATGCCGATGCGCCGAGTAGCTCTAGACCCGAGTGCTTCAGTCAGTACAATCAGACGGCGAAGATTCCCAACAACTTCAGATTGGCCATGGGGTTCAGCAAGTTTACCGGTGAGTCTAAGCCAAAAATCGTGTTGGAAGATTACCGAGTGGTCATTCAGATCATCGGCGGCAACAACAACGTGGCCATGAAGCATCTGCCTCTAATGCTCAGACTTCATCTTCATGGTGAAACCCCGCGATCTAGATGATGGAGTCCTGGATTTAGGGGTCCTCGGGTGTCCGAACTACTGAAGGTGGGCCGGACTGATGGGCCATGAAGATAAAAGCAGAAAGTCATCCCCCGTGTCTGTATAGGACTCCTATGTGTGTAGAAAGGCAAGATAGATGTCCGGATGTAATGATTCCTTATTCCCGAAGTTATCTTTGTACAACCCTAGGACCCCTTCAGCGTTTATATAAGCCAGGCGGATTAGTCCGTAGAGGCTAAGAGAATCACAATTACCATAGGCTGACTGTTAGGGTTTAGCCATTACGATCTCAAGGTAGATCAACTCGTGTAACCCTATATTCATCAAGATCAATCAAACAGGAAGTGTTGGGGAACGTATTATTTCAAAAACATTCCTACAATCACGCAAGATCTATCTAGGAGAAGCATAGCAACGAGCGGGAGAGTGTGTCCACGTACCCTCGTAGACCGAAAGCACAAGCGTTTAGTAACGTTCTTGATGTAGTCGAACGCCTTCACGATCCAACCGATCCAAGTACCAAACATACGGCACCTTCGTGTTCAGCACACGTTCAGCACAATGACGTCCCTTGAGCTCTTGATCCAGTTGAGGATGAGGGAGAGTTGTCAGCACGCCAGCGTGGTGACGATGATGATGAAGTTACTGGCACAGAGCTTCACCTAAGCACTGTAACGATATGACCGAGGTGTGTAACCGTGGAGAGGGGCACCGCACACGGCTAAAAGATTGGCTTGTGTGTCTTCGGGTGCCCCCTCCCCACGTATATAAAGGAGGGAGGGAAGAGGAGGCCGGCCAAGAGGGGGCGCGCCAAGGGGGGAGTCTTACTTGGACACCCAGTCCAAGTAAGATTCGCCCACCCCCTTTTCCTATTCCAACTAGGAGAAAGAGGGAAGGGGAAGGAGGGGGCGCCACCCCCTCCTAGTCCAATTTGGACCAGCCCATGGGGGGCGGCCACCCCTTGGGGCCCCTCTCTCCTTTCCCCTAAAGCCCACTAAGGCCCATTACTCTCCCGGGGGGTTCCGGTAACCTCCCGGTACTCCGAAAAATACCCGAAACACTTCAGAACTATTCCGGTGTTCAAATATAACCTTCCAATATATTGATATTTATGTCTCGACCATTCTGTGACTCCTCTTCATGTCTGTGATCTCATCCGAGACTCCGAACAAACTTCGGTCATCAAAACACATAACTCATAATACTGATCATCATCGAACGTTAAGCGTGCGGACCCTACAGGTTTGAGAACTATGTAGACATGATCGAGACACATCTCCGGTCAATAACCAATAGCGGAACCTGGATGCTCATATTGGCTCCTACGTATTCTACAAAGATCTTTATCGGTCAAACTGCATAACAACATACGTTGTTCCCTTTGTCATTGGTATGTTACTTGTCCGAGATTTGATTGTCGGTATCTTCATACCTAGTTCAATCTTGTTACCGGCAAGTCTCTTTACTCGTTACGTAATATATCATCTCGTGACTAACTCATTAGTTATTTGCTTGCAAGGCTTATTATGATGAGTATTACCGAGAGGGCCCAGAGATACCTCTCGGACACTCGGAGTGACAAGTCATATTCTCGATCTATGCCAACACCACAAACACCTTTGGAGACACCTGTAGAGCATCTTTATAATCACCCAGTTACATTGTGACGTTTGATAGCACATTAGGTGTTCCTCCGGTATTCGGGAGTTGCATAATCTCACAGTCAGAGGAACATGTATAAGTCATGAAGAAAGCAATAGCAATAAAACTAAACGATCATAGTGTTAAGCTAACGGATGGGTCTTGTCCATCACATCATTCTCCTAATGATGTGACCCCATTCATAAAAATGACAACACATGTCTATGGTTTAGGAAACACAACCATCTTTGATTGACGAGCTAGTCAAGTAGAGGCATACTAGGGACACTCTGTTTTGTCTATGTATTCACAAATGTATCAAGTTTCCGGTTATGCAATTCTAGCATGAATAAAAGAAATTTATCATGATATATAAGGAAATATAAATAACAACTTTATTATTGCCTCTAGGGCATATTTCCTTCGGTCTCCCACTTGCACTAGAGTCAATAATCTAGATTACATAGTAATGATTCTAACACTCATGGAGTCTTGGTGTTGATCATGTTTTGCTCATGGAAGAGGCTTAGTCAACGGGTCTGCGATATTCAGATCCGTATGTATTTTGCAAATCTCTATGTCTCCCTACTTGACTTGATCGTGGATGGAGTTGAAGCGTCTCTTGATGTGCTTGGTTCTTTTGTGAAACCTGGATTCCTTCGCCAAGGCTATTGCTCTAGTGTTGTCACAAAAGATTTTCATTGGTCCCGATGCACTAGGTATTACACCTAGATCGGATATGAACTCCTTCATCCAGACTCCTTCATTTGCTGCTTCCGAAGCAGCTATGTACCCCGCTTCACACGTAGATCCCGCCACGACGCTCTGCTTGGAACTGCATCAACTGACAGCTCCACCGTTCAACAGAAATACGTATTCGGTTTGTGACTTGGAGTCATCCGGATCAGTGTCAAAGCTTGCATCGACGTAACCGTTTGCGACGAGCTCTTTGTCACCTCCATAAACGAGAAACATATCCTTCATCATTTTCAAGTACTTCAGGATGTTCTTAACCGCTATCCAGTGATCCACTCCTGGATTACTTTGGTACCTCACTGCTAGACTTATAGCAAGGCACACATCAGGTCTGGTACACAACATTGCATACATGATAGAACCTATGGCTGAAGCATAGGGAATGACTTTCATTTTTTTCTCTATCTTCTGCAGTGGTCGGGCATTGAGTCTGACTCAACTTCACACCTTTTAACACAGGCAAGAACCTTTTCTTTGACTGATCCATTTTGAACTTCTTCAAAACTTTATCAAGGTATGTGCTTTGTGAAAGTCCAATTAAGCGTCTTGATCTATCTCTATAGATCTTGATGCCTAATATGTAAGCAGCTTCACTGAGGTCTTTCATTGAAAAATTCTTATTCAAGTATCCTTTTATGCCATCCAGAAATTCTATATCATTTCCAATCAACAATATGTCATCCACATATAATATCATAAATGCTATAGAGCTCCCACTCACTTTCTTGTAAATACAGGCTTCTCCAAACGTCTGTATAAAACCATATGATTTGATCACTTCATCAAAGCGTATATTCCAACTCCGAGATGCTTGCACCAGTCCATAGATGGATCGCTGGAGCTTGCACACTTTGTTAGAACCTTTGTTCATGAGCCTGCTCCCTCAGAGGCTCATTAGACTGAAGAGATTCCGGTTGCTGACTCACCTGCAGCTGAAGATATTGGTCATGATGACAATGTGCATGATGATGAAGTCCTTCTTCAACTTGAACCCCAACCTATTCAATCACCTGCTCCCACGAGCAGTGAACTCATAAGCATTGGAGGTCCCACGACGCCAATGACTCAAGATGACTATTGGGAAGAGCAACACTTGTATACCCCCTACATGAAGTTATTCCTCGCACTCCGCCGTCTCCTGCTACCACTCCGGTAATTGAGACTCCAACAGCAACACCAGAAGATGACATGGAGAAGATCAATGCAAATGCTTCACCAATTGCGTCGCCCAAATTCCGCGGGCTTCGCAAAGGTCTCAGGCATCAAGCCTCCATGTCAAGCATTCCTGAAGATGGAGAACAAAACTCTAGCTCAGTGGCACGTCAAGTGTTTCCTGACGACATTCCTTTAGAGTCTGCTCATGAAACTGAAGCCAAGCTGGCTGAAGACATTCCGGCTGCATCAGCCGATGAAGCAAAAGAGGACACTCATGAAGTCACTCCCCCTCCACAAGATTCTGTTGCCCAAGAAGAAGTGCTCGTCATGCAAGAACCTGTTCACCAAGAAACGGTTGTGCATGAGGCCTCTCAGCCTGAAGCCACTGAACCTGAAGCTAATGTGGCTGATACATCTGTGACTACTGAAGCACATGACACTGTCATGACTGAAGCCAATGTGCAGCAAGAAGTCACTGCTGCTCCTAAAGTGATTGCGCCTGAAGTAATTGCTCCTGAAGTACCTACTACTTCATCTGAACCCTACACCATGGCCCAGGTCTACAATAAAGATGATGTGCTGGTCACAGTCAAATGGCCACTTCTGAAGCTTCCCGCTGCCCCAGGCCCATAATATGATTATCATGTGGAGCAGAGGCCTCAAACACTGAAGCCAAAGCCCAGATTGCCTCGGCTTCCCAGCACTGCAACTACACAAGGGTCATTCAGTGTGCACAGCTTCAGGGCAAACAACACCTTCTTTGATTCTGCTAAGAACCCATACAAGAAGCCCAAGATTTCTTCTGTTAGGTTCTGGAGCTTTCAGCAACGAAGCTATTACTCGTGCATTCTCTACAATCAGGACCGGATTTTTCCGCATCAACGTCTTGATTGTGATGCCATGGCTGGATTGCCCTGCCTTGAAGAAGCCCTTGATTCCTTCAGAGAAGTTGGTCTGCTTCCCTTTGTCACCGCCAAGGAACATTGGAATGAAGAGCTTCTACTGCAATTTTATGCCACTCTGCACATCAGAGGATACAGCAGGGATCCGAAGACATGGGTCCTTGAGTGGATTTCAGGTGACAGTCATTATGAAGCTAATGCTCAGACACTACTTGAGCTTACTTCCCTGCCCACTCCTGGTGAGTTATACGAACCAGGCTGTTCTCTCCAACAGAAAGAGCTTCAAAGCGTCTTCAAGAAAGCTGAACCCAACATGAGCGAAATGCTTAGCATGATGAAGCCACTGCTCCCTGATGCTGATCTTCCAAAAGAATTCTTTGTCCAAGACCTTGAGTACTTGCCTCGCACAATATACCATATTTTGAGGCGTACTCTTTGGCCTGTCAAAGGACGCTCATCTGAAGCTGCACTGACTAGCGTCATGAAGACTTTGGTCTTCCACATTGTGAATGGCATCCGCTTCAATACACATGACTTCTTCCTTTGCCAACTGGCTGCCTTTGCCGCTGATCTGTTTGGCCTCAAGCTCTACGCCCCTTAGATTATGAAGCTCATTAAGCTTCATTCAACTGTTAGCTATCAAGCCTCTGCATGCAACCATGTTGTCTTCTTGCCTGAGATTGATACATCATATGAAGCCATCTATGCTGAGCCTGCCAAGCAACCACTTCACCTGCAAAATGCTGATCACCAAAGCTTCACACAGCAGGATGACAGTGTGTATGTGCCCAATGCAAATGTGCCTACTTATCCTATGGCATGGCACCTGCGCCTCCCACATCGTGCCAACACCGATGCCACTGGAAGCACCATTGCTCAACGGCCGAAAAAGCGTACTCGTGTCCTGAATGACTGAGAGCTTCTTGTTTCCCTTCACCAGAAACAGGATAGGCATCATAACTGGATGAAGCGGCAAATGCAAAGTCTTCTCACAGATGTGAATCGCATTCGCACCTTGGCGACCAAGAATTCGTTTGTTGCACATGAAGCATGTTGGCGGTCCTGGAAGAGCCTTACCCTACTATGCTCTGAAGCTGATCTTTAAGAAGATGGCTTCACTGAGCGCTTCAAGTTTGACTCCAGTCCTCCACAAGTTACGTCTTGGCGTCCAACCCTGTCTATTGAAGATTCTGAGTATTCATCTTCGGCTGCAACTGTTGTTGCTAGAGTCATCGATGAAGAAGACGACACCACTTCCCCAGCAATCACTTCACTGCATCACGATTCTGCGTCAGGCCCCTCTGCACCACCAAAATCCAACATCGACCCGGCTGCACCAGCATCTTCTCCGCCTGGGAACGCATAGATACTCTATGTCTTCAAACCTTTTTGGTCCTTACTGACAAAAGGTGGAGAAGCATATGAGTTGATAGTCTTCAAGCGGGTCCATATATGGGTCGGGTGCTTTATTTTTGCTAAGTTCTTACAACTGTTGTTTTGAAACATTTGGCTCTTGAGTTGTAACACTTAAAACTTGATGGTCGTCTGCTACATTTGCTGTTGTTTCTTCTGCTTGGTTAAATATCTATCCTATGTGCATGAAGTCATTCAGCACACGCCCATTTTCCACTATGCATCTCATTATCTTCACTTCATCCTTGTATGCCTGATCGATTGTCTTCATAAAATTGAAGGAGATCTCCACCAGCAAAACCTGCCATGTGCCTTTGCATTCAAAAGCAAAACTACTATGGGCACATCTTCAGGGGGAGCCCTCTCAACTTTATGAAGCCATTGAATGTGTTATCCATAATGTCACATATTTTATCCCCAATGAAAACTTCAACCTATCTGTCATCAATCACCAAAAAGGGGGAGATTGTAAGTGCATCTAGTGCCCCCTAGTTGGTTTTGGAGTATTGACGACAAACGTGGTTGAGGGACTAACGTGTTTGTGAGAATTGCAGGATAACACAGGTAATAGTCCCTCACAGATTCGGTTTAACTTCCAGAGATGACCCCTAAAAATGTGTGAAGACATTGAAGTCAGTGGTGGTGCATGAAGACATTCACGTGAAGATATTGACCTATGAAGACATTCATTGAAAACTATAGAATGCGAAGACATAGTTTCTTTCGTAGTTCTTTTTATTCCTTCCTGAGTCATAGGAACCACCGTACTGTTAAGTGGGGTCCAAGTGAACACAGTCGAATAACAGAAGTGATGCTCAACCAAAACACCTATGTCTTCAAGCGAAGACAAATGAGAGCAAATCTTATCCAGAGCTGGATAAGTCAGCTTTACTTGGAGCTCAAGTAAAGTTGCCGCGTGTGTTCAAAATCCGACCGTTGGACACGTGTCAGTTCCTTAGTGACCAAGGGTCATTTCAGACATATCATGTCGGGTTGCCTCATGGCTATAAATAGCCCACCCCCTACATCATAAATTGGTGGTTGCTTAGAGTTAGTGCGCGGCTTTTGTCGTTTGAGAGCAACCCACCTCCAAAGCCTTTGAGAGAAAAGATCCTTTTGAGGACAAAACCCAAAACACCCAAAGCCAAAGAGAGTTAAGCATAACTGAAGTCTTTCTGTCTGTGTGACCTGAAGACTTGTTACACTTGAGGACTGTGCTTCCTCCAGCCAGTTAGGCATCACGTTCTGAGCGTCCTTGAGTGACTGTGGACTGCCAGTGAACGAAGTCTGTGAATGTTCGGAAGTCTACCTTGAAGACTTACCAGAGTGATTGGGCGAGGACTGTGTGTCCTTAGCTGAAGGGGAATACGGTGAGGACTGTGTGTCCGGGCCTGTGTGTCCTCAGGTTTGAATACCTAGCCGCCCTAACCAGATGTACAGTTGAGACAACAACTGGAACTGGTCTACCAAATCCTTGTCTTCATCAAGCTACTGGTTCTATCCCTATCTTCCTTTACATTTCAGTTTGTCTTCGTGAAGCCATTGCTTGTCCATCTAATCTGTTTGACTTCAATGTGTGAAGACTGCTCTATGTTTAGCTTCTATTATATCTTCCATCTCGATCCATGTTATCCTTGTCTTCTGTTGTGTATCATATAGGTTCATTTCTATCGTTTGTCTTCAAAGTCCTCGCGTTTTGAAGACTTGCGTAAAAATCGCCTATTCACCCCCCTCCCCTCTAGTCGATAACTTTCACTTTCAGTATGTTGTTATGCGGTTTGACCGATAAAGATCTATGTAGAATATGTAGGAGCCAATATGAGCATCCAGGTTCCGCTATTAGTTATTGACCGGAAATGTGTCTCGGTCATGTCTACATAGTTCTCGAACCCGTAGGGTCCGCACGTTTAACGTTCGATGACGATTTCTATTATGAGTTATGTGATTTGATGACCGACGTTTGTTCAGAGTCCCGGATGAGCTCACGGACATGACGAACAGTCTCGAAATGGTTGAGACATAAAGATCGATATATTGGAAGGCTATATTCGGACATCGGAAAGGTTCCGAGTGATTCGGGTATTTTTCGGAGTACCGGAGAGTTACGGGAATCCGTATTGGGCCTTAATGGGCCATACGGGAAAGGAGAGAAAGGCCTCAAGGGTGCCTGCGCCCCTTCCCCATGGACTGGTCCGAATTGGACTAGGGAAAGGGGGCGCCCCTTTTCCTATTCCCCTTCCTTCTCCTTCTCCCTTCCCCTTTTCCTATTCCATGTGGGAGGTGGAATCCTACTAGGACTAGGGAGCCCTAGTAGGACTCCATACTTTGGTCGTGCCCTATGAGGGCCGGCCTCCTCCTCCCTCCATCCTTTATATACGTGGCCAGGGGGCACCCCATAGACACACAAGTTGATTTTAGCCGTGTGCGGTGCCCCTCTCCACAGATACACACCTCGGTCATACCGTTGCAGTGCTTAGGCGAAGCCCTGCGCCGGTAGCTTCATCATCACTGTCACCACGCTGTCGTGCTGACGAAACTCTCCCGTGATGCTAAACTGGATCAAGAGCTCGTGGGACGTCATCGAGCTGAACGTGTGCTGAACGCGGAGGTACCGTACGTTCGGTGCTTGGATCGGTTGGATCGCGAAGACGTTCGACTACATCAACCGCGTCACTAGACGCTTCTACTTTCGGTCTACGAGGGTACATAGACACACTCTCCCCGCTCGTTGATATGCTTCTCCTAGATAGATCTTGCGTGATCGTAGGTTTTTTTTTTGAAATACTACGTTCCCCAACAGAATCCCCCTCCGGCAGAGTACCGAAAAGGCCTCCAGATGGGATCTCGTGGATACAGAAAGTTACGGTGGCGGAAAAGTGGTTTCGATGCCTCCTCTAGGGTTTCTGGAATATATGTGAATATAGAGGCGGAAGTAATAGGTCAGTGGAATCATGGGGGGCACAAGGGTGGGGGCGCGACCTCCGTCCTTGTGGCCGCCTGATACGTCCAAAACGTATCTATAATTTCTGCTTGCTCCATGCCTCTTTTGGGTGATATTGCTATGATATTTATACACTTCCATACACTTTTGATCATATTTGGACTAACCTATTAACTCAGTGCACCCCAGTGCCAGTTTCTGTTTTCGGCTGTTTTTGTATTTCAGGTTTTCACATTACGAGAACTGCGAGGAAAAATCCAGAAAAAATATATAAAAAATCAGCGTTCCAGGAGCTACCGTGCGGCCGAAGGACAGCCGGGGGGGCCACCAGGGCTCCAGGCGCCCTGGTGGCGCCCCCCCTGGGCCGCGCCGGGAGGGCGCCTGGGCCCCCCAGGACTCCCCCGGTGACCCCCTTTGGCATATATTTAAGGTCCGTCGAGAAAACCCTGATTCCGGAACCCTTTTCTCCAGACACGATTCCGATCTCCGCCGCCATCTCCATCAAGCTTCGGGGGACCAGAATTCCTGTGCCGGCACCCTGCCGGGACGGGGAAGTGCCCCCGGATTCATCTCCATCTACGTTGCTTCCTCCCTCCATGATGCGGGAGTAGTTCCTCCTCGGGGCTGAGGTTCTTACCAGTAGCTATGTGGTCATTTCTCTCTCCCATGATGTGATCTTCGTTGTGATCATAGGCTATGTTAATCTAAGATATTTCCCCTTCCTCTATGTATTGGATTGATGTACTCACTTGTCTTTATCTAGTATAATCCCCGAGACCAAGGTGACAGCGGTCTATTGGACATGGATTAGAATAATATTTTCATGAGTGATTTCCTCTCTTGTGTGTTGATTGAAGATTGAGAGTCTCTTGGTGCTTGTCTTTGACTATCCTTTAGATATGTTGTGGTGATTGTGGGACTCTCTTTGGATGGCCGCGGTGACATTGGGAAATCCTTAGATTGAGAACTACGAACTTTGAGGTGTGCTTTTGTAGCCCTACATAATTCTCGTCCTCTCTTGACCACGAAGGAATGACCTCCGAGTGTGTCCCCTTTTCATGTTTTATGGGAAATATCATGTGATTCGATTATGTTAATGTTGTTGGGAGTTGCCACTAGTGAAAGTATGAACCCGAGGCCTTGTTTCCACCATTGCAATACCATTTGTGCTCACGTTTACCACTTGTTTGCTTGCTGCACTTTTTATTACAGAATTATATTACTTCGTTTTGCCATCCATATCACTTGCCATTTAACATCTTTCGCCGAACTAGTGCACCTATACATCTGACAAGTGTATTAGGTGTGTTGGGGACACAAGAGACTTCTTGTATTTTAGTTGCAGGGTTGCTTGAGAGAGACCATCTTCAACCTCTACTTCCCTGAGTTCGATAAACCTTAGGTCATCCACTTGAGGGAAATTGTTGCTGTCCTACAAACCTCTACGCTTGGAGGCCCAACATAGTCTACAAGAGTAGAAGCGTGTGTAGACATCAAGCTATTTCTGGCGCCGTTGCCGGGGAGGTGAGCGCTTGAAGGTATATCTTTAGATCTTGCAATTAAATCTTTTTGTTTCTTGTTTTTATTTCACTAGTTATGTTTATGGAAAACCGTGCTATTGGATCGTTGCTTGCGGGAAGACGCCCCACACCTGTGGTGGTTGCTCCTCCCCCTACTGAAATTGTGCCCTATAAAATACCAGCTGGTATTATCGATTATGTTTTGGCTAATCGTTATGCAGGAGACAGACATCCCGGTGAACACTTGCTATATCTGTCACAACTATGTTCATTATTTAAGCTTGCAGGTGTGTCGAGGGAGTTTGTCATGAGGAAATTATTTGCCTTGTCACTGAAAGGAAAAGCATTGGAATGGTATAGGCTACTAAATGACTCTCACCTGCTGGAGTGGGAAGAGATCCAGTCTCTCTTTTACTCCAAGTTTTAACCTCTTCATGAAGTCCATGAGAATAGGAATTATGTTTATAATTTTTATCCTCATGACGGAGAGAGCATAGCTCAAGCTTGGGGGAGACTGAAAACGTTAATGCTAAAATGTCCTAACCATGGGCTCCCCAAAGATATGATTATTACTAATTTCTATGCGAGGCTTTCTCGACAGGATAAAGATTTGCTCGACGCTTCCTCTATGGGTTCTTTCACAAACAAAAAGATTGATGCTAAATGGGAACTCCTTGAAAGAATTCAACGCAACACTGAAGATTGGGAGATCGACAAAGGTAAAGAGTCAGGTATAATTTATGAGTATGATTGCATTAAGTCCTTTGTTGAAACAACAAGTTTTAATAAGTTTAGTGCTAAGTTTGGGCTTGATTCTCAACTCCTTGTTGATTTCCTCAAATCTTTTGCTTCACATCTTAATATGCCTAAGGAGGATTGGATCAAGTATCATAAACCTTTTAAAGAGACTTGCAAAGAAAATGAAATTGTTCATGATGATTGCAACATGCATGATCCAATTCCTAAAAATGAAGTTTTATATAAGCATGTTAATTTTTGTGGAGTGGATAGACCTTGTGAAAGGCCTATGATTGAAGAAGAGAAGTATTGTAAGCAACATAAGCATGAAAGAATAATCACTTGGGTCAGAGATTTAAATGAAATTGCTAGAGAATTGTGTGACCTTTATCCTTTTACTTGTGAACTTTGCCGTATAGAGGGTCACTTTAATTTTCAATGCATGAACTTTCAAAACATAACTGTTAACCGGTTGTGTGATAACATGACCACCTCTGATCTTTATGATGAGCTTATGTTATTTTTGATGTGTGAAGAGTTATCAGAAAAGACTTCTTGGTTGGATGATAATGCCATAGGAATAAAAAACACTTTGCAAAATTGCCATCTCTATTGTGTTGTTAATTGCCATGAAAATGATTACATAAGTAAGATTAGAAAGGAGGGAACTTTACCAAAGTATAAAAATGTCTCTTATATTTCTGCTAATAAAAAGGAGAGTTTCTCCCAAGTTTCCCCTATTGTTTCTAATGATAAACCAGGATATGTGGAGAAGCTTCATCTCCAACCACCCCCTCCTAAGGTGAAGAAGAAGAAAAAGAAGAGGAGGAGGAGGAGGAGCAAGAATGAAGAAGAATGGGTATCAACCTGGCCTGAGCATATTCCTCCCATCAACTTTTATCCTAACGGTTGTAAGTTTAAAGAAGAAGGTGAAGTTTATTGCCTTAATTATCATCTTGATGATACGTCCGTAGGTACTATTGAAGATGATTTTGATTATGATATGCATGTTACTTATTGTGATTGGGAAAATGATGATAATGCTACTTATGATCTTGAAAATCTTTTTGGAACCAACTCTGAAAGTGAAGATATGGGAAGCTCTAAGCTTGGGGATGATAGGATTGCAAATCCTATCCCCACTAGTGATGTGATAATTGATAATTCTCTTGCTAGTAAGAATAAATACAACATGTTTACAAATATAGTTGCTAGCAATGATAATGTTCTTCTCTACCATGATGATGTTCTAACTCCAATCTATAGTGATTATAAAGGTACCTATGACATAAGGAGAAATTATCCTTATGAAACTTGTCATAATCATGAAGGGAATTACTCCCTTGTTGAACACCACCCTCCTAATATACAACTAATCTATAGTGTTCAAGTTGTTTATGATAGTCCTACTCCCACTATTACCAATGAGAAAAATTATGCTTATGTGGGGAGTGAGAGTACCTTTTTGCATGTGGATCATGGTAACAATGCTTTATGTGATGCTTATATTGTTGAGTTCATCCATGATGCCACTGAAATTTATAATGAGAGAGGGAGGCTTGGTTCTAAATATCTTAATAATAAGAAGTTTCCTCTCTTTATGGTGAATATTTTGAAGTTATGCTTGTTTTGCCTTCCTATGCTAGTTGCTTCGTGCTTCAATGAATTATTCTATTGCAATATTCCTATGCATAGGAAGCATGTTAGGCTTAAATATATTTGGCATTTGCTTCTTGATGCCCTCTTTTGTTCTTCAGCTCTTATTCTTACGAGGGCATCATTAAAGTCCTATGCCTAGCTTAAAGGCATAAAAGAAAGCGCTTTTGGGAGGCAGCCCACATGAATAATTTTTTATATTTTGCTTTTGTTGTGTCTTGATGTTGTTTACTACAGTAACATCATCATTGTATCTTTGCTTTTCATATTTGTGCCAAGTATAGCCTCTGATTGCTAGAAAGTTCAAAAGTTGTGAGGTGCTGTCCAGGAAACAGATTCTGTCCTTGGATAGAAAAACTCGTATAAAATCACCAGATCATCTTTTTGGTCTGAATTTTTTCGACAGCGTTCTCTATATAATTGTCTTTCGTGCGTCTGTTCTGAGTTTTTTTATTTGAGTTGCAGAAGTACCCCGAACAAATCATTTACTACCTGCTGTTCTGTTTTTCACAGATTCTGTCCTGTTTTGCCTTTCCTTCATTTTGCAAACCAAGAGCTTGCTTTTTCTTTGCAAAAACCTTTTGGCAATCTTGAGAAACAGTAGACCTTCAAGAATATCTTTATTTCCAGCAAGGAACAATTATTTTATTAAGGGTACTAACCTCGCTAATCAGATTATGATGAGTTATGTATGAAGGGAGTTTTCAAGTGTGCGAGGAGAGATGATAAAAAGATTCAGGAGTGTCAAGCGTCTAAGCTTGGGGATGCCCCCGTGCATCCCCTTCTCCATCAACATTATCAGTTCGTCTTTCGTTCCGCTATATTTTTATCACTTCATGTGTTATGTGCTATGCTTGGAGCGTCTTGCTTTTAGTTTTCTTTTTAGTTTTTCATAACGAATCGGAACTCAGCGTTCTTTATGTGGGAGAGAAACACGCTCCACTTCAACCTAGAACACAACATAGAATTTTCATGTTTATCTTTGCTGTGTGTGTTCTTTGTCTTTTAATAGCTACTATCATGTTCAGCTCTTAGTATTCATGCTTATCTTTTCAAAGAGCTTTTGTTGGTTGCTTGAACTCTCTTTAATTACTATGCTCACCTTATTAAGAGAGTTTGCTTCCGTTGCATTGGTTGATGTGTCTATGATAAAGATGCTACGTGCATAATGGCGCTTAGTAGTTCATGTTTTCTTGTGGTTAGTCTCAAATAGCTGGGGGATTCCCAATGTGTTATTGGAGTACCAACTTGATTTGTTTGCTTATGATGTGGTATGGTTTAGTAATATCTTCCTTCAAGAATTTATTTTGATTGACTTGGCGTATGCTCACGCATATTTAAGATTGTAAAGAAAGTCTGTCAAGCCTTGATGATCTGTTGTTTCTGAGTAGCGATATAACTACCATGCCTGATTCAATGTTGCTTTGTCGCTCTGCATGATTATGACCGTCATTGCTCTTTTAGTTGGTCGCTCCCAGTCTTTTCCTAACCTCCACCTGTACTAAGCGGACTGACTGCTTGTGCATCCACATTCTTTTAATCCAGTTATGCCATATGAGTCCACCATACCTACCTATATGTGGTATTTCACCGCCACTCCAAGTAAATTACATGTGCTACCTTTAAAACCTTCATTTTTGCAATACATAGCTCATGGGAAAGTAGCTTAAAAACTATTGTGGTAAAGAATATGTCGCTTATGTATCTTATTTCTTATAAGTTGCTTGCTGAGCGGTATCCATGTTTCTGGGGACGCCATCAACTGTTACACTTTTGTTGAATATCATGTGAGTTGCTATGCATGTTCGTCTTGTCCGAAGTAAGGGTGATTTGCCATGAGTTGAATGGTTTGAGTATGCATATTGTTAGAGAAGAACATTGGGCCGCCAACCAAAGCCATGTATCATGGTGGAAGTTTTAGCTTGGACATTAATCCTCAACCTCTTATGAATGCTTAAGCATTAAAGAGGAGTCCATTATCTATTTTCTATGTTGTCCCGGTATGGATGTCCTCAAGTTGAGATCTATCAAAAACGAGAAATCAAATGCGATTTATCTCCTTGGACCTTTGTACAGGTGGCATAGAGGTACCCCTTTGTGACACTTGGTTGAAACATATGTAATGCAATGATAACCCATGGAAATCCGAGCTAATTAGGACAAGGTGCGAGCACTATTGGTATTCGATGCATGAGGCTTGCAACTTATGGGATGTCTTATGCATAACACATATGAAGTATTACTACCGTTGACAAAATTGCTTCTATGTTTTCAAAATAAAATAAAAAAACTCTAGCACATGAGTAATCCCTGCTTCCCTCTGCGAAGGGCCATTCTTTTACTTTTATGTTGAGTCTCCACCTTCTTTTAAAGCACCAACTACTGAGAGCATGATTGTCATTCTGAGTGCAATGTGCATTGTCCCAAAGTAGCATTGTCTTTTGCATGATTGTGACATCGTTTATTCTGAAATCATTGTATCTAGTCATCACTTAAACCTTGAAGGTGCCCCTGCATTTATGTTTTGCTTCACTAAAGGGGGCAAGCTAGATATCACTTTATCATATTTGCACATCATGTTCATTGCAAATCTATTTGATGTTTCAGTATCATATTGTAAAACTTTCAGTTCTTTGTGATTTTCTCATGAGGCAACTTAATTGCTACAGATTCATTGTCTCAGTAAGCTTTTGTCATATGACTATGAATAAGTCCTATATGGTTAATAGCATGTCACCACAGAAATTATTCTTGTTATCATTTACCTACTCGAGGACGAGCAGGAATTAAGCTTGGGGATGTTGATACGTCCAAAACGTATCTATAATTTCTGCTTGCTCCATGCCTCTTTTGGGTGATATTGCTATGATATTTATACACTTCCATACACTTTTGATCATATTTGGACTAACCTATTAACTCAGTGCACCCCAGTGCCAGTTTCTGTTTTCGGCTGTTTTTGTATTTCAGGTTTTCACATTACGAGAACTGCCAGGAAAAATCCAGAAAAAATATATAAAAAATCAGCGTTCCAGGAGCTACCGTGCGGCCGAAGGACAGCCCGGGGGGGCCACCAGGGCTCCAGGCGCCCTGGTGGCGCCCCCCCCCCCTGGGCCGCGCCGGGGGGGCGCCTGGGCCCCCCAAGACTCCCCCGGTGACCCCCTTTGGCATATATTTAAGGTCCGTCGAGAAAACCCTGATTCCGGAACCCTTTTCTCCAGACGCGATTCCGATCTCCGCCGCCATCTCCATCAAGCTTCGGGGGACCAGAATTCCTGCGCCGGCACCCTGCCGGGACGGGGAAGTGCCCCCGGATTCATCTCCATCGACGTTGCTTCCTCCCTCCATGATGCGGGAGTAGTTCCTCCTCGGGGCTGAGGTTCTTACCAGTAGCTATGTGGTCAATTCTCTCTCCCATGATGTGATCTTCGTTGTGATCATAGGCTATGTTAATCTAAGATATTTCCCCTTCCTCTATGTATTGGATTGATGTACTCACTTGTCTTTATCTAGTATAATCGCCGAGACCAAGGTGACAGCGGTCTATTGGACATGGATTAGAACAATATTTTCATGAGTGATTTCCTCTCTTGTGTGTTGATTAAAGATTGAGAGTCTCTTGGTGCTTGTCTTTGACTATCCTTTAGATATGTTGTGGTGATTGTGGGACTCTTTTTGGATGGCCGCAGTGACATTGGGAAATCCTTAGATTGAGAACTACGAACTTTGAGGTGTGCTTTTGTAGCCCTACATAATTCTCGTCCTCTCTTGACCACGAAGGAATGACCTCCGAGTGTGTCCCCTTTGCATGTTTTATGGGAAATATCATGTGATTCGATTATGTTAATGTTGTTGGGAGTTGCCACTAGTAAAAGTATGAACCCTAGGCCTTGTTTCCACCATTGCAATACCATTTGTGCTCACGTTTACCACTTGTTTGCTTGCTGCACTTTTTATTACAGAATTATATTACTTCGTTTTGCCATCCATATCACTTGCCATTTAACATCTCTTCACCGAACTAGTGCACCTATACATCTGACAAGTGTATTAGGTGTGTTGGGGGACACAAGAGACTTCTTGTATTTTAGTTGCAGGGTTGCTTGAGAGAGACCATCTTCAACCTCTACTTCCCTGAGTTCGATAAACCTTAGGTCATCCACTTGAGGGAAATTGCTGCTGTCCTACAAACCTCTGCGCTTGGAGGCCCAACATAGTCTACAAGAGTATAAGCGTGTGTAGACATCACCGCCTCGTGGCTCCCCTGATTTGTACTCCAAGTCCTCTGGATGTCTACTGGTCCAAGAAAAATCATCGTAAAGTTTCGTTCCATTTGGACTCCGTTTGATATTCTTTTTTTATGAAACTCAAAAACAAGGAAAAACATAAACTGGCACTGGGCTCTAGGTTAATAGGTTAGTCCCAAAAATAATATAAAATATCATAATAATGCATACAAAACATCCAAAACAGATAATATAATAACATTGAACAATCAAAAATTATAGATACTGAGACGTATCAAAGTACCTGATCCATAGTTCTATCACCGGTATAATGTAACCCGGGGAACGAGGAAGGAGCAGTTGCACGATGCATGCATATTATCGAAGGTCGAGTAAATGAAAATATGAATCGGGGTTAGTAACCGACCTGCAATTTATCGCTAATGGTTGTAGCAATTATGATTTGCATCTCCAATCCCCGACGAATCGACTCCAATGCGGCCGATGATTGGTTTCCCCCCACCGCCCCATTGCGTTGCTCAGAGTTCGGAGACCCGTATATCTTGGACCGTAGGCATGGTGTCCATCCGAGCCATTCTCCACCCGACCCCAGGCGAGGCACGGCGTCACCGACACGCAAGAGCTGCGCATGTGCGGACGATGGGTTAATACTACTTTTTTTCATGGTTCAAACATCACATCAAGCCCATCTGGGGCCAAATTGATGACAAAAGTCCAAATTAGTTATCGGAGCAGTGGCCCAGTACCATCCAGCGCTCTGTGGTCAGCGTAACAAAGCCCAAGCGGGAGTAAAATGGGCATCTGACGGACAAGAACGCCCGCAACAGTGCATCCAATGGTTAAAATTGCTAATGGTCTGAGATGGCTTGAAAGGTGCTCGGTTATAATGTCTGTAATAAAAATAAGGGACCCAGAGGGAGTGGGCCCTCTCTTACCTTCCTTTCCTCTCTAGAATAGTTGAGAGGTCTCTCACAGGGTGCTCCCGTCATGATCCTCACTCTTCTTCAATAGCAAGATCGGACGAAATGGAGGAGGAGCTTGGGTTAATCATGTGCATGTCAGGGCTAGATCCTATGTTCATCTTGTCCTCTGGTGTCAGATGCAGCAGACAGGAGTAGCGTCAACAAATCCCTAAATTGGCTTGAGGACCATTTTTTTAGGAAGCTTCGCTCTCATTCTAGACTCGCGAATCCACCACAACGATGGATAAGGAGAAGGGAAGTGGCTGATTGTTGGAGCCCATGGAAGAGGATGGAGCCCACGACCAAAAGTGAGGTATCATAAGAAGCTTTGGTGGCAACCGCCGATTGTCGGCCTTCATGGCATAGACTTTGATCCTTCCGACCGAAGGGCGGTTGATGTCATTCCCCTCGACTTGGCTACCTAAGGGGAGACCATGTAGCTTTCGCTTAGCGTTCGTGGTTTCTTTTCTTGGTGTGTGTCGCTAGTGGAAGGAATCTCGGCTTGGCTACCTAAGGGGAGGCAGTGTAGCTTTGTCTCAACATCCATAGTTTTTTTTCTTCGGCGTGCGTCCCTGTTGAAAGGGAAGTTGTGGAGGTCCCGTCGTTCCAAGTGGCCTATCCTGAGCAACAACAAGATTGCAGGCGTGAAAAATCTAATTTGGACCGCTCACATTTTCTTCCATTATCCGAGGTCCTCTTCGCATAAGTCAATGAGTTATCTCTAATATTCGTTTTTGTTTGGGACCCGATGTAAACAATCGTGTGCCACCGCTTGAGGGTCCTTCGAGCCCCTTCCTCCGGATGAACAAGAAAACATGTGGCATTTATATCTGTATAAAAATATTTTTTTAATTTGGTACCTGATATAAACTACCGTGTACCGCCCGCTTCTGGTCCTTCGAGACCCTTCCTCGGGAAGAAAAAGAAAAACGGGTGGCATTTATATTTGTATATAAAAATTTCTTTTGCGACCCGATGCAAACTGTCGTGTACCGCCTTTTCCGGGTCCTTCGAGACCCTTCCTCTCGAAGAAAAAGAAAAACGTGTGGCATTTATATTTGTATAAATATAATGGAATATTTTAATCAAAGCATTTATACCCTTCTTGGTATATGCATTCCTTATAATAAAATAGAATAAATCCCAAACAAGTTCCAATAAGCGGAGCAAACTTCAACATCAGCACCATATTTTTTTAAAAAAAAATTGAGAAATGGAAGCGGCCGTGTCAACCGGGGAGGACTCTGTAGTGGCCACCTCCTCGCCGCCGCCGCCGTTGCCGTCGCCGACCTCTAGGCCTCAGGCCGCCCCCCAGCCGCGGCCAATGGAGGCGCCGACGGGCCTGCACAGGCTGCGGGGCCCGTCCCCTATCGTGTGGGCCATGCGCACCCGCGTCGCGCCGCCGCCGCGGCTCGCCGAGCCGATCTCCCGCCCGGTCTACCCTCCCCCTCCCCCGCCGCGGGCGCCGCTGCCGCCTCCGACGGAGAAGAGGCGCCGGGGGCGCCCCCGCAAGGTCCCCTGCCTGCCGCCACCGCCGGTGTCCGGGCCGCCGCCGGGGTTCGCGCCCTCGCCGGCTGCGCGGCCGAATCCGGCCGCCCACGGTGAGCCCTCTCGCCCTGATGCATGCTCGTGGATGCCTGACCGCCTAGCGTCTGCTGACATCCTCGCTTGTCGCCGTGGACAGGGCAAGGGGACTTGGGCGGGCTCCAGCCGCACGTGCTCACCATTGCCGCCGGAGAGGTATGCTGCTTCACTCTCTGTTCATGTGCCCTGCTGAAACTCTGAACTCAAACAAGCCACATATGTTTCATTTCGATGATGCAAAGGTTCACTTTCGCCGCCCCTCGATGGAAATTGTGTGCAGAGAGCTTGTCTTGATTTCATATGCCCCTCAATGGAGAAGAGATTCTTGTTAAAGAGCCTTGGAATATGCAATCGTCCACAGAAACTACTCCATCCGTTCACAAATATAAGATGCTCAACTTTTTTCTGAATCGGATGTATGTAGACACGTTTTAGTGTGTTTGTTCACTCATTTCAGTCTGTATGTGGTCCATATTTGTGCAGAGTGTTGTGTATGGCATTATGAGCTGTCCAATTCTCTAGTTGCAGCTTAGTTGGACTTTTATTGTCAAAGCAATAATACAATCTATAATCTTCAAAAGAAGGCAAATTAAAATAAAGCGATAATACGGGGCCAATGCTTACTGTTTAACCTATTGATGCAAATGAACCTATTAGCTGAACCAAACACTGATGACAAGTGGGATGGGATGAAGTCAGTACCCAATTTCAGCACAAGTGAATCTTTATTTTAATTTGACACAAGTTATACAGTCATATCTCTAGAGCGAAAGAGAAGGTAAAGGTCAATAGGGCCAGAACACTGCACAAAAGAACATGTGTTTGCCTTAGCCCGTGGGTTTCCTTTTGCTGTAGAACCCCTTGTTTCTGTATACATGATTTGCCAAGGTCTTAACATTTGGACGAACCTCATAACAGAGGGGCAACGTTTGGTCACTCAACATACTCTCTCCAATTAAATGTGGCAAGAAATTTCATCATCTGAAAATTGTTCTGCAGGATATCATATCAAGGGTCATGGCGGTCTCACAGCTGAATTCGAAGGCCATCTGCATTCTTTCAGCTCTTGGGTCTGTTAAGGAAGCAATTCTACTCCAGCCATCCGGTGTCATTCTAACTCACAAGGTTTGACCGTAGCTCCTCGAGATTTAACATATTCTTTTTACAATTATTCAGCATCACAAATATCATTAGCATGAAATTCTAAAGATGGAAATGTGGGTTAAGTGATTTTTTTGAACAAGTAAATATCAGTGTCAAATTACATGAAGAAGGCCTGTGGGGAACGTTACAGTTTTTGTCTCAGTTATTTGTGATTACAGAGGTCCATGTTTCCAAGTGAGCACAGTTTTCTTACGAGTTCTATTCATCCATTGAAAATTGGTTTCCATAACTCTTAATTCAATTTCTGCAGGGTCCTTTAGAAATCATCCGGCTGTCTGGATCCATTTTGACATCTAATGACCTTCGATCTCTGCGTATTACCCTTGCTTCCGTCAATAGTTTTGTGATCAGTGGCATTATAGCTGGACCTCTCATAGCTGAAACTCCTGTCCAGGTATGTAAAGATGTTAGAACGTGTAAAACTTTTCATTTCATCGCTGTACACAGTTATCTTTAGTGTTCAAACTTCCTCCATATTCGCCGTAGGTGAAATATGTTAATGAGCAAGTGTTATCTGCTACAAAATAGCTTCCTTGTTTCAAGAATATAAGAAACCGCGTCCTTCTATTTCAGCCCTTTGTTATATGCCTACATGAAACAGACAAAGTGATAACAGCACATAATTTATTTAATATGCTTCTTTCAGGCAATTCTTGGAAGCTTTCACAACAGGGCATTCTTGCCAAACAACGCACCTAGGGCAGACATTGCGTGTTATCCTAACATGCAAGGTGCTGTCGCAAATGGTAGCACTCTACCCAGTGAGCGTTCCAATCCAGTATATGCATCTCGGACTTCTATGGAACAAAATGAATCAAGTGAGGTTGATGTCAAGCCATTTGTTGGACTGGTTAATCCAAATCCAGAATATGCATCTCGTACTCCCGTGATACAGCGTGAATCATATCAGGTTGGTGTCGAGCCCTCAATCCAAAATAGTTTTGCTTCTTTCTAGAATATAAGGAACTGCATTCTTCTATCTCAGTCCTTTGTTATATGCCTACATGAAACTGGCGGGTGATGAGACAGCACACCTTGATCAAGTTATTAAGTTAAAATATGCTTCTTTCAGGCACTTCTTGGAAGCTTTCATAACAATTTGTTCTCTCCAAACAACGCACCTTGGGCAGCCATCGCGTGTTATCCTAACACGCAAGGTGCCACCGGAAATGGCAGCACTCTACTCAGTGGTTTTTCCCCGCCACAATATGCATCTCGCACTCCCGTGGAGCAGAACGAATCAGATGAGGTTGATGTCAAGCCATTTGTTGGATTACTGAATCCAAATCCGGAATACGCATCTCGTACTCCCGTGGAGCGGAACGAATCAAGCGAGATTGATGTCAAGCCCTTTGTCGGACTGGTTATTCCAAATCCAGAACATGCACCTCGTGCCTCCGTTGAGCAGAAGGAAGCAGATGAGGTTGATGTCAAGCCCTTTGTTGGAGTAGTTAATCTGAATGCAGAACATGCGTCTTTCACTTGAGCAGAACAGAATGGATCAGGCGAGAGTGCTGTCAAGCCATCTCTTGGAGTGGCTTAACAACTTCGCATCACTATATGTGATTGAACTCAATCATGTGATACATTATTTACCCTCTCAAGGTGGGGTACAAAAGCGCATGTGTTAGCTAGTTGCGCTTTTTGTGACCACCGTGTAACCGAGTTTAGTCTTAGTGTTTTTTCCTTGTGTGTTGATAGAGTGAACATTGTTGTACTCTTGGTTCCTTTCTGTTGATAACTATGTTGGTCAGCTGCATATAGACTGAGTGCCTCTTCCGTCATCGAATCTATCGATCTGCATCGGGCGCAAGGGGGGTCGCGTTCTTGAGCTGAACCCTGCCCTTGCATAGTCCGGGACTGGAAGGCAGTTTGTGGGAACCTGGGAGTGTGCTGCCATAGGAAGGAAGGCAAGAACAGTCTGAAGATTCAATCAGGGTCTGCCGGCGCTTGAACTTGACGCCATGATCGATCTGCCGGGGCGCGCAAAATGATGCCTCTTAATCTTAGTGCTGTGTCGGATGAAACAGAGTCATTCGTGTCAGTTGTGTTTTGCTTTGTACCACCAACCAATGTACTGGACGGGGATGCGAGTGTGAATTGGAACATCATGTTGGTCTCAGGGATAAATGTCATCCAGAGTTCCAGACCCATGGTTCCCCTGCCTAGAGAAACACCAGAGGTGATGAGCATCAGTCGCTGGAGCTTCAATAGCACATGAGATGAGATAGAAGAATCAGAGAACAGTTTACAGAAGAGAATTAACTAGTCTGGGAGGCAGATCCTCATTATTTCCAACAGATATAATCTGTGAGCAAGTTGAGATACGTAAGACCGGTCAAACCTTAGCGTAGGACAGCCTGATCTCATCTCATGGCTCAACAGTGCAGCAGCAGGGATAACAAACTGTTGAGTGAGTGGCACTAAACTGCAGCCTGGTCCAGCGCTCCTAGTGATGATGTGCTGCAGCTGCACATGGCGTCCATGTGATGTGATCTGCCCAGGCAACGAGAACCTCTGGGGTCTAGTCTAGTGTGGGCGTGCGGCAGGCAGAGAACAAGATCCTTGAGCAAGATGACTCCATCCATTGCTGCATCTCCAAGTTATCTCGTTGTCAGTGGATCTACAAAGAGTGGATGGCCACATGCATATGAGTGAAGAATCTTGATGGCATCAGTCTCTGCAGTGTAATGTGTCTGTGGACTGTGGGTGGCCATGCATATGAAGATTTGATGGCCTCTCTCTACTGTAAATCTGTAATGTGTCTAGTGTGCATGATCCTCTCTAAGGCAGGCCGGCAGTGCTGCATAAACTAGTGGTGTTACCTGCTTGGAGATCAACCCAAGGACACAGAGGATATGATAGAAGAATCCGAAGGTGGATGTACTCCCTCCGTCCAAAAATACTTGTCGAGGAAATGGATGCATATAGACGTATTTTAGTTCTAGATACATCGATTTTTATCCATTTTTTCGACAAGTATTTTCAGACGGAGGGAGTATAAAATTAGCTCAGGAACAGAGCAGCAGCAAGATGAACAAGATGATGACCAGTCAAACAGACACTAGATTTTAAGAGCAACTTGAGATAAGACCGGTCAAAGCATAGGGCAACTTATTATATAATACTCCCTCCGTCCGGTCAAAGCACTAGTGTCAAAAACGTTCTTATATTATAGGACAGAGGGAGTACATCCGATCCGATCTAGACAAATCCAAGATAAGTAATTTGGGACGGAGGTCTGATCTGGACAAATATAAGACAGATCTAAGACAAGTAATTTGGGACCAAGGTTATAGAGTTTGTAAACCAGTGCAGAATGGGAAAAAGGAGAAACTTTGCTGTCCGGCAAAGCGTGCTGTGCTGCGACACATGCGTCCATGTGTTGGGATCGGCCCAAGCAACTACAGCCAGTCAATGCTGGCCATCACCAACTGCGGTGCAGCATGCAGAGAACAAGATCCATGGACAACGAGGCATGTGTACTGCAAGTAATAATGTAAACACTGGAGCAGCAAGATGGTGTACAATCTGTCATCATCAAGCTCAAGGAATTATTCATTCCAGCTACTAGTACCATAATGCCATTTGCAGATCCACAGCAACAGACATGAGAGTAGAAGAAGCTCCCTACCAGTGCTCACATTTCATTTCATTTCACAGCATGAGACAGAGCATATCCCAAATCATGAACTCAAATCAAGACTTCAAGAGCATATCACAAAATCATGAACTCAAATCAAACACAAGCGACTCTGAATTACTCATTTAGATTGTACACGATAATTAGACAATTAGACACTGGACACCAGACAACACAGACCACTACTAGTAGTAGAACGCAACAGGGCGTTGCTTGCACACCGCCATTGTGCCAGAGGTTATACCAATCTATCTCATCAGCAACCACCCTTCCATGAGTTTTCTGCTCCTCAACAACAGCACCCACTAAGAAAGACAGCAACACCACTACACAAGCCTAAAGCAAGCAAACAATCAAATTAACATAAGAAAAGAACCAATAATCATACGCGGTAGCACTCGGTTGATTTCTAGTCCTGGAGGTCGGCGTCGTCCTCGAGCTCGTCCTCGTACTCGCCCTCCTCGTAGGCGGTGGCGTCCTGGTACTGCTGGTACTCGGACACGAGGTCGTTCATGTTGCTCTCGGCCTCGGTGAACTCCATCTCGTCCATGCCCTCGCCCGTGTACCAGTGCAGGAAGGCCTTGCGCCGGAACATGGCCGTGAACTGCTCGCTCACGCGCCGGAACATCTCCTGGATGGACGTCGAGTTGCCGATGAAAGTGGACGCCATCTTCAGGCCCGTCGGCGGGATGTCGCACACCGTCGACTTGACGTTGTTGGGGATCCACTCCACGAAGTAGCTCGAGTTCTTGTTCTGCACGTTCAGCATCTGCTCGTCCACCTCCTTGGTGCTCATCTTGCCCCGGAACATGGCCGAGGCGGTCAGGTAGCGCCCGTGGCGCGGGTCGGCAGCGCACATCATGTTCTTGGCGTCCCACATCTGCTGGGTGAGCTCGGGCACGGTGAGCGCGCGGTACTGCTGGCTGCCGCGCGAGGTGAGCGGCGCGAAGCCCACCATGAAGAAGTGCAGCCGCGGGAACGGGATGAGGTTGACGGCCAGCTTGCGGAGGTCCGAGTTGAGCTGCCCCGGGAAGCGCAGGCAGCAGGTGACCCCGCTCATGGTGGCCGAGATGAGGTGGTTCAGGTCGCCGACTGTTCATTGTTTGATCAGCAATCGATGAATAATAAAGCAGAGTAAACAGGGGCAAGCAAAAATGGAGGAATTTGGGTGCTTCTTACAGCTCGGGGTTGTGAGCTTGAGGGTGCGGAAGCAGATGTCGTAGAGCGCCTCGTTGTCGAGCACCATGCACTCGTCGGCGTTCTCGACGAGCTGGTGGACGGAAAGGGTGGCGTTGTAGGGCTCGACGACGGTGTCGGAGACCTTGGGCGAGGGGAAGACGGAGAAGGTGAGCATCATGCGGTCCGGGTACTCCTCCCGGATCTTGGAGATGAGCAGCGTGCCCATGCCGGACCCGGTGCCGCCGCCCAGCGAGTGGCACACCTGGAAACCTGCCCACACAGATCCGTCAGCTCCAGATCTACGCCGCCGGCGCGGAGGACGGACGGATGAACGGAACAGAGGAACGGGGAAGCAAGAAACAGGGGAGAAGAAGAAAAAAAAGCAGACACCTTGGAGGCAGTCGCAGTTCTCGGCCTCCTTGCGGACGACGTCGAGGACGGAGTCGATGAGCTCGGCGCCCTCGGTATAGTGGCCCTTGGCCCAGTTGTTGCCGGCGCCGGACTGGCCGAAGACGAAGTTGTCGGGGCGGAAGATGCCGCCGTAGGGGCCGGAGCGGACGGAGTCCATGGTGCCGGGCTCGAGGTCCATGAGCACGGCGCGGGGCACGAAGCGGCCGCAGGATGCCTCGTTGTAGTAGACGTTGACGCGCTCGAGCTGCAGGTCGGTGTCGCCGGCGTAGCGGCCGGTGGGGTCGATCCCGTGCTCCGCGCACACCACCTCCCAGAACTTGGCCCCGATCTGGTTCCCGCACTGCCCGCCCTGGATGTGCAGGATCTCCCTCATCTTTCCTTCGGAGGACGGGCGGACGGGTCGGGCGAACGGCGGCGAGGTGCGGTGCGGCGGCGCCGGTGGCGGTGGGGAATTGGGGATTTGGGGGATGGCGTTAGTGGGGCGGTAGGGCTTGGTGGGGCGGGATTTATAGAGGGGGGACGGCGTTGGTGGATCGTTAGTTTTGAGGGGGAGTTGGAATTTTGAAATTTTGGGAGAGAAAAGAAGCGAGTTTTGCGTGGGGCGGCCGCCGGCATGGTCCCTCCTCGTGGTAACGGTTACTTCTTGGGTGGCCGGCGGCGGAGACACCGTAGGGGAGGATGGAATTTTGTTGACTACTTCATGGTGAAAGTAAACAAGGGTGCGTCTTTAGAGCAACTCCAATGCATATGTGTTCGTTTGGATCGAAACGGACACAATAATAGGCCCAACGCGATGAACTAAGGACGCGCGTCGGGTTTTTGTCCGTTGCGCGGTTCATTTCTGGACCATATTTTGGGTCTCTTTTGCGTTGGCGCGGATATGAAACGGACACGCGCGACACCCGCCTCCCCCCGGCCCGCTAGTCGACGTTACAGCCACTCCTATTTCCCTCTCTTTCCCAAAAGCTTTCGGCCGCTCGCCATGGATGACGCGCCGACCCTCGACGCCGCCAAAGGCAAGCCCCGCGCCGCCCACAAGATGGCGGCGCCGACCAAGAAGAAGCCGCTAACGGACGAGCATCGAGGCGTGCAGTCGACCAAGAGGAAGGGTCGGAGGCACGTGCAGGAACGCAAGCTCGATGTCGCGTATACCGCTGCACTGGCACCGCCGCACAGCAAGAGGGAAACATTGTCAGAGTCGCTGCGGCAACGAGGGAGGTCCTGCTCTACCTAGGGTTAAACCCAGGCCAGCACGGGCTTGTCAGCCTTTCCTCGTATGCCACTACCAGAGTCGTCCTTTCCTGGCTTCCATCCCTACCCGCAAGCCTCTCGTTTCTCCGGAGAATGCTCGCCAGAGGTGAGCATGGTGGCGCCGGCCACGCCCACGTCCATGGCCATCGACATCAACGCCACACCTGTGGCCTGTGGATCATCCACCGGGGGCTAGAGGAAATGCCCGCGGGAGATCCCAGCCGACACCCGCAACCTGTTTGACAGAATGTTGGTCACGGACAACAAGACGGCCAACCGTTTCATCACGGAGAACATCATCTTCAAGGTGGTGTGGGTGCCTCTGCCTTTGAAGGAGGTGTTCGTGCGTCTGCTTTTGATCCAGATGAGACCCAAAACCAAGACGGTCGAGGCCCCTCCATGTAAGGCCAAGATGGCATGGGCAACACCTTCCTGGTCGACCAGGAATTCCTGGAAGACTATGGTCTAGAAGAAGAAGATCAAGTGGACATCGAAGGGGAGCCCTTGTTCGGAGATGAGGTCTCCACCCAAGCCAATGCAAACAAGAAGCGCCAAAGCAAGCAGGCGAAGGCATACACAAAGGATGAGGAAAAACTCCTTTGTGAATGTTGGAGGGACATTGGACAAGACCCCAAGGTCGGTGCCGAGCAAAAGGTATCAACATTTTGCCTACGTGTTCATCGTGAATTTCATGAACACAAGAAGTTCGCGTTGTACCAAACTTAGAGCAAGCGTGGGTAGGTGTCCCTCTCGAAGCGTTGGAGGGTGATACAACAAGAGTGCAACAAGTTATGTGCCACCCTTGAGAGCACCGAGGGATGTCCCGTGAGCGACCTCGGCATCAAGGACATGGTATACATGTGTCCATATTCGTTTCCGTTGTGCTTGCATGTCCATTTGCCATATGCTTGCATGCTATTAATTTGTAGGCATTCCAAGCTTTTGATGCATTCAAGGCCCAACATGAGAACAAGTCCTTCAACCTCACACATTGTTCGATGGCCATCAACGGGGATGAGAAGTTCAAGGCGCAATATGCTATAATCAAGGCGCTTGGAGGGAAGGAAGCTGTCAAGGGCCATGGTGAGGGAGAGAAGTTGCGGGCGCGGAGGAAGACCAACTCCAAGAATGAGGACAAGCATGATGCGGCGTGGATTGCCCTGCATGCCACTTTGGAAGGCATGATGACCAAGGACACAAGGGAGGAGAAGCGTCGGCAAGACAAAGAAGAGCAACTAGAGGCCATCATGGAGATCCAAAGGAGAAGGCTTGAGCTCGATGCGGAGAAGCAAGCAAAGAAGTTCGAGATGGAGGCGGAGAAGCAAAGGAAGACGCTCGAGATCTAGGCCACCAATGCCAAGACCAAGGCAAAAGAAGTGGCGCTCGCCTACATGATGACGGGGGTGGAGATCATGAAGGTGGGCTTGAGCACGGTGTCCCCGAGGAAGAGGCCTTGGTTTGAGAAGATGCAGGGCGGCATGCTCTCGATGATGAGTGATCTATGGCAGAGAGCACCATCTTTTTCTATTTACCCTTCATAAGGACCCTTTTCATCGAATCCGATCCGACTAAAGTGGGAGAGACAGACACCCGCCAGCCACCTTATGCAACTAGTGCATGTCTGTCGGTGGAACCAGTCTCACGTAAGCGTACGTGTAAGGTCTGTCCGGGCCGCTTCATCCCACGATGCCGCCGAATCAAGATTGGACTAGTAGCGGCAAGAGAATTGAACAAATCTACGCCCGCAACTACTTTGTGGTCTACTCGTGCAAGATGCTACGCAAAGACCTAGCTCAGATGCCACTGTTGGGGAACGTAGCAGAATTCAAAAAAATTCCTACGCTTCACCAAGATCAATCTAAGGAGTCATCTAGCAACGAGCATAAAGGAGTGCATCTACATACCCTTTGTAGATCGCGAGCGGAAGCGTTCAAGAGAACATGGATGATGGAGTCGTACTCGTCCTAATCCCTATCACCGATGATCCCAGCGACGAACGGATGGCACCTCCACGTTCAACACACGTACGGTGCAGCGATGTCTCCTCCTTCTTGATCCAGCAAGGGGGGAGGATAGGTTGATGGAGATCCAGCAGCACGACGGCGTGGTGGTGGATGTAACGGAAAAACTGCAGGGCTTCGCCAAGGACCTGCGGGAGGAGGGAGATGTGTAACGGGGGGGAGGGGGGAAGAGAGGTGCCAGGGGCAAGGGTGCGGCTGCCCTCTCTCCCCCCCACTATATATAGGGGCCAGGGGGCGCCGGCCCTAGGAGATGGGATCTCCTAGGGGGGGTGGCGGCCAGGGGGAAGGCTTGCCCCCCAAGCCAAGGGGGGCGCCCCCACCCCTAGGGCTCCCAACCCTAGGCGCAGGGAGGAGGCCCAAGGGGGTGCGTCAGCCCACTATGGGCTCGTCCCCCTCCCCCTACGGACCATGGGGCCCTCCGGGATGGGTGGCCCCACCCGGTGGACCCCCGGGACCCTTCCGGTGGTCCCGGTACACTACCGGTGACCCCCAGAACTCTCCCGATGGCCGAAACTGGACTTCCTGTATATAATTTTTTACCTCCGGACCATTCCGGAACTCCTCGTGATGTCCAGGATCTCATCTAGGACTCCGAACAACATTCGGGTTACCGTGTGCATATATCTCTACAACCCTAGCGTCACCGAACCTTAAGTGTGTAGACCCTACGGGTTCGGGAGACACGTAGACATGACCGAGACGACTCTCCGGTCAATAACCAACAGCGGAATCTGGATACCCATGTTGGTTCCTACGTGTTCCTCGATGATCTCATCGGATGAACCACGATATCAAGGATTCACTCAATCCCGTATGGTATTCCCTTTGTCTATCGGCATAGTACTTGCCCGAGATTCGATCATCGATATACCGATACCTTGTTCAATCTCGTCATGGCAAGTCTCTTTACTCGTTCCGTAATACATCATCACGTGACTAACTCCTTAGTCACATTGAGCTCATTATGATGATGTCTTACCGAGTGGGCCCAGAGATACCTCTCCGTCATACGGAGTGACAAATCCCAGTCTCGGTTCATGCCAACCCAACAGATACTTTCGGAGATACCCGTTGCGTACCTTTATTGCCACCCAGTTACGTTGTGACGTTTGGCACACCCAAAGTATTCCTACGGTATCCGGGAGTTGCACAACCTCATGGTCTAAGGAAAAGATACTTGACATTACGAACTACACGATCTTGTGCTAGGCTTAGGATTGGGTCTTGTCCATCACATCATTCTCCCAATGATGTGATCCCGTTATCAATGACATCCAATGTCCATGGCCAGGAAACCGTGACCATCTGTTGATCAACGATCTAGTAACTAGAGGCTTACCAGGGACACGTTCTGGTCTATGTATTCACACATGTATCACTGTTTCTGTACAATACAATTCAAGCATGAATAACAGACAATTATCATGAACAAGGAAATATAATAATAATCATTTTATTATTGCATCTAGGGCATATTTCCAACAGTCTCCCACTTGCACTAGAGTCAATAATCTAGCTACATTGTGATGAATCAAACACCCATAGAGTTCTGGTGTTGATCATGTTTTGCTCGTGGATGAGGTTTAGTCAACGGATCTACGTCATTCATATCCGTATGCACTTTACAAATATCTATGTCCCCATATTGAACATAATTCCGGATGGAGTTGAAACGACGCTTGATGTGCTTGGTCTTCTTGTGAAACCTGGGCTCCTTGGCAATGGCAATGGCTCCAGTTGAAAGATCGTGGATGTCGCCTAGAGAGGGGGTGAATAGGTGCTTTAAAATAATTACGGTTTAGGCTCGAACAAATGCGGAATAAACCTAGAGGTTAATTTGTCAAGCACAAAACCTACAACAACTAGGCTCACCTATGTGCACCAACTTATGCTAAGCAAGATAAACAACTAGGTGATAGCAAGATATATGACAAGAAACAATATGGCTATCACAAAGTATAGTGCATAAGTAAAGGGCTCGGGTAAGAGATAACCGAGGCACACGGAGACGACGATGTATCCCGAAGTTCACACCCTTGCGGATGCTAATCTCCGTTTGGAGCGGTGTGGAGGCACAATGCTCCCCAAGAAGCCACTAGGGCCACCGTAATCTCCTCACGCCCTCGCACAATTCAAGATGTCGTGATTACACTAAGGGACCCTTGAGGGCGGTCACCGAACCCGTACAAATGGCAACCCTTGGGGGCGGTCACCGAACCCGTACACTTTGGCAACCTTTGGGGGCGGTCACCGGTACCCGGCAAATTGCTCGGGGCAATCTCCACAACCTAATTGGAGACCCCGACGCTTGCCCGGAGCTTTACACCACAATGATTGAGCTCCGAACAACATCAACCGTCTAGGACAAGCTCCAGGGTGCCCAAACACCCAAGAGTAATAAGCTTCTCAAACTTCACTTCCACGTATCACCGTGGAGAACTCAAACCGATGCACCAAATGCAATGGCAAGGGCACACGGAGTGCCCAAGTCCTTCTCTCTCAAATCCCACCAAAGCAACTAATGCCAGGGAGGGAAAAGAGAGGAAGAACAAGAAGGAGAACACCAAGAACTCCAAGATCTAGATCCAAGGGGTTCCCCTCACCTAGAGGAGAAAGTGATTGGTGGAAATGTGGATCTAGATCTCCTCTCTCTTTTCCCCCAAAAACTAGCAAGAATCCATGGAGGGATTGAGAGATAGAAAGCTCGAAGAAGGTCAACAATGGGGGAAGAACATGAGCTCAAAGGATAAGGTTCAGTGGGGAAGAAGACCCACTTTTATAGGTGGGGGGGGGGGAATCTAACCGTTATCCCCACCAACCAGCCCGTAGCGGGCGGTACTACCGCTCCAAGGGAGCGGTACTACCGTTGGCCACAGCGGTACTGCCGCTCGTCCCAGCGGTACTACCGCTAGGACCTCACACAACGCCAGCAAGAGAATAACAAAGAGAAAGAGCCCCGGAGCGGTACTAGTAGCGGTGGTGGGGCGGTACTACCGCTTATAAGCGGTACTACCGCTCCCACTGCCGCTCCTACTACCGCCCAACCCGACACGAAAAACGGCCGTCTCGAATCGAGGCGGTACTCGTGCGGAACCGGAGCCGAACTACCGCATGTAGCCATAAGCGGTACTACCGCTGTGAACCAGCGGTACTACCGCTTGCGGCTATAAGCGGTACTACCGCTCCGGCCCAACGGTACTACCTGTAATGCCCAGGATGGGACTATATCTCCTACGTGTCGAGGCACGACTTAAAGATATAAGCCCATTCTGGAATGATCGCAAGTTTGGTACCTTTGCACATCTCATGTAAAATAGGGATGAAAGCTGAAAAGATAGTTGGGTTACACTCGCCACGTCACACAAATCATTACAAGTTCAAGCATTATTCAAATAACATCACAACCCATCTAAGGGTGAAGATCCAAATGAAAGATACCAAACATAACTTAGAACCACAGGTCTGAATCGAATCCTAGTAGAAGCTCTACTGATCAACCGGATAGTTCACATAGTAACAGCTACGCTCCTCGTCGTACTCCCAGTCTAGCTCGGTGCCATCGCCTGTGTAGCTCACCATCGTACCTGCATCTGGTGTGTTGAAGTAACTGTGAGCCACAGAGGACTCAACAATCCCGTTCCCGGGTAATACGACTATTCAAGCCTTGGGTGTTGAACAAGGCTGAAGAAAGAACAAGAGGTTGCAGCAGCACTAGCACTAACTTACGTAAAAGAGAGCGAGAAGAGAAAGTGCCTCGGACGATAAGATGATCACGAAGTGATCCTAACTAAACAAGTCAAACATAACCCCACCGTGTTCATCTCCCGAAACCCTTTCGGAAAATGACCGTCACGGTACTCACGCTGGTAGTGTATTCGAACATGGTGTCAAGTTTTCTACAACCAGATATTAACAAATTCCCATCTGCCACATAACCGCGGGCACGGCTTTCGAAAGTTCATAACCCTGCAGGGGTGTTCCAACTTGGCCCATGACAAGCCCACGATCCGCGGAGTCGCAACTCCAAGGTGGGAAGGCCCGAGTATCCTCGGACTCCCGTTCTCAAGATACTCCGACTAAGGAAAGGCTAATCCAGCAAATCCTCCCGGCGTGCCGACAACCTGATAGTAGCCGCGCGTATCTAGTCTCAGGCCACGACCGGATGAGCGCTACGTACAGATACCGAAGACCCCAGCGAACTGGGTGGCACCGCAAGTGGCTCTAGTTTGGACCAACACTCAAATCGAGCACTGGCCCAGGGGGGTTGATTAATTAATCCTCGGGTTAATTACTCCCTCGGTAAGTTTTTAGTTGTTTAGGCAAATAGTACCAATGTTGGGACTTGCTGGAAAAGACTTAGCACCTAGCGGTTTATCGAGGGGGTCCCATAACCCCAACCGTGTGAGGAACGCATAATCAAGGAACATAACACCGGTTTATACGGTTCCTAGGGCAGCATGAGTGGAACAAAACACCAAGCAAAAGGCTTAGCCTTCCACCCATTACCAATATATAGGTGATTTCATTTAATAATTAATATAGTCTGATATCCCAACAAGCTTCAACAAGAAGCAAGAATCTTCAATCTTCTCCTGCAACTAACAATGCTATAAGAGGGGCTGAGCGAAGCGTACTTAGCCAATCAAAGGTTTGCATAGGTAGGGTGGTTAAACAGGTTCATGGTTACAATAGGAGGCTGACAGGAAAAACATGGGCATCGAGGCAAAACTATAGAGCGATACTTCTAGAAATAGGCAAAGATAGTAATGTTATCGGGGTTCGATCATCTTGCCTGAAGAGTTGTCGATGGGATCGTAAGAGAGCTCCTCGTTCTCAACCTCGGTAGTAACCTCGTACTCGTACTCGGTCTCAGCTTCCGGCTCTACTCAACACAAACACACAAGGCACGAAATCAAACAAGATGCAATGCGCAGAAAAATTACTGGATGCATGACTGATGCACTATGGAAGCAAAACAGATGCACTATGGAAGCACAGAAAGTCTACATAGGAAGCACAGTGTTACAGCACAAAGGAGCATGGAAATATGCATCAAGCAAGAATACTTCAAAACATGATAACATGAGGATATTAGGAATCTACATGCAAAATAACACAAGTTACATATAGGACTTGCTCAAAACGGAGCAACGGGCTAAAAGATACACCCGAAACAATAAACATGCACAAGCTGAAATTAACAGCCACATAGCAACTTCGGAGCAAGAGATAAATAGTCTACAACACTCAAACATCATGGCAAGGAGCATGGACATAAAGTAGGAATATCCTACAGCAAACAATTCCATTGGAGCATCCCCAAAGGAGCCATGGATCAACAGCAACAAGCTATGACATTTTGAACTTGACAACAAAATCCTGACAACAGTAATTTGTAGCAACTTGGGAGCAAAAGTTAAGTATGCTACAACCACCCAAATAAGCATGTGAGAGCATGAATAGATAGCCAACAACTTATACAACAAGGAATCATCAAGAGTCACCCCAAAACTATCATGGATTTGCCTAGAACAACAAGCAAACATGGCATCTGGAAATAACAGATTCCAGACTTAGTGAAATTTCACTAAGTGTTAAAACAGTAGTAACATCATGGCATCTTTGTGAGCAAGTTTAAGTCACCTCAAAGCATATCAAGACAAGTGGTAAGCACCACAGCAAAGTACACATGATGGGGAGTCCAAACATCTAAGCATGCATCAAGGGGACAACCACATCAATAGCAACGAGCTCCTCTACGAGGCATCTCGTAACAAGTTTAGCAACATAACAGCCACTAGCACTTTTGCAAAGGAGAAAAACATGGCAAGATGAAATCTATCATGCAAGCTAAAGCAATCAACATGTAGAGCATTTCATGATGAACACGTGGACATATCATTTGCTTCATTTGGATGAACATGCACCAAGTTATCACATTGCAAAGATGGCATGAAAATAACAACTAACAGCAGTTTATAACAAGTAGCACTCTTCCCATGAAGATTAAGACATCTAGATGACCTCAAACATGCATGGCACAATGGAACAAAACGTAGTACAAGTCTCCACGATCATCTTGACATATCATTTGCTCAAATTGGACATGCACACAAAAAGTTATCCACATTGCAAAACAGCATCTGAAACTGAAATTCTAGGGACTTAGTGGAAATAAGAGCAACCTCAAGGTCAACGGCGCGGTCAACGGATCTGGTCAACGCGGGTCTTGAGCGGGCGCCGAGCTAACGGATCGGGCGCGGCCCGAAGCGGCGGATTGGCCCGACGGGCTGCGGGTCCGGGAGCCCACCAGGCTAACGGGCATCGGCCCGCTTAGGTTCTGGCCCACCCGGGAGGAGGGATCTGGATCGGATCGAGGGGATCCTCCCGATCCCCTTCGATCGGTGGCGTCGCGCGACCAGCCTGGCCGGCGGCTGGCCGGGCCGGCGAGGGAGGCGGCGGCCTGAGGGCGACGGGGCCGGCGGGAGGAGGGTGCCCGGCGACGGCCTGGCCGGACCGGCGAAGGGCGACGGGGGCCGGAGGCGAGGGGACCCGGGCGGCGGGGCGGCGGCGGCCGGTGAGCCCGCGGCGGCGGCGAGGCGGGGCAAGGCCGGCGGCGGTGAGGAGAGGTGGAGGAGGCCCGGCGGCGGAGGTCCTCCAGCGGGAGGTCACGGCGGCGGTTGGAGTCCTGCCGGCGGCGGGGAAGAGGAATCCGGCCGCGAGCTCCGGCGAGCTGGAGGTTGAAGAAGAGCTCGGGCTCGGGCCCGCGCGTCGGAACGGAAGCACCGGCGCGACACTACGGAAGCACGACTCCGGCGGTCGGAAGCACGGCTCGCTGCACGTCGGAAGCACGGCGGTTCAACGGTGGAAGCACCGCGGTGCAACGATGGAAGCACCGGCGGCGCACTGTGGAAGCATTAGGGTTTCTGGACGCAAATTTTGGGGGAAGTGGACGTTTATATAGGCACAAGGAGCTAGGGTTGTCCAAATGAGGTGAGGTTTTCGTCCACGCGATCACAATTGGATGGCCTAGATGAAGGGAGGGGTTTGAGGTTGGTTTGGTGGGCTGTTGGAGGGGGTCATGGGCCTCAAAGAGGAGGTACTTTCAGCCCACGAGAATAACTGTTGGAGCACCAAACGAACTCCAAACGCGACGAGATTTGACAGGCGGGATACACACACCAAAACAACATCGCACGACAAGTCTCACACCAAAACGGAATCGTTACACGGCCAAACACCAAAGTAGGCCTCGGGGATGCCTCGGACACGTGAGAGCTCCGAAACTCAAAATGGACAACGGGAAGGAACGCGTGGGACTGGATGCAAACGACAACACAAATGCAATGCGATGCACATGACTATATGATATGAATGAATGCACACACGCACACGACAAAACGACGAAAACCCGAAAAGACGAAGAACCCGGAATGGAATTGATGAAGCCAGAGATATATATATTGCCCAAAAGGGAAAGTATTACATCCGGGGCATTACAAACTCTCCTCTACTACAAAAAGATCTCGTCCCGAGATCTAGGACTGGAAGAAGGAAGGGTACTCGGAACGAAGGTGATCTTCTCGTTCCCACGTAGCTTCTCGGTCGGTATGATGTGACCACTTGGCTTTCAAGAATTTGATGGACTTGTTGCGGGTCTTGCGCTCGGTTTCTTCGAGAATAGCAACTGGGTGTTCTCAGTAAGACAAGTCTTGTTGAAGATCAATCTCGTCAAACGGAATGGTGCGTTCAGGTGTCTTGAAGCACTTGCGGAGTTGAGACACATGAAACACATCATGAATATTGGCGAAGTTGGAAGGGAGCTCAAGTTGATAGGCTAGATCGCCTCTTTTGCCAAGGATCTTGAAAGGCCCGACGTATCTAGGAGTAAGCTTTCCTTTGATACCGAATCTTTGGGTGCCTTTCATAGGAGATACACGGAGATAGACATGATCCCCAATGTTGAAGGCCAAATCATGATGCTTGCCGTCATAGTAGCTCTTCTGACGCGACTGCGCGGCCTTGAGATTCTCACGTATGACTTTGCACATCTCTTCGGCTTCTGAGATCAAGTCATTGCCAAGAAGTTGACGTTCACCCGTCTCGGACCAGTTGAGAGGGGTACGACACTTTCTGCCATAGAGGATTTCAAACGGAGCTTTACCGGCACTTGCTTGGAAGCTGTTGTTGTAAGAGAACTCGGCAAACGGAAGGCAATCTTCCCATTTCATGCCAAAAGATATGACACAGGCTCTGAGCATGTCTTCTAGAATCTGATTCACTCTCTCGACTTGACCACTAGTCTGAGGGTGAAATGCAGTGCTGAAACGAATCTTAGTGCCCATGGCAGACTGAAAGGAGTCCCAGAACTTGGAAGTGAACAAACTTCCACGGTCTGAGGACATAACTTGAGGAATGCCATGTAAGGACACAATTCTGGAAGTATACAATTCTGCCAGTTGAGCTGCATTGATGGATTCTTTGACTGGAAGGAAGTGAGCGACTTTGGTAAGCTTGTCAATCACCACGAAGATAGAATCATTCCCTCTCTTGGACTTAGGAAAACCAGTGACGAAATCCATTTCAATGTGGTCGAATTTCCACTCGGGAATAGGAAGAGGTTGGAGAAGACCGGCTGGACGTTGATGCTCTGCCTTCACTCTTCTGCAGACATCACATTCATTCACGAATTGGGCAATCTCCCTTTTCATGCGAGTCCACCAGTAAGATTGCTTGAGGTCTTGGTACATCTTGGAACTGCCAGGATGAATGGAAAGGAGGGAATCATGTGCTTCTTCCATTATGAGCTTCCTGAGATCACCTTTGGGAACCACAAGTCTGTCCTCAAAGAACAAGGTATCTCTCTCATCAACGCGATAGCACTTGTATTTTGGAGTACCCTTTGCAATACCATGTTTCACTTTCTGCACCATAGCATCACTGAGTTGGGCCTCACGGATCTGATCTTCCAAGGTAGGAGCAACTTGAAGATTTGCAAGAAAGCCTTGCGGAACAACTTGGAGGTTGAGCTTCCTGAATGCTTCACAAAGCTCAGGCTGGAATGGCTTGATAAGGAGGCTGTTGCAATATGCCTTTCTGCTCAAAGCATCTGCAATCACATTCGCCTTGCCAGGTGTGTATTCGATGCTGGGATCATACTCTTGGATCATTTCGACCCAACGAGTCTGGCGGAGGTTCAGATTTGGCTGTGTGAAGATGTACTTCAAGCTCTTGTGGTCGGTGAAGATGTCCACTTTTCTGCCCAACAGAAGGCGTCTCCACGTAATCAAAGCATGTACCACAGCTGCTAGTTCAAGATCATGTGTGGGATAGTTCTTCTCACTTGGCTTCAGTTGACGAGAAGTGTATGCCACAATTCTCTTGTCCTGCATAAGCACACCATCAAGTCCTTGAAGAGAAGCATCACAGAATACTTCGTTGGGCTTGGACTCATCTGGAGGAGTTAGAACTGGAGCAGAGACGAGCTTTTCTTTGAGAGTTTTGAATGCCACTTCACAATCTGGAGACCAGTAGTACTTGACATTCTTCTGCAGCAAGTTGGAAAGAGGCTTGGCAATCTTGGAGAAGTTCTCAACGAACCTTCTGCAATAGCTGGCAAGACCAAGGAAGCTTCGGAGTTGCTTGACGTTCTGAGGAGGTTCCCAGTTGACAATTGCTTCAACTTTCTCGGGGTTTACTGCAATACCGTCAGCGGAGATGATATGGCCCAGATATAAGACCTTATCGAGCCAAAATTCGCACTTGGAAAACTTGGCATAGAACTTATGTTCACGAAGTCTGTCGAGAACCAGACGGAGGTGCTTTTCGTGATCTTCTTCATTTTTGGAGAAAACCAAAATATCATCCAGATACACAAGCACAAATTCGCCGGTGTAGGGGTTGAAAATGTAGTGCATCATTCTCGAGAAGGTAGGTGGAGCATTGGCGAGACCAAAGGACATGACTGTATACTCATATGAGCCGTAGCTCGTTCTGAAGGCAGTCTTGGGGATATCTTCTTCTCGAATGCGAATCTGGTGATAGCCCATTCTGAGATCGAGCTTAGAGAACACTTTAGCTCCTTTGAGCTGCTTGAACAGTTCGTTGATGTTGGGGAGCGGATACTTGTTCTTTATTGTCTTCTTGTTCAATGGCCGGTAATCGACGCAAAGGCGCTCCGTGCCATCCTTCTTCTTGACAAATAAGACACCACGGCCCCAAGGAGACGTACTAGGCCTGATCAGACCCATACGCTCCTGTTCATCAAGCTGTTTCTTCAACTCCTTCAACTCTTTAGGAGAGAGCTTGTATGGACGCCGGCATGCTGGCTCAGTACCAGGCTCGAGTTCAATGACGAATTCCACTTGACGGTGTGGAGGCATGCCTGGAAGTTCTTCAGGAAAGACGTCTTCGTATTCGTTAACCACCGGGATTTGAGAGATGGCATTCATCTCGCCCTTGTCATTGAGAGAGAAAAGCCTGATTGTGTTATCCCTGGAGGCGAAGATAATCACATCTTCATCGGAATGAGTAATCTTGACTTCCTTATTTGCACAATCAATTTGAGCATCATGCTGAGAAAGCCAGTCCATTCCGAGGATGAGGTCAATGTCGGAGTTGCCGAGAATAACCGGATTAGCCAGAGAGCGATAATCACCCATGCGAATAGATACATTCGGAGCAACTGAGTTGGAAGTCATTTGCAAACCCGGAGAAATAATCTTCAAAGGTCTAGGGATGCTCTCCGAAGCCAATTCATGCTTAGCAACAAAAGGTCTTGAAATGAAGGACAACGATGCACCCGAATCAAACAATACTTTTGCAGGAAAAGAGTTAACTGAGAGGTTACCCAAAATCACATCAGAAGAATTCTCCGCTTGCGCTGCATTCATCAGATTCACCCTTGCAGACTCTGGATTATGCTTGACAATAGCTGTGCTGACAGGTGGAGGAGGCGGAAGGCGCCTTGGGTTGGGGCACTTGTTAGCATAATGACCCTTCTGGCCACACTTGTTGCACACCACTTCTGAGAGAGGACGGTAATGAGGAGCACTTGACTTGGAACCTTGAGACTGATGCTTTGACTGGTTGCTTGGGTTGGGTGGGTGGGAGAAACCACGGCCACCAGAGTTCTTGTTGTTGTTGTAGGGAGCTCGGATCAGTGGAGGAGGTGGAAGCCAAAATTTCTGTTGCTTCGCGACCACTTGAGAAGATGAGGAGGAGTGAACAGCGTCTCAGATTCTCTTTTTGGAAGCTTCCATCTTGAGCTGGGCTGCCTCTTGCTTAAGCGCCATGTTATAGAATTTGTCAAACTCATCAGGCTCGAACAAGGCGAGAGCAAGTTGAAGTTCATCCTTCAGACCACCACGGAACTGATAGATCTTGCTCTTGGCATCTGGAATGTCTTGCTTAGCATAGCGGGCAAGGTTTTGGAACTTGACATTATACTGGTAGACAGTCATAGAGCCTTGCTTCAGGTTGCGGAATTGCTCACGCATACCCTCGATGACACTTGTTGGAATGTGGTGAGAGCGAAAGTCCTTGCAGAAATCCTTCCAAGAGATCACACGCCCTTCTCTGGAGTCTTTGTACTGCTGCCACCAGTCAGCTGCTTGGTCCTTGAGTTGGAAGGCTGCAAACTTCACATAGTCCTCAGGCCTTACGTTGCTGCACTCAAAATGCTTCTTGATATCAGTGATCCAATCTTCAGCATCGAGAGGGTCGACACAGTAACTGAAAGCCTTTGGTTGATTAGCCAAGAACTGGTTGAGCGTAGCATGGTGCTGTTGGTTGAAGAAATTGCCTTGGTTCCCTGGAGCACCCTGATTTGCTTGATTTGCTTGCATTTGCTGCATCATCTGCATAAGCATTTGGGTGTTCTGGTTTGTAGTCTGCATAATCGCTCTCCAGGCCTCAGACGGAGGAGGAGGGGAAGGAGGACGATCTGGAACCTCTTCGCCCTCTGGGTTAGCGTTGGGAACCCGTTTCGGAGCCATCCTGAAAGAGATGACCACCAATCAGCAATTTGATTGAAAGAAGATATAAGCTGAAACAACGGATAGAAATGCAACATAGTCTTCACAAGAATCATTCGAACAAGAGGAACGAATGAAATCATTCGAACAAGAGGAAAGAATGAAATTCTCAGTTTAATGATAACAACAATCTTCACGAGAAGCCACTTAGGGGACAAAAGGTAAATAAGAAAAAACAACAAGGTACAGACGGAACAAACACAAGATAGGAGCTTCGTTCGACATCTTTGTGCTGAAAGCTTATGGAACGTGTTACGAAAGGGTTTTGCAATCTCCGGATCAGCATAGCCAAGGACCCTTTAAGATGCAACTCCCGATCGGAACATCGGCCATAAAACCACTTCACTCAATGTAGAACCCCGAACTCCGTAACCTGCATTCGTTGGAAGAATGCCTACGATCTACTGGATGAACCCGCCTATTAATTTCTGAAAGTTTCCAGTTATGCAATCAGGTGTTGGGGATACAGGGGAAGCATCGCGCAATCAACTCTAATCCTACATCCAGCTGTATCCATCCTTCAACACATAACCAATTGTTTTCGGAAACCGTCTACCTCGGACCTTCGAAACGCATCTACTATACAAGCTATGGCAATACTCCCGAACTACCTCCCCAGTACTGGGTGATGTCGGGGTTATCTTGCCACTAATCGTATAGGAGAGTTTTCGATGTCGGCCGTCTTAAGTATTCTAGAACTGCCACGATATGTTTGTGACGACAATACCCCGAAGCTCAACTCCCCGGGACACTGTCACAACCCCTAATGTCAGGAGGCATCGAGAACAATATTCTCGTCACAAAGACATCGAAACAATCCAAACAATACTCGCGAGATTCCTAAAAAAAAATTGGTGCAATTTTTGAAAGTAGAAGAGGCAAGAGTAGTCGTCAGGAGTCCTCACCAGAGTGAAAAGGGATGAGGAGCAAAAGAATTCCTACTCTCCGATATAAATATAGGACTCAAAACATTTTAAGTGTGTGCCTAGACTCAACCGTCAACGATTCGATCAAACAGTGGGGGCTTCTAGGTCGGAGAAGGCTCTGATACCAACTTGTAATGCCCAGGATGGGACTATATCTCCTATGTGTCGAGGCACGACTTAAAGATATAAGCCCATTCTGGAATGATCGCAAGTTTGGTACCTTTGCACATCTCATGTAAAATAGGGATGAAAGCTGAAAAGATAGTTGGCTTACACTCGCCACGTCACACAAATCATTACAAGTTCAAGCATTATTCAAATAACATCACAACCCATCTAAGGGTGAAGATCCAAATGAAAGATACCAAACATAACTTAGAACCACAGGTTTGAATCGAATCCTAGTAGAAGCTCTACTGATCAACCGGATAGTTCACATAGTAACGGCTACGCTCCTCGTCGTACTCCCAGTCTAGCTCGGTGCCATCGCCTGTGTAGCTCACCATCGTACCTGCATCTGGTGTGTTGAAGTAACTGTGAGCCACAGAGGACTCAGCAATCCCGTTCCCGGGTAACACGACTATTCAAGCCTTGGGTGTTGAACAAGGCTGAAGAAAGAACAAGAGGTTGCAGCAGCACTAGCACTAACTTACGTAAAAGAGAGTGAGAAGAGAAAGTGATGAGGACATCACTAACAAGGTTACACCCATAGCTCCAACTGACACATATACAGGACCAATTACTAGAGCTCGCGCACGCCAATTAAATTACCAGGTACTTTCGTTTCTTGGTAATGAATCTAATGTTCATGAGAATATGATGCTGCCTAAATTGGATACATTTGTCTTGCTTACAAATGAAGGGCCTAGCTTGGACAAGAAGGATGAACATTGGAGCAAGATCAAGCATGGAGATGATGGCATGCGCAAGGGGAACAAGAATGGAGTTTCAATTGATGATTTCAGGACTTTGAAGCCACCATAATGAGTGCGAGAAGCCTTGGACGAAATATACAAGATGCCCCTTCATAAATTTCGTCCAGAGGCTATTATAGGTGCTGCGTCACCTTATTATTGGGCCAGGCCCATGTAATTTCGAAATACTTGAGTATAGGCTGTTTTTAGAGTCCGTATGTATGGGGAAACAAGAGTTAGGGTTGGTTTCGGACCCCTCCACCAAGGGCCACGAAATTCCCCCCTCTTTCCCCCATATATACAGCCCTTAGGGCGTCGTTTAGACTTTGGGTTTTGTTTAGATTAAAAGTTCGCCATAGCTGCAACTTCGCGTACTTCGTTTGTGTTCAACGAGCAGACAAAGGCGTCACAGAACCCCACCTTGATCAATAAAGCTTTCCTCTTATATTCGCAATATCCAGATTGCAATCTTAGTTTCTTGCTTGTTCTTCGTTTGCCTACAGGAAACAGACCTTCGTGGTCAGGTTGATCGTGCTCCGGCGTGGTCGATAACCTCTCAGAGTTGGTTTAGCGATTGCTAAGGCGCGACGTCCACGCACGTTCGTAGTCGGATCGTCAAAGTCGACTTCATCCAAACGATAGCCACCATCTCATCGAAAGACGGGACACCTTTGCCTCTATCAAGTGGTATCAGATTTCCAGGTTGCTCGGTGAGATTTTACAGTTTTTCGTAGATTAGATCGAGTCTGTTCTTCATACGTACAGTCCACGAAAAAGCGAAAAAAAAATTTAGGGTTAGTTCATCCCATCCGAACCAATCTGAGCCTTTGCATAATCTTTTCTGTATTTGCTTTGTTGAATTTGCGGTTGCATCGTCGTGTCAAGTTGCTGGTCTTAGCATCTAGTTCTTTAGAGTTTCGAGTTCTGTTCACAGTTTGTCACGTCGCCGCCGCACCATATTCATCGCCGCTGCCATACCACCACCGCTGCCATATCCCACCACCGCCACCACATACCACCACCGCTGCCATATCCTACCACCATATATCCACCGCCAATCCGAGTTCTTTTCATATTAGGTTTGTTCTTGAGATCCATCTAGGTTTCGGATTTGTGTTTCCTTGCCTGCGTAGGTCTCGAAAAAAAAAGAGTCTGGAGACCCCCGGGCAGTTTTTAGGCCAAAATTTCGACAAGTGAAAATATTTTTTCCCTATCCTACTTTTGGGCTTTTCTGAGTCTTTTGAGACACGTGCCACCATACTGTTTTTTTACCGCACTTTTTCGTCGTCGCTGCCCTGATTCCGAAAAAAAAAATTCGTCAAAAAAATTTCGTGCCTACCATCTTAGTTTGACTTGGGAAGTGTTTTGAGACACTCGCCATTATAGTGATTTTTGGTCAAAAAAAAAGCAGCGCAAAAAAAAAGAGCGCAAAAAAAATTCAGAGTGTGCTTTCCCCTTGATTACGTGCAGCGTCGTGATTTTGTTAGTGTTCTAGGCTCACGTCTCTAGTACGGTCTAGCCTAGGACCAGCACAGTACCGTCGTTGAGCGTTTATTCAACTTTGCATCTCTGAATTGATTATTGCTGACCACTTTTGCTACCATCTTATAAGCCTTCCCAGCTCCACATATATCTACGTCGTGCGTTTGACCCTCCCTGGTAATCGCTTTATCCAAGCTTTGAGAGTTTTGACTACCACGGTTGCCGATCACCACCTGCTACTGGGTAAGAACTGGTAAGAATTTGAGATTTGCTTGTCGGATTTGTGACACCCGCCACCACCACCACTTATTAGTAGTCTGTAGGATCATATTCTTGTGTGTTTCTATTGCTGCTAACCATGCCAGGATCACAAGTCGACGAGACTGACTGGGAGAACTTGACGAACAAGGAGCTTCATGATAAGTTTCAGCAAATGATGAGTGTACAGGTGCAAGATGTGCTAAACACATTGGACGAGGCCATGGAGAAGATAGTTGGCATGGAGAAGACGTTTGAAACAAAGCTCAATAACAAGTTTGCTGAATTGCTTTCGCGTTTTCCACCACCACCGGCTGCTGTAGCTGTCCCACCTCAACAACAACAACAACAACAACGCCGCCTTCCGAATCAAGTGGGACGATCACAACGCGTTCCCCTTGAGACTGGTCAAGCTTCTGGTGCTGCTGTTGATGTTTCTATAGCTCTTGCTGCTACTGCAGAGGTGGAGGACCATTATGAGGATGAGGTTGACCAAAATCAGAACTACGTGCAACAACCAGCACCACCACCACCAGGTCGCCCTCATGCATATCATCGCAACGGTAGGGCTGCACCACCACCTGAGGTACATGACCATCTTCCTAAACTGAAATTGAATATTCCACCATTTGAGGGTAGATATGTTCCTGATATATATCTTACTTGGGAGTTAGAAACTGAACAACGTTTTACATGTTTACATTATCCCGAGGAGAGACGTGTTCCCGCTGCTGTTTGTGCTTTCACTAGTTTTGCATGTGTTTGGTGGTCTGAACATTGTAGATTATATCCTATTCCAGCTACTTGGGCTGCTTTGAAAACTGCTATGCGTACTCGTTGGGTTCCACCATATTATCAACGTGAATTACTTCAAAAACTGCAGCGCTTAAGACAAGGAAAAAATTATGTAGAAGAATATTATCAGCAATTACAAACTGGCCTGATTAGATGTGGTATTGTTGAGGAGAATGAAGCTATGCTTGCACGTTTTATGGGTGGATTAAATAAAGAGATTCAGACCATTCTAGAGTATAAGGATTATACTAATATCACTCGTTTATTCCATCTTGCTTGTAAAGCTGAACGTGAAGTGCAGGATCGACAGGCATTGGCGCGGACTAACTTTTCTGCAGGTCGACCTTCATCATGGACACCGCGTGCATCCTCTACTTCCACACATTATACTGCACCGACACCTCCATCAGCTGTTACCTCCAGCCATGATACAAGGAAGCAGGCACAACCACCATTATCTGCCAAGAGCACACCTATTGGGTCTGCACAGAGTTCTTCTTCTTCCATGGCATCAACAGGGCACACCAGTGATATTATTTGTCGTCGTTGTAAGGGAAGAGGACATTTTGCGAGAGATTGCAAATCTCAGCGTGTGATGATTGCTACTGAGGATGGTGGATATGAATTCGCTAGTGACTATGATGAGGAGACTTTGGCTCTTATTACACGTGAAGAACACGGCGGAGACGATTCTGATCATGAGACGCAATACATGACCCCTGAAGATGCTGACAGGTATGAATGTTTAGTTGCTCAACGTGTTTTGAGTGTGCAGGTTACACAAGTTGAGCAAAATCAGAGGCATAATTTGTTCCATACAAAGGGAGTTGTGAAGGAACGTTTTGTTCGCGTGATCATAGATGGAGGGAGTTGCAATAACTTGGCTAGCATGGAGATGGTGGAGAAGCTATCTCTCACCACAAGACCACATCCACATCCTTACTACATCCAATGGTTCAACAACAGCGGCAAGGTTAAGGTAACACGTACTGTTCGTGTGCATTTTAGTATCTCTACATATGCTGATTATGTTGATTGTGATGTGGTACATATGCAAGCATGTTCCTTATTACTTGGTAGACCATGGCAATTTGATAAAAATTCTGTACACCATGGTAGAAACAATCAGTATACTCTTGTTCATAAGGATCAAAATATTACTTTGCTTCCTATGACTCCTGATTCCATTTTGAAAGATGATATTAATAGAGCTAATAAAGCAAAACAGGAGAAAAATAAGAGTGAAAATCAGATTGTGGCAAAAGAATTTGAGCAACAAATGAAGCCTAATAATAAACCATCTACTGTTGCTTCTGAAATTAAATTGAAAAGTGCATGTTTATTTGCCACCAAATCTGATATTGATGAGCTAGATTTTAGCAAATCAGTTTGCTATGCTTTTGTGTGCAAAGAGGCATTATTTTCATTCGAGGACGTGCCATCCTCTTTGCCTCCTGCTGTCACTAACATTTTGCAGGAGTTCGCCGACGTCTTTCCACAAGACGTGCTGATGTCTACACACGCTTCTACTCTTGTAGACTATGTTGGGCCTCCAAGCGCAGAGGTTTGTAGGACAGCAGCAATTTCCCTCAAGTGGATGACCTAAGGTTTATCGAACTCAGGGAAGTAGAGGTTGAAGATGGTCTCTCTCAAGCAACCCTACAACTAAGATACAAGAAGTCTCTTGTGTCCCCAACACACCTAATACACTTGTTAGATGTATAGGTGCACTAGTTCGGCGAAGAGATGTTAAATGGCAAGTGATATGGATGGCAAAGCAAAGTAATATAAATCTGTAATAAAAAGTGCAGCAAGCAAACAAGTGGTAAACGTGAGCACAAATGGTATTGCAATGGTGGAAACAAGGCCTAGGCTTCATACTTTCACTAGTGGCAACTCCCAACAACATTAACATAATCGAATCACATGATATTTCCCATAAAACATGCAATGGAGACGCACCCGGAGGTCATTCCTCCGTGGTCAAGAGAGGACAAGAATTATGTAGGGCTACAAAAGCACACCTCAAAGTTCGTAGTTCTCAATCTAAGGATTTCCCAATGTCACCGCGGCCATCCAAAGAGAGTCCCACAATCACCACAACATATCTAAAGGATAGTCAAAGACAAGCACCAAGAGACTCTCAATCTTCAATCAACACACAAGAGAGGAAATCACTCATGAAAATATTTTTCAAATCCATGTCCAATAGACCGCTGTCACCTTGGTCTCGGGGATTATACTAGATAAAGACAAGTGAGTACATCAATCCAATACATAGAGGAAGGGGAAATATCATGGGATCACCCTAGATTAACATAGCCTATGATCACAACGAAGATCACATCATGGGAGAGAGAATTGACCACATAGCTACTGGTAGAAACCTCAGCCCCGAGGAGGAACTACTCCCGCATCATGGAGGGAGGAAGCAACGTCGATGGAGATGAATCCGGGGGCACTTCCCCGTCCCGGCAGGGTGCCGGCACAGGAATTCTGGTCCCCCGAAGCTTGATGGCGATGGCGGCGGAGATCGGAATTGCGTCTGGAGAAAAGGGGTCTGGAATCAGGGTTTCCTCGACGGGTGTTAAATATATGCCAAAGGGGGTCGCCAGGGGAGCTAAGGGGGGCCCAGGCGCCCCCCCGGCGCGGCCAGGAGGGGGGCCGCGTGGGCAGGCCGCCTGGAGCCCCTGTGGCCCCCCTCTGGCCCTACTTTGGCCGCATGGAAGCTTCCGGAATGCTGATTTTTTATATAATTTTTCTGGGATTTTTCTGGCAGTTTTCGTGACGGGAAAACCTGAAATACAAAAACAGCAGAAAACAGAAACTGGCACTGGGGGTGCACTGAGTTAATAGGTTAGTCCAAATATGATCAAAAGTGTATGGAAGTGTATAAATATCATAGCAATATCACCCAAAAGAGGCATGGAGCAAGCAGAAATTATAGATACGTTTTGGACGTATCAACATCCCCAAGCTTAATTCCTGCTCGTCCTCGAGTAGGTAAATGATAACAAGAATAATTTCTGTGGTGACATGCTATTAACCATATAGGACTTTTTCATAGTCACATGACAAAAGCTTACTGAGACAATGAATCTGTAGTAATTAAGTTGCCTCATGAGAAAATCACAAAGAACTGAAAGTTTTACAATATGATACTGAAACATCAAATAGATTTGTAATGAGCATGGTGTGCAAATATGATAAAGTGATATCTCGCTTGCCCCCTTTAGTGAAGCAAAACATAAATGCAGGGGCACCTCCAAGGTTTAAGTGACAACAGATACAATGATTTCAGAATAAACGATATCACAATCATGCAAAAGACAATGCTACTTTGGGACAATGCACATTACACTCAGAATGACAATCATGCTCTCAATAGTTGGTGCTTTAAAGAAGGTGGAGACTCTCGAACCGTGGCTTTTGTTGGCAAGGTTGAAAACCCGTGGTCGGAAACAAAAACTAAACATGTACCAGAGCTCTTGGTTTTAAAAACAGAGGTAATAATTATTTTTTTAGATTATGCATATTTCGTCAACGAATGCTAGCAGATAACTCAATTACTTCTCGAGCTGGACAAGTTTCGAGGAACGGCTGCCGAATGAGAACGATCACATCCTCTTAATCTCCTTTGTTTATCAATGCCAAAGTTTTCTGATTTCTCATGAACAAAGCGTGAAGGAGGGTTTGTTTGTTGTATAATTTTTTAATGAGCCGGGCGCACTCTATGCCAGTTCCTTCTCGTATTATGGGTTTGCACATTAGACATGCAATCCCGGGGTGAAGCTTGTCCAACTTAAAAAGATCATGAATTAACTACTACTTCCTCATGAGCTAAAACAAAGGCACAAAAGAGAACTGCTTTTTTTTTTGAATAATTTCGAGATGGTACATGAAAGTCTTCGTTAGGAATGGCAGGTAAATACCATGTATAGGAAGGTATGGTGGACTCATATGGCATAACTGGTTTAAAGGATTTTGGATGCACAAGCAGTCAGTCCGCTTAGTACAGGCGAAGGTTAGCAAAAGACTGGGAGCGACCAACTAAGAGAGCAATGACGGTCATAATCATGCAGAGCGACAAAGCAACATTGAATCAGGCATGGAAGTTATATCGCTACTCAGAAATAAAAGATCATCAAGGCTTGACAGACTTTCTTTACAGTCTTAAATATGCGTGAGCATACGCCAAGTCAATCAAAATAAATTCTTGAAGGAAGATATTACTAAACCATACCACATCATAGGCAAACAAATCATGTTGGTACTCCAATAACACATTGGGAACCCCCCAGCTATTTGAGACTAACCATAAGAAAACATGAATTACTAAGCGCCATTATGCACGTAGCATTTTTATCATAGACATATCGACCAATGCAACAGAAGCAAACTCTCTTAATAAGATAAGCATGATAACTAAAGAGAGTTCAAGCAACCAACTAAACAAAAGCTCTTTAAAAAGATAAGCATGAAAACTAAGAGCTAAGCATGATAGTAGCTATTGAAAGACAAAGAACACACACAACAAAGATAGACATGAAAATTCTATGTTATGTTCTAGGTAGAATGTCGGTGTACTAAGGTAGGGGTACCTCAGTACCCCAACTTGTGCACGGGCAGCTGCAGCTTCCCGCGGCAGGGTTTACCGCGTGCTTGCCGGAGACCTTCCTGCTCCTTATCAAACCATTCAAAAACAAAGTATACAAGACAGAAGATCGAGACCCCGGCAAGTGGAGCTTGCCCGGAAGGCCGTACCAGGCTCAAGTTCACCCCACTAGCACAAGGCCCTGGCAAGAGGAGCTTGCCAGGAGGACTAGAAGGCATGCCCCGGCGCTATATGCGCCCCGGCAAGGGCCCGGGGAGCGGCAAGCTCCCGGGCCCGGCAAGATCAAGACCCCGGCAAGGTGCTTGCCGGGAAGGCTGCGCTGTGTGCCCGCGCTCCAGCTCATCGGCCCACGCGTCGCCCTGGGGCCTATCCAGGGACGTGTGGCGGATGGCTGTGCAGCCTGGGGGACACGGTGGCGCTCCACGGTGGTGGATCCATCGCCGTGGCAGACGGAGACGCAAGGGCGGGAGCTTTTGGGGTCGACGGCGACGGGCATTAAATGCCCTTGTCCCCCACTGTCAAAGTAGGTATAGACCACTGTTCATGCACTGTAGCTCCACTGTTCCCGCACTGTTACAACTACCACCTCTTTTACGTTTTTACCCCTTTCTCCTACGTTGACACCTGTCGGTGACCCCTTGCACTATAAAAGGAGGCCCATGCACAACGTAGAGGGGGTTCGGAGATTCGGAACCTAGATCACTCTCACGCTCGGTGTAGCTGCTTCTTCAAGCTCCCGAGCACTCCAACTCAATACACAACTAAGCAGGAGTAGGGTTTTACGCGTTTACCGCGGCCCGAACCTGGGTAAAACTGCCCGCGTGCTCGCTTCGATCTGCTCTTCGTGCTCCCTCCGCCCTCGTACCGCACAGACAAGGGGCTCCGGTCCCATAGGTGTTCGTGGCGGACAGTTTCCCCCGACATCTTTGGCGCGCCAGGTTGGGGGCGTCGAGGTTGTGCGAACCTGATCCAGCGTTCGCGCGGGCGCATTCTTCATCAACCTCTCCGACTTCATCAACTTCACCAACGACAACTCCATGGCCCCGAAGAAGAAGGCTTCGGAGGTCGGAGGCCCGTCTGCGTCTCACCCGCCGCCACCAGAGCCAACGGTGGGCGGGGGAGATGCCGTCGGAAGGGTGGTTGCCGGCGAGGACACTCACGGCGCCACCAGATCCAAGAACAGGACGGACGACCGAACCTCGGTCTCCGTGGACGCTCCACGTCCATCCCAGCACACGACAACCCAGCAGCGCCATACCACAGGAGGTGGTATCCGCTTGCTGGCGCAAGGCCAAACCGGAGGCTCGCGGGACGCCCCGGACCCCCGTCCGGGCACAAGCAAAGCAAAGGCGCCGGCGCGGGACCCCGCTCCTTCTAACGTTGTTAGGAGTCCGAGCGTATCCCGCTCCTCGCACCGCTCGCCCGCGTTCCCCTCCACTCCGGCAGAAGCGCTCGCAAGGGCGCAACTGCTCCTCGACTTTCCTCCAGCGGCCGACAAGGCCGAAGAATGGAGGGCCACCATCCGGAGCCTGATAGACTTCGCCAACAACGATTCTCCACAGCAGCCGTCGACCTCACGGCCGCGGCAAACTGAGAAAGCGAAGCCTGACGGCGACAAGACTGCCGGGGGTGCGACAAGCGCGCACTCCCCGCAGCGGAAGCAGAAGACGCCGCCCCGCCGGAACAACGCTGACGATGGCTCCACGGCCTCGTCGGACCCGCGGGCTCGTCGGGACCAACGCCGGGTCCTCGACGACCGGCAACAAGAAGATGCTCGGACAAGAATCGAGCGCCGCCGAGAAGCTCGGCGACAATCAGACCAAAGAGCTGGGAACGCTGTCGACGCGCACGCGCCCGGTGAACCAGGCGACTTGCCGTACGCGGCAGGCTGCCCTGCGTTCACCCGCGAGCTGCGGCGCGTCCAGTGGCCCAGCATGAAGAATTTTAAGCCCGACGTACCGGAGAAGTACGACGGCAAGACGCACCCCTCGGAATTCCTCAGCGTCTACACCATCGATTGGGCAGTCCAAGAAGAGAAAGTTGGTCTCCGGCGACTACTTGCCGGCGGATCTTCCAGAAACCGCCGCCAAGGTCCCCAAGATCAACAATCAGAACGCTGAGGAACAGTTTGCTCCTGCAGATCCTCGGATCTGTGCAGTTGAAGCAAGTGTTCCCGACAAGCCTCGCCCCGGCGAGCTTGCCGGGGGACCATCAGCTCCGGCAGAACCAGAGGTCCTTGCCGTAGAAGCTGAGGTTCCCGCAGCGGCCCTCGAGCCTTTAGTCCTTGCCGTTGAGCCTCAGGCTCCGGCATGGGCGCAGCAGATCGTCCGTTTTCTGCAAACTGGAGAACTTCCCGACGACCCTCAAGAAATAGAGAAGATAACCAGGCAGTCAAGTATGTACCAGTTCGTGGATAACGAGCTGTACAGAAGAAGACTCAATGGTGTCAGGTTGAAGTGCATTTCCAGGGAAGATGGACAGAAGCTGTTGGCAGAAATCCATGGAGGCATATGTGGCCATCACATTGGCGCAAGGGCACTTGCCGGGAAAGCTTTCCGGCAAGGGTTCTTTTGGCAAGAAGCCCTCCAAGATGCAACTGCACTAGTAACCAAGTGTGAAGCGTGCCAGTTCCATGCAAAGCAGATTCATCAGCCAGCTCAAGCTCTCCAAACAATCCCTTTGTCCTGGCCCTTCTCGGTCTGGGGGCTCGATATCCTCGGCCCCTTCCCCCGTGCTGTCGGGGGCTTTGAGTACTTGTACGTTGCGATCGACAAGTTCACAAAGTGGCCAGAAGTGGAAGCAGTGAGAAAGGTGACAGCACAGACAGCAGTCAAGTTCTTCAGGTCGATTGTTTGCCGTTTCGGGATCCCTAACAGGATCATCACCGACAACGGTACTCAATTTACTAGTCGCACCTTCATGCAGTACGTCCAAGACCTTGGCGCCAAGGTCTGTTTCGCTTCTGTTGCTCACCCGAGGAGCAACGGTCAAGCGGAGAGGGCCAATGCTGAAGTGCTGCGCGGACTCAAGACAAGGACCTTTGACAGGCTGCGCAAGTGCGGAAGAAATTGGATAGAGGAGCTACCGGCGGCTCTTTGGTCAATCAGAACGACACCAAGTCGAGCCACCGGACAGACACCCTTTGTTCTAGTCTATGGAGCAGAGGCAGTTCTCCCCACGGAACTCGTATACGGATCTCCTCGAGTGCTCGCTTATGATGAGCTCGAGCAAGAGCAACTGCGGCAAGATGACGCATTGCTCCTCGAGGAGGGACGTCTCCAGGCTGCTGTACGAGCTGCTCGATACCAGCAAGCTTTGCGCCGCTACCATAGCCGCAAAGTCAAGGCCATGAGTCTCGAGGAAGGCGACCTTGTTCTTCGGCGTGTTCAGTCCGCCAAGAATTCCAACAAGTTGACGCCGAAGTGGGAAGGCCCTTATCGGGTGAGACAAGTTACGAGGCCCGGCGCTGTCCGCCTCGAGACCGAAGAAGGCTTACCGGTGAGCAACTCCTGGAACATTGAGCATCTTCGCAAGTTTCACCCGTAAGGCGCGGTTGCCGTGATCCGCTCCGGCAACCACCTTTTGTACAAGCTTTGCCGCAGTTGCATGTAACCCTTTGTACAAAGCCGGGCGCAGACCCCGTGCATCAGTAAAGTTTCTGTGTTTTTCGCAACAATTGCCTTTTGCATGCTTTTCTTTGCTATTTGCATGTGTTGTTTGGCATTTGGTGAAACACTCAAGTATCCGGTAAGCATTGGCACGCCAAAAGGCCATATACTTGTTTCCCTCTCCCTTTTTCTCTCCTCTTAAACAAGAAGGGACGTTCCTCGCGCACAAGTTTGCCGGGGGGGAAGGAGGTGGAGGAGGAACCAAGTGCTGTTCAAGAAAGAGAAGCCTTACTGGAAAGCAAGCAATATAAGCAAGCAGCATATGAAAGATAAGTTGTTAGAATTTGACCAGTTCAAATTTTAAGTTTTAGTTGTCTTCCTTGAACAATCACGCTTTGTATGGAAAACCTGTGCGCGGAGGAACCTACCCGTAGCTTGCCGCACCCTTATCTTGTTTTCGAGTTCACTCAACGATTTAAGTGAGCTGCGACAAGTGTCGCGCCCTTGCTTCGTTTCCGAGTACGCTCAGCAAGCTAAGTGCGTTGCGACTAGCCGCGGCGAGGTTGCTTGCCGGTGAGACCTTGGCCAGCAGGCTGCTCAGAGTCCAAGACTCAGCGCTCGCGGCAAGGGCCCCTTGCCGGCAAGCTCCCCGGGAGCGTAGGGTGAAAAGCATACAAAGTCAAGAATTAAGACAAGGAAGATAACATTGCACTGATTGATCAAAATGAGATAAATATCTTACAAAGGATAACTTGTCGCAATGGACTAATGAGTTCATAACATAATGTGCAGCGACAAGAAGAAGTAAAGATAATAGAGGCCTAATCTACGCGGTCGCCCTCCTTCCTGGAGATCTTGGCCACCTTGGCAATGATGTGGGCGACCTGCTCCTTCAGGGCCTCTGTGTTCGCATCAGCCGGCAAGCTGCGAAGAACGTTGGTGAGATTGATCCCCGGGTTGCGGTACACGATCTTCGTCAGCACCCGCTCCAGAGTTCCCGCGCAGATCAGGCGCGACTCCTCGGCCAGCTGCGCGGGGATTTGGTTCCGGAGACCTGCAAGGGCCGGCGCGATCCCTCTGAAGAAGAGGCTGAGCTTGGCGCTGTGCGGGAGATCCGGATCCGGCGAGTAGATGAGATGTTCGACCTTCAGCGCCAGCAGCTCTTGGTCGATGTTGGACGCAGAAGAAACCAAGTCTTCGGTCCATACCTCAATGGTCTGGCGGAAGAGCTCGGATGCCTTGTTGACGCTGTCCACCAAGGTCCGCTCCTTGCGGAGCTCCTCCTTCAGCTTGGTCTCCCGAGCCCGGGCAGCGTCGAGCGAGTCCTTCAATGTAGTGACCTTCAACTCCAAGTCCTCGATGGAGTCCTTGGCGGCCTTCAACTCGTCGCCCCTTTTGGAAAGGCTCACCTGGAGCTCTGAATTCGTGTGGGCGTCTTTCTCACGCTCCGTGATGAGTGCGGCAACCTTCTCCGCACTCACCTTCAGCGCCTTCTCCAGCTGCACAACCTTGACGGAGAGCTCCTTCTTGGCGTCTTCCGCGGCAACCGCGGCGGCTTTCGCCTCCTTCAATTCCCCGCCAAGGGCCGCTTCGCGAGCGGCAAGGTCCTCCTCATGGGAGTCCAGCTCGACCTTCCGCTGCGCGAGCTCTCCTTCTCGCCGGGACAACTCCACCCCGGCGAGCCGCTGCTGTTCCTCAGCTTCAGCCTTCTCGAGCACCCATTCCTGATACTCGCCGGCGAGACGCTCGCGCTCCTCCGCCACCTCGCGGAGGGCCGCCTGGTTGGCGGCGCTGAGCTCTGCCGCGCGCTTCTCCATCTCCGCGGCGGCCTTGGCGGCAAGGGCTTCCCGGGAGGCAAGCTTCGCCTGCCTGGCCCGGTAAAGGGCCAGGAGCTGGTGGAGCAACTTCTCCTCCTCGGGCCCTTCATTCCCGCCGGGCGCCTCGACAATCTTCAAGCCCGCGGAGGCGAGGACTTCTCCGTCAAACGCCTCGCCCTCCGCGGGAGCTCGCGATGAAGACCCCCAAGGCATCTGGATGAAGACGCCGTTGGGGGCCTCAAGATAGTACCCCTGCTCCTTGCTGGCGGAGGGGTCGGCGGCCGGTGCAGCATCCGATGCTCCCGCCACCTCCGGGTCGGCGGTGCGGTCGCCGTCCCCCTCCCCGGCCGCTGCGTCCGCAGCCGGGGCAGTCTCCTGCGCGGCCGGCTCGGCGGCCTCGGCCATCTCCTTGACGACAGGGGCGTCGCCGCCGCCGCCCCGCGCGCCCTCCTCCTCGAGGTTGATAACCTCCGTCTCCATGGGCTCAGGAGGAGGAAGATCTAAAAAGAAGAAGAAGAAAAAGAAGTTCAAGATTCAAGCAAATATTCAAAAAGAGGCAAAGCCAAGAAGACAAGCTACAGAACATACCTTGGCGGACGTCCTGGGCGGCGGGCTCCCTCGCCGGGGAGCTCTGCCCTGGCGGAGTAGCCGCCCTCGCCGGGGAGCTCGGCCTTGGCGGAGTGGCCGCCCTCGCCGGGCTGCTCGCCCTTGGCGGGGTACTCTGCCTTGGCGGAGTACCCACCCTTGGCGGAGCACTCTCCCTTGCCGGAGAGTTCTGCCTTGGCGGGGACAGCGGGGCCTGCGGCTCCTCGACGACAATCTCCGGGCGCTCCTCCCGCTGTGGCTCCACCTCTGCACAGAACAAGACAAGAAACATCAAGATATGAAGACAAGACCAAATCCTCAGACGTACCCCGACAAGCGAAAAGAGTAAACCCCAGACTTACGCTGGGGGCTGCGCTGCGGGCTGCGCTGGGGGCTGCTCCTCGGAGCAGCGCTCAGGTCCGGCAGGCTCGGCTCCGGCACACCCCCTGTTGCCGCAGCTGCTGAGTCTTCCGCGACCTCGACCTCGGGTGCCTTGGCCTTCTTCGCCGCGCGATGGGCCAGGGTCCTGAAATCAAAGCAACAAACAAAGTCAGCATCAACAAAAATCAAGACAAAACTCGAGAAGGTGTAAGATTTTTAGACTCTTACTCCTGGTCCTCCTCGTCGTCCTCGCTCAAGGCGGAGAAGTCGTACTCCACCGTCGGCGCGTCGGCGCGAGGAGCGGAAGATGAAGATTCCCTCGCGCGCTTGGTGGTCCCTGGGGCTGGGGGCTGTGAAGACCCAGCCCCAGTGGTAGCCGGCGCCCGAGGAGCGGGCGGAGCCGTCGCTCCGCTCCGAGAAGATCCCTGTCGGCTCGGCGCCGGCCTGCGAGGCGCCTCCGTCGTGGCTTGCGCGCGGGCTGCCTCTGCTGCGGCTGGTGCGCCGGTCGGCCTCGGCGCGGCTTGGCTTCCCCGGGGAGCCGCCCGGCGAGCTGGCTGTTGCCGGGGCGCCTGCGCCCTCTCCCCCGTCGCCGTCTTGCGGAGACGCCTCGGTGGGGACTGCCTTGGGCTTGCCGGGGGCGGGGAGCTCTCCGACGAGGAGAGGTCGTCGGCGTAGAGCTCCGTAGATCCGCCGGAGTCTTCGGCCTCCTCCTCCTCCTCTTCCCCGGCCGGCTCACTGGTCCCAGCGCCCTGCGCTGCGACCCCCTTTCCCTTGGCGCCTCCGCCCCTCGCGGCGCCTCTGTTCCCTCCGGCGGCACCCTCCATTGCCGCAGCCTCGGCCGCGATTCCATGGATCCCGGAGTGCCTCAGCGAGGGGACTCCGGCGAGCGCGTCGGGAGGGAGCTGCAGCAACCTGCGGATCTCCGCCTCCTCCGCCTGGGTGGACGCGTCCGCAACCTCCGCCTCTTCAGGCGTGTATCCAAAAATTCCTGCCGCCGCGGCTGCGGCGGCCTCTTCAGCCCGAGAAGCTATGTAGGCGATCTCCTGCTCGGTGGTGTCCCGCGTGTGCTCCTTGAGGTCGTTCTTGTTCTTCGCCACCTCCGCGAGGTTGTCGTAGAAGTTGAGGACGTCGATGGGCTTGGGAGCAATCCACGTGCGGTCCACGCCGTGCGAATCGCATGCGGGCATCATGGCGAGGAGGCGATCCCGGACTGTGCTGACGCAGAGCGGCACCACTCCCCGGGGAGCTCGGAACCACTCAGGGTGTGCCGGGTCATACTTGAAGAGTTCCCGGACCATCCCCTTCAGCTCCAGCGTCGTCAAGTTGAAGTTTAGCCCGGGGCGCAGCCTCATTATGTCTGCCGGGCCGCCGTACTCCCAGGCCGGCCTCTTCCGGTCTTGGAGAGGGGCGATGCGCCGGCGGAGGAAATCTGCGCCCACCTCTGCAACTGACAGCTTGGCCATCCGAAGACGAAGAATCCGGACGAGGGCGATGTCGAGCTTGATATCGTCCGAGTCCAACTCGCTCCAATCCCTGCCGCGCACGATGGGAGTTGTGCGCGGCGCGGTGAAGGACTGCGGCGCATCTTCAACGATCCAGCACCACTCCGCGCGCCACTCCTCCCACTTGCCGCGGAGCTCCCCCGGCAAGCAGGACCCCTTCTTGTTCAGACGGAAAACCCAAGAAATTCCTCCGGAGAGGGGGGTCTCGGCCTCAGCTCTAGGGGTGAAGAAGTGCCTAAAAAGCGCTACATTTGGGTGTATTCCTATGAAGTTTTCGCACATGTGTGCGAAAACTGCCATGGTGAGGATGGCGTTGGGGGTGAAGTCAAGCAGATGGAAGCCGTATGTGTGCATGATGTCGCAGAAGAAATCAGAGAAAGGAGGACAAAGACCGCAGTGGAAAAAAGCTGCGAAGAAGTAGTACCCGCCGGGGTAGTTGTCCTTGGCGGCGGCCAGATATGCTCGCGTGCGGGGATGCGCCTTGGTTTCCTTGGCCCAGAACAAGTAATACTTGTTCCAGAGCTCCCGCGCGCCGAGCTTCGGCGGGAAGACGAGGTTCCGCTTCCGATACGCGATGAGCTTCGCCGCTTGCTCCGACTTCTTGGCCTTCTCCGCCTTCGCCTTGTCGGTCTTTGGGGCCATGGCGAACGCGGCGGAAGAAGAGGGGCGAGGAGCTCAGCGACGCCGGAGATGCAGACGGCGGCGGCGGAGGTGTGGAGGCGGAGCGCAAGAAGGATCTCTGGAGGAGGAAGAAGATGCAATGAAAGCGAAGGAGGGGAATCGCTCCTGCTTCCCCTGCTTTTATGGGGAAGTGGGGGGCGTTTCGCCTTTTCCATTAAGAGATCGTGGTCACGTCCCATCCCACGACGCCGCAATCGACGCGTGCCGTTGGGAGGGGATGCGGCGGATACGGAAGTGAATTCGGCGCGCCGCGGGCCGCGTGTGCCCGTGCACTGTTTTGGGCCTGGCCCAACAGCGCTCGGCACCGTGTGTGGCCCAGGCCCGGGGGCTCCTGTCGGTGTACTAAGGTAGGGGTACCTCAGTACCCCAACTTGTGCACGGGCAGCTGCAGCTTCCCGCGGCAGGGTTTACCGCGTGCTTGCCGGAGACCTTCCTGCTCCTTATCAAACCATTCAAAAACAAAGTATACAAGACAGAAGATCGAGACCCCGGCAAGTGGAGCTTGCCGGGAAGGCCGTACCAGGCTCAAGTTCACCCCACTAGCACAAGGCCCTGGCAAGAGGAGCTTGCCAGGAGGACTAGAAGGCATGCCCCGGCGCTATATGCGCCCCGGCAAGGGCCCGGGGAGCGGCAAGCTCCCGGGCCCGGCAAGATCAAGACCCCGGCAAGGTGCTTGCCGGGAAGGCTGCGCTGTGTGCCCGCGCTCCAGCTCATCGGCCCACGCGTCGCCCTGGGGCCTATCCAGGGACGCGTGGCGGATGGCTGTGCAGCCTGGGGGACACGGTGGCGCTCCACGGTGGTGGATCCATCGCCGTGGCAGACGGAGACGCAAGGGCGGGAGCTTTTGGGGTCGACGGCGACGGGCATTAAATGCCCTTGTCCCCCACTGTCAAAGTAGGTATAGACCACTGTTCATGCACTGTAGCTCCACTGTTCCCGCACTGTTACAACTACCACCTCTTTTACGTTTTACCCCTTTCTCCTACGTTGACACCTGTCGGTGACCCCTTGCACTATAAAAGGAGGCCCATGCACAACGTAGAGGGGGTTCGGAGATTCGGAACCTAGATCACTCTCACGCTCGGTGTAGCTGCTTCTTCAAGCTCCCGAGCACTCCAACTCAATACACAACTAAGCAGGAGTAGGGTTTTACGCGTTTACCGCGGCCCGAACCTGGGTAAAACTGCCCGCGTGCTCGCTTCGATCTGCTCTTCGTGCTCCCTCCGCCCTCGTACCGCACAGACAAGGGGCTCCGGTCCCATAGGTGTTCGTGGCGGACAGTTTCCCCCGACATAGAAGTGGAGCGTGTTTCTCTCCCACACAAAGAAAGCTGAGTTCCGACTCGTTATGAAAAGCTAAAGAAAACTAAAAAGGAAACTAAAAGCAAGACGCTCCAAGCATAGCACATAACACATGAAGTGATAAAAATATAGTGGAACAAAAGACGAACTGATAATGTTGATGGAGAAGGGGATGCACGGGGGCATCCCCAAGCTTAGACGCTTGAGTCTCCTTGAATATTTCTTGGGGGTGCATGGGGGCATCCCTAAGCTTGAGCGTTTGACACTCCTGAATCTTTTTATCATCTTCCCTCGCACACTTGAAAACTCCCTTCATACATAACTCATCATAATCTGATTAGCGAGGTTAGTACCCATAATAATATAATTGTTCCTTGCTGGAAATAAGGATATTCTTGAAGGTCTACTGTTTCTCAAGATTGCCAAAAGGTTTTTGCAAAGAAAAAGCAAGCTCAAGGTTTGCAAAATGAAGGAAAGGCAAAACAGGACAGAATCTGTGAAGAACAGAACAGCAGGTAGTAAATGATTTTTTCGGGGCACTTCTGCGACTCTAATAAAAAAACTCAGAACAGACGCCCGAAAGACAATTGTATAGAGCACGCTGTCGAAAAAATTCAGACCAAAAAGATGATCTGGTGATTTTATACGAATTTTTTTATCCAAGGACAGAATCTGTTTCCTGGACAGCACGTCACAACTTTTGAACTTTCTTGCAATCAGAGGCTACACTTGGCACAAAACTGAAAAGTAAAGATACAATGATGTTGCTACAGTAGTAATAAACATCAAGACACAACAAAAGCAAAATAAAATTTTATTCATTGTGGGCTGCCTCCCAAAAGCGCTTTCTTTTATGCCTTTGAGCTAGGCATAAGACTTTAATGATGCTCTCGTAGGAATAAGAGTGGAAGAACAAAAGAGAGCATCAGGAAGCAAATACCAAACACATTTAAGCCTAACATGCTTCCTATGCATAGGAATATTGCAATAGAATAATTCATTGAAGCACAAAGCAATAAGCATAGGAAGACAAAACAAGTGCAGCTTCAAAACCTTCAACATAAAGAGAGGGAACTTGATATTATTGAAATATCTATAAGCATATGTTCCCTTCTCATAATAATTTTCAGCAGGATCACAGATAAACTCAACAATATAAGCATCACATAAAGCATTGTTACCATGATCCACATGCAAAAGGGTACTCTTACTCTCCACATAAGCATAATCTTTCTCATTGGTAATAGTGGGAGTAGGACTATCATAAACAACTTGAACACTATAGATTAATTGTGTATTAGGAAGATGGTGTTCAACAAGGGAGTAATTCCCTCCATGATTATGACAAGTTTCATAAGTATAATTTCTCCTTATGTCATAGGTACCTTTATAATCACTATAGATTGGAGTTATAACATCAACATAGTAGAGAAGAGCATTATCATTGCTAGCAACTATACTTGTAAACATGTTGTCTTTATTCTTACTAGCAAAAGAATTATCAATTATCACATCACTAGTGGGTAAAGGATTTGCAATCCTATCTTCCCCAAGCTTAGAGCTTTCCATATCATCACTTTCAGAGTTGGTACCAAAAAGATTTTCAAGATCATAAGCAGCATTATCATCATTTTCCCAATCACAATAAGTAACATGCATATCATAATCAAAATCATCTTCAATAGTACCTACGGACGTATCATCAATATGATAATTAAGGCAATGGACTTCACCTTCTTCTTTAAACTTACAACCGTTAGGATAAAAGTTGATGGGAGGAATATGCTCAGGCCAGGTTGATACCCATTCTTCTTCCTTTTTGCTCCTCTTCCTCTTCCTCTTCTTTTTCTTCTTCTTCACCTTAGGAGGGGGTGGTTGGAGATGAAGCTTCTCCACATATCCTGGTTTATCATTAGAAACAATAGGGGAAACTTGGGAGAAACTCTCCTTTTTATTAGCAGAAATATAAGAGACATTTTTATACTTTGGTAAAGTTCCCTCCCTTCTAATCTTACTTATGTAATCATTTTCATGGCAATTAACAACACAATAGAGATGGCAATTTTGCAAAGTGTTTTTTATTTCTATGGCATTAACATCTAGCCAAGAAGTCTTTTCTGATAACTCTTCACACATCAAAAATAACATAAGCTCATCATAAAGATCAGAGGTGATCATATTATCACACAACTGGTTAACAGTTATGTTTTGAAAGTGCATGCATTGAAAATTAAAGTGACCCTCTATACAGCAAAGTTCACAAGTAAAAGGATAAAGGTCACACAATTCTCTAGCAATTTCATTTAAATCTCTGACCCAAGTGATTGTTCTTTCATGCTTATGTTTCTTACAATACTTCTCTTCTTCAATCATAGGCCTTTCACAAGGTCTATCCACTCCACAAAAATTAACATGCTTATATAAAACTTCATTTTTAGGAATTGGAACATGCATGTTGCAATCATCATGAACAATTTCATTTTCTTTGCAAATCTCTTTAAAAGGTTCATGATGCTTGATCCAATCCTCCTTAGGCATATTAAGATGTGAAGCAAAAGATTTGAGGAAATCAATAAGGAGTTGAGAATCAAGCCCAAACTTAGCACTAAACTTATTAAAACTTGTAGTTTCAACAAAGGACTTAATGCAATCATACTCATAAATTATACCTGACTCTTTACCTTTGTCGATCTCCCAATCTTCAGTGTTGCGTTGAATTCTTTCAAGGAGTTCCCATCTAGCATCAATCTTATCGTTTGTGAAAGAACCCATAGAGGAAGCATCGAGCAAATCTTTATCCTGTCGAGAGAGCCTCGCATAGAAATTAGTAATAATCATATCTTTGGGGAGCCCATGGTTAGGACATTTTAGCATTAACTTTTTCAGTCTCCCCCAAGCTTGAGCTATGTTTTCTCCGTCATGAGGGTAGAAATTATAAACATAATTCCTATTCTTATGGACTTCATGAAGAGGATAAAACTTGGAGTAAAAGAGAGACATAAGCTCTTGCCAGTCAAGCAAGTGCAAGTTATCGAGAAGCCTATACCAATCTGAAGCTTTATCTATAAGTGATACGGCGAACAATTTCCTCATGACAAACTCCTTTGATACACCTGCAAGCTTAAATAATGAACATAGTTGTGACAGATATTGCAAGTGTTCACCGGGATGTCTGTCTCCTGCATAACGATTAGCCAAAACATAATCGATAATACCAGCTGGTATTTTATAGGGCACAATTTCAGTAGGGGGAGGAGCAACCACCACAGGTGTGGGGCGTCTTCCCGCAAGCAACGATCCAATAGCAAGGTTGTCCATAAGCATAACTAGTGAAATAAAAACAAGAAACAAAAAGATTTAATTGCAAGATCTAAAGATATACCTTCAAGCACTCACCTCCCCGGCAACGGCGCCAGAAATAGCTTGATGTCTACACACGCTTCTACTCTTGTAGACTATGTTGGGCCTCCAAGCGCAGAGGTTTGTAGGACAGCAGCAATTTCCCTCAAGTGGATGACCTAAGGTTTATCGAACTCAGGGAAGTAGAGGTTGAAGATGGTCTCTCTCAAGCAACCCTGCAACTAAGATACAAGAAGTCTCTGTTGGAAATATGCCCTAGAGGCAATAATAAAAGAGTTATTATTATATTTCCTTGTTCATGATAATCGTTTATTATCCATGCTATAATTGTATTGATTGGAAACTTAAATACATGTGTGGATAAATAGACAAACTTTGTGTCCCTAGTAAGCCTCTTCAGGACTAGCTCGTTGATCAAAGATGACCGTGGTTTCCAGGTCATAGACATGAGTTGTCATTTGATAACGGGATCACATCATTAGGAGAATGATGTGATGGACGAGACCCAAACGTTAAACATAGCTTTTGATCGTATCAGTTATCGCTATAGTTTTCTGCATGTCAAGTATAAGTTCCTATGACCATGAGATCATGTAACTCACTGACACCATAGGAGTGCTTTGTGTGTGCCAAACGTCGCAACGTAACTGGGTGACTATAAAGGTGCTCTACAGGTATCTCCGAAGGTGTCTGTTGAGTTGACATGGATCGAGACTGGAATTTGTCACTCCGTGTGACGGAGAGGTATCTCCGGGCCCACTCGGTAATACGTCATCTCAATGAGCTCAAAGTGACTAAGTAGTTAGTCACGGGATTATGTATTACGGAACGAGTAAAGAGACTTG
>LR738713.1:855366169-855453389 GCA_902687465.1 Secale cereale
CCCCCCCATCTGCCCTGGCCGCCGCCCCCTAGGGGGAACCCTAGGGGCGCCCCCTCCCCTCTCTTCCCCCTATATAAAGAGAGGCAGAGGGAGGGCAGCCACACACGTTCGTGCCTCGGCGCTGCCCTCCCTCTCCCACAAACATCTTCGTCTATTCCGCAGTGTTTGGCGAAGCCCTGCTGGAATCCTCCACCACCATCTCCACCACGCCGTCGTGCTGCTGGGCTTCTCCGTCAACTTCTCCTTCCCCCTTGCTGGATCAAGAAGGAGGAGACGTCCCCGAGCTGTACGTGTGAAGAACGCGGAGGCACCGTCCTTTCGGTGCTAGGATCTTCGGCGATCTGAATCGCGGCGAGTACGACTCCATCAACCGCGTTCTTGAACGCTTCCGCTTAGCGATCTACAAGGGTATGTGGATCCAACTCTCCCCTCGTAGATGCATCTCCTAGATTGATCTTGGTGAGCGTAGGAAAATTTTTTGTTTCCCATGCAACGTTCCCCAACAGTGGCATCAGAGCTAGGTTCTTGCGTAGATGCTTTCACGAGTAGAACACAAAGGGGTTTGTGGGCGTTGATGTTTAGATTGCTTCCCTCCTTGGTCTTTCTTGACTCAGCGGTATTATGGGATGAAGCGGCCCGGACCAACTTTACATGTCCACGTACATGAGACCGGTTCCATCGACAGACATGCGACTTTTGTTGCATAAGATGGCTGGCGGGTGTCTGTCTCTCCTATCTTAGTTGAATCGGAATAGACAAAGGCGGTCCTTGTAGAAGGTTAAATAGCAACTTAAATATCACCGTTGTGGCTTTGCGTAGGTAAGAAGCGTTCTTGCTAGATACCCATAGCAGCCACGTAAAACATGCAACAACAAATTAGAGGACGTCTAACTTGTTTTTGCAGGGTATGTATGTGATATGATATGGCCAATGACATGATGAGATATATTTGATGTATGAGATGATCATGTTGTAATAGTTAATATTGACTTGCATGTCGATGCATACGGCAACCGGCAGGAGCCATAGGGTTGTCTTTAATTTTTGTATGACCTGCGTGTCAATCATTAAGCGCTTTGTAATGCTTTACTTTATCGCTAAACGGTAGCAATAGTAGTAAGAGCATGGTGGGCGCGCGACAACCCCGATGGCGACACGATGATGGAGATCATGATGATGGAGATCATGGTGTGGCGCCGGTGACGATGGAGATCATGCCGGTGCTTTGGAGATGGAGATCAAAAGCACGAGTTGATGGCCATATCATGTCACTTATGATTTGCATGTGATGTTAATCCTTTTATGCATCTTATTTTTCTTAGGACGACGGTAGCATTATAAGATGATCCTTCACTAAAATTTCAAGATAAAATTGTGTTCCCCCCGAGTGTGCGCCGTTGCGAAGGTTCGTCGTTTCGAAGCACCACGTGATGATCGGGTGTGATAGACTCTACGTTCGCATACAACGGGAGCAAGCCAGAGAACACGTCGGGGGCAGCCCCTGGCGCCAGCAGAGAGTACTCCTCTCGAGGCGCAAAATCTGCAGAAACATCCACACTCGGGCTAGATACAGTAGCTCCAGAGAACACGTCGTAAGCAGGTAACATAACAATCGGAAACGAACCTCCTGACTCAGAAGACGAATCCCGATAAGCACCAACCTCCAGGGTGCCCTCGCGACGCTGAACTGCGGGAGATGGCGTGACCCGAGGGGACTCCCCCCTGATACCCTCCTCCCCAGGTAGATACGCATCCAGAAGCAACGGTGCCAGCGGTGGAAGTTCCATCTCCACCGGATCGTCCAACTCGGCTCTGTGGCCCCACAAACGACTGGGGGCCGAAGCCGCCCCAAAGGACCCAAAACGAAGTGCAGACAGAGAGGTAGCTGGGGGTGCTTCCCCCTTCCCTCCGGAGCTCCCGGAGGACTGCTGAGACTGACCCGGTGTCGGTGCCTGGCCAGGCATAGCCGGCGCCCCTGCAGCCGACTCACTTCCCCCACGTGCCTCATGTTGGAAATATGCCCTAGAAGCAATAATAAAAGAGTTATTATTATATTTCCTTGTTCATGATAATCGTTTATTATCCATGCTATAATTGTATTGATTGGAAACTTAAATACATGTGTGGATAAATAGACAAACTTTGTGTCCCTAGTAAGCCTCTTCAGGACTAGCTCGTTGATCAAAGATGACCGCGGTTTCCAGGTCATAGACATGAGTTGTCATTTGATAACGGGATCACATCATTAGGAGAATGATGTGATGGACGAGACCCAAACGTTAAACATAGCTTTTGATCGTATCAGTTATCGCTATAGTTTTCTGCATGTCAAGTATAAGTTCCTATGACCATGAGATCATGTAACTCACTGACACCGTAGGAGTGCCTTGTGTGTGCCAAACGTCGCAACGTAACTGGGTGACTATAAAGGTACTCAACAGGTATCTCCGAAGGTGTCTGTTGAGTTGACATGGATCGAGACTGGGATTTGTCACTCCGTGTGACGGAGAGGTATCTCCGGGCCCACTCGGTAATACGTCATCTCAATGAGCTCAAAGTGACTAAGTAGTTAGTCACGGGATTATGTATTACGGAACGAGTAAAGAGACTTGCCGGTAACGAGATTGAACTAGGTATAGAGATACCGACGATCGAATCTCGGGCAAGTAACATACCGACGAGACAAAGGGAACTGTATACGGGATTGCCTGAATCCTTGACATCGTGGTTCATCTGATGAGATCATCGAGGAACGTGTGGGAACCAATATGGGTATCCAGATCCCGCTATTGGTTATTGACCTGGGAGTGTCTCGGTCATGTCTGCATAGTTTCCGAACCCGCAGGGTCTACACACTTAAGGTTCGGTGACGCTAGGGTTGTTAGTGAGAACAGTGCATGGTAACCGAAGGTTGTTCGGAGTCCCGGATGAGATCCCGGACGTGACGAGGGTCTCCGGAATGGTCCGGGGACGAAGATTGATATATAGGATGAGAGTGATCGGAGTCCGGAAGTGTTCCGGGGAGCATCGGGGAGTCGTCGGATGACCGAAAGAGGTTTCGGGGGGTCCCGGCAAGAGTTGCGGGCCCTATGGGCCATAAGTGGGAGACGCAACAGCCCTCATGGGGCTGTGCGCCCCCCCTTTGGGCCCTCCCACCTGCGCATGGGGGCTGGTTCCCCCCTAGGGCAGCCGCACCCCTTGGCTTGGGGGGCAAGGCGCCTGGGGGGGGGGAACCCTAGCCCTGGCCGCAGCCCTGGCCGCCGCCCCCCCATCTGCCCTGGCCGCCGCCCCCTAGGGGGAACCCTAGGGGCGCCCCCTCCCCTCTCTTCCCCCTATATAAAGAGAGGCAGAGGGAGGGCAGCCACACACGTTCGTGCCTCGGCGCTGCCCTCCCTCTCCCACAAACATCTTCGTCTATTCCGCAGTGTTTGGCGAAGCCCTGCTGGAATCCTCCACCACCATCTCCACCACGCCGTCGTGCTGCTGGGCTTCTCCGTCAACTTCTCCTTCCCCCTTGCTGGATCAAGAAGGAGGAGACGTCCCCGAGCTGTACGTGTGAAGAACGCGGAGGCACCGTCCTTTCGGTGCTAGGATCTTCGGCGATCTGAATCGCGGCGAGTACGACTCCATCAACCGCGTTCTTGAACGCTTCCGCTTAGCGATCTACAAGGGTATGTGGATCCAACTCTCCCCTCGTAGATGCATCTCCTAGATTGATCTTGGTGAGCGTAGGAAAATTTTTTGTTTCCCATGCAACGTTCCCCAACAGTGGCATCATGAGCTAGGTTCTTGCGTAGATGCTTTCACGAGTAGAACACAAAGGGGTTTGTGGGCGTTGATGTTTAGATTGCTTCCCTCCTTGGTCTTTCTTGATTCAACGGTATTATGGGATGAAGCGGCCCGGACCAACTTTACATGTCCACGTACATGAGACCGGTTCCATCGACAGACATGTGACTTTTGTTGCATAAGATGGCTGGCGGGTGTCTGTCTCTCCTATCTTAGTTGAATCGGAATAGACAAAGGCGGTCCTTGTAGAAGGTTAAATAGCAACTTAAATATCACCGTTGTGGCTTTGCGTAGGTAAGAAGCGTTCTTGCTAGATACCCATAGCAGCCACGTAAAACATGCAACAACAAATTAGAGGACGTCTAACTTGTTTTTGCAGGGTATGTATGTGATATGATATGGCCAATGACATGATGAGATATATTTGATGTATGAGATGATCATGTTGTAATAGTTAATATCGACTTGCATGTCGATGTATACGGCAACCGGCAGGAGCCATAGGGTTGTCTTTAATTTTTGTATGACCTGCGTGTCAATCATTAAAGCGCTATGTAATGCTTTACTTTATCGCTAAACGGTAGCAATAGTAGTAAGAGCATGGTGGGCGCGCGACAACCCCGATGGCGACACGATGATGGAGATCATGATGATGAGGATCATGGTGTTACGCCGGTGACGATGGAGATCATGCCGGTGCTTTGGAGATGGAGATCAAAAGCACGAGTTGATGGCCATATCATGTCACTTATGATTTGCATGTGATGTTAATCCTTTTATGCATCTTATTTTGCTTAGGACGACGGTAGCATTATAAGATGATCCCTCACTAAAATTTCAAGATAAAATTGTGTTCCCCCCGAGTGTGCGCCGTTGCGAAGGTTCGTCGTTTCGAAGCACCACGTGATGATCGGGTGTGATAGACTCTACGTTCGCATACAACGGGTGCAAGCCAGTTTTGCACATGCAGAACACTCGGGTTAGACTTGACGAGCCTAGCATGTACAGACATGGCCTCGGAACAAGGAAGACCGAAAGGTCGAGCATGAGTCATATAGTAGATATGATCAACATGAAGATGTTCACCATTGACACCACCTCATCTCACGTGATGATCGGACTTGGGTTGGTGGATTTGGATCATGTCACGCTCGGATGACCAGAGGGATGTCAATTTGAGTGGGAGTTATAAGTAATTTGATTAGTTAAAACTCACTTATCATGAACAATAGTCTAAGATGTCTTTGCAAATCTTTTGATGTAGATGGCTCCCGCAGTAGCTCCCCTGAATTTTAATGCGTTCCTAGAGAAAACTAAGCTGAAAGATGATGGGAGCAACTTTGTGGACTGGCTCCGCAATCTGAGGATCATCCTCACAGCTGCCCAAAAGGTTTATGTCCTAAATGCACCGCTAGGTGAACCCCCTGCTCCGGCCTCTGTGGACGTTATGAACGCCTGGCAGTCGCGTTCGGATGACTACTCAGTAGTGCAGTGTGCCATGTTGTATAGCTTGGAAGGAGGACTTCAAAGGCGTTTTGAACGTCATGGAGCATATGAGATGTTCCAGGAGTTGAAGTTCATCTTTGAAAAGAATGCCAAGATCGAGAGGTATGAGACCACCGATAAATTCTTTGCTTGCAAGATGGAGGAGAATTCGTCTGTCAGTGAGCACTTACTGAAGATGTCTGGGTACTATACCCGCATAGCTGATCTGGGACTTGTGTTCCCGGAGGAGGCTATCATTGACAGAATTCTCCAGTCACTCCCACCTAGCTACAAGAGCTTCGTGCAGCAGTATAACATGCAAGGGATGAACAAATCCATCGCCGAGCTGTTTGCAATGCTGAAAGTCGCTGAGGCAGACATCCAGAAGGAGTATCAAGTGTTGATGGTCAATAAAACCACCAGTTTCAAGAAGAATGGCAAGGGCAAGAAGGGTAACTCTAAGAAGGGTGGCAAGGCAGTTGCTCATCCAGTAAAGAAACCCAAGGCTGGGCCCAAGCCAGAGACTGAGTGTTTCTATTGCAAGGGGAACGGCCACTGGAAGCGGAACTGCCCCAAGTATCTGGCAGACAAGAAGGGGGCCAACAACAAACAAGGTATATGTGATATACATGTTATTGATGTGTACCTTACCAACTCTCATTGTAGTGCCTGGGTATTTGATACCGGTTCGGTTGCTCACATTTGCAACTCTAAACAGGAACTACGGAATAAACGGAGGCTGGCGAAGGACGAAGTGACGATGCGCGTGGGGAATGGTTCCAAGGTTGATGTGATCGCCGTCGGCACGCTCGCTCTTCGATTACCATCGGGATTAGTTATGAACCTGAATAATTGTTATTTAGTGCCTGCGTTGAGCATGAACATTATATCTGGATCTTGTTTAATGCGAGACGGTTACTCATTTAAATCAGAGAATAAAGGTTGTTCTATTTATATGGGTAATATCTTTTATGGTCATGCACCCGAAGTAGGGGGTTTATTCTTATTGAATCTCGATAGTGATGATACACATGTTCATAACATTGATGCCAAAAGATGTAGAGTTGATAACAATAGTACCACTTTCCTGTGGCACTGCCGTCTGGGTCATATCGGCGTGAAACGCATGAGGAAGCTCCATGCTGATGGACTTTTGGAGTCTCTTGATTTTGAATCACTTGACACATGCGAGCCGTGCCTCATGGGCAAGATGACTAAGACCCCGTTTTCAGGAACAATGGAACGAGCAAGTGACTTATTGGAAATCATACATACTGATGTGTGTGGTCCGATGAGTGTCACGGCGCGCGGTGGATATCGTTATTTTCTCACCTTCACTGACGACTTAAGTAGATATGGGTATATTTACTTGATGAAGCATAAGTCTGAAACGTTTGAAAAGTTCAAACAATTTCAGAGTGAAGTTGAGAATCATCGTAACAAGAAGATCAAGTTCCTACGATCTGATCGAGGGGGAGAGTATCTGAGTTATGAGTTTGGCAATCACTTAAGAAAATGTGGAATTGTTTCACAGTTGACGCCACCTGGAACACCACAGCGTAATGGTGTGTCCGAACGTCGTAATCGAACCCTATTAGATATGGTGCGTTCTATGATGTCTCTTGCCGATTTGCCACTATCGTTTTGGGGATATGCGTTAGAGACAGCTGCATTCACTTTAAATAGGGCTCCATCTAAGTCCGTTGAGACAACACCGTATGAACTATGGTTTGGTAAGAAACCTAAGTTGTCTTTTCTCAAAGTTTGGGGTTGCGATGCTTATGTCAAAAGGCTTCAGCCAGAAAAGCTCGAACCAAAGCGGACAAATGTGTCTTCATAGGATACCCAAAAGAGACGGTTGGGTACACCTTCTATCTCAGATCCGAGGGCAAAGTGTTTGTCGCTAAGAACGGGTCCTTTCTCGAGAAAGAGTTTCTCTCGAAAGAATTGAGTGGGAGGAAGGTAGAACTTGATGAGGTTATTGAACCTCTACTTCAACCAGATAGTAGCGCAGCACAGAAAGATGTTTTTGTGGAGCCTGCAACGGTTGAAGAGGAAGCCAATGATGATGATCAAGAAGCTTCTGATCAAGTTACCACCGAACCTCGTAGGTCGACAAGGGTACGCACTGCACCTGAGTGGTATGGTAACCCTGTCTTGGAGGTCATGTTGTTGGACAACAGTGAACCTACGAGCTATGGAGAAGCGATGGTGGGCCCGGATTCCGACAAATGGTTAGAGGCCATGAAATCCGAGATGGGATCCATGTATGAAAACAAAGTATGGACTTTGGAAGTATTACCTGAAGGGCGGAAGGCCATTCAGAATAAATGGATTTTTAAGAGGAAGACGGACGCTGACGGTAATGTCACCGTGTATAAAGCTCGACTTGTGGCAAAGGGTTTTTCACAAGTTCAAGGAGTTGACTACGATGAGACTTTCTCACCCGTAGCGATGCTTAAATCCGTCCGAATCATGTTAGCAATAGCTGCGTATTTCGATTATGAAATTTGGCAGATGGATGTCAAAACAGCGTTCCTTAACGGTTTTCTTAAGGAAGAGTTGTATATGATACAACCGGAAGGTTTTGTCGATCCGGAGAATGCTGACAAAGTTTGCAAACTCCAGCGTTCCATTTATGGGCTGGTGCAAGCGTCTCGGAGTTGGAATCTTCGCTTTGATGAGGTAATCAAAGCGTTTGGGTTTGTACAAGTTTACGGAGAAGCTTGTATTTACAAGAAAGTGAGTGGGAGCTCTATAGCGTTTCTGATATTATATGTGGATGACATATTGCTAATTGGAAACAATATAGAATTTTTGGATAGCGTGAAGGGGTATTTGAACAAGAGTTTTTCGATGAAGGACCTCGGTGAAGCTGCTTTCATATTGGGCATCAAGATCTATAGAGATAGATCGAGACGCTTGATAGGACTTTCACAAAGTACATACCTTGATAAAGTTTTGAAGAAGTTCAAAATGGATCAATCCAAGAAGGGGTTCTTGCCGGTATTGCAAGGTACAAAGTTGAGTAAGACTCAATGCCCAGTGACTGCGGAAGATAGAGAAAAGATGAGTGTCGTCCCCTATGCTTCAGCCATAGGCTCTATCATGTATGCAATGTTGTGCACAAGACCAGATGTCAGCCTTGCCATAAGTATGGCCAGAAGGTTTCAAAGTAATCCTGGTATGGATCACTGGACAGCGGTCAAGAATATCCTAAAGTACCTGAAAAGGACTAAGGAGATGTTTCTCGTTTATGGAGGTGATCAAGAGCTCGTCGTAAAGGGTTACGTCGATGCAAGCTTTGACACTGATCCGGATGACTCTAAGTCTCAAACCGGATACGTATATATTCTCAACGGGGGAGCGGTAAGCTGGTGCAGTTCCAAGCAAAGCGTGGTAGCCGATTCTACATACGAAGCGGAGTACATAGCTGCCTCGGAGGCGGCAAAGGAAGGTGTCTGGATGAAGGAGTTCATGACAGATCTTGGAGTTGTGCCTAGTGCATTGAACCCAATGACTCTGTTTTGTGACAACACTGGTGCCATTGCTCTAGCCAAGGAACCAAGGTTTCACAAGAGGACCAGACACATAAAGCGACGCTTCAATTCCATCCGCGATTCAGTCAAGGAGGAGGACATAAGCATTTGCAAAGTACACACGGATTTAAATGTTGCAGATCCGTTGACTAAGCCTCTTCCACGGGCTAAGCATGATCAACACCAAGACTCTATGGGTGTTAGATTCATTACCTTGTAATACTAGATTATTGACTCTAGTGCAAGTGGGAGACTGTTGGAAATATGCCCTAGAGGCAATAATAAAAGAGTTATTATTATATTTCCTTGTTCATGATAATCGTTTATTATCCATGCTATAATTGTATTGATTGGAAACTTAAATACATGTGTGGATAAATAGACAAACTTTGTGTCCCTAGTAAGCCTCTTCAGGACTAGCTCGTTGATCAAAGATGACCGTGGTTTCCAGGTCATAGACATGAGTTGTCATTTGATAACGGGATCACATCATTAGGAGAATGATGTGATGGACGAGACCCAAACGTTAAACATAGCTTTTGATCGTATCAGTTATCGCTATAGTTTTCTGCATGTCAAGTATAAGTTCCTATGACCATGAGATCATGTAACTCACTGACACCATAGGAGTGCTTTGTGTGTGCCAAACGTCGCAACGTAACTGGGTGACTATAAAGGTGCTCTACAGGTATCTCCGAAGGTGTCTGTTGAGTTGACATGGATCGAGACTGGAATTTGTCACTCCGTGTGACGGAGAGGTATCTCCGGGCCCACTCGGTAATACGTCATCTCAATGAGCTCAAAGTGACTAAGTAGTTAGTCACGGGATTATGTATTACGGAACGAGTAAAGAGACTTGTCGGTAATGAGATTGAACTAGGTATAGAGATACCGACGATCGAATCTCGGGCAAGTAACATACCGACGAGACAAAGGGAACTGTATACGGGATTGCCTGAATCCTTGACATCGTGGTTCATCTGATGAGATCATCGAGGAACGTGTGGGAACCAATATGGGTATCCAGATCCCGCTATTGGTTATTGACCTGGGAGTGTCTCGGTCATGTCTGCATAGTTTCCGAACCCGCAGGGTCTACACACTTAAGGTTCGGTGACGCTAGGGTTGTTAGTGAGAACAGTGCATGGTAACCGAAGGTTGTTCGGAGTCCCGGATGAGATCCCGGACGTGACGAGGGTCTCCGGAATGGTCCGGGGACGAAGATTGATATATAGGATGAGAGTGATCGGAGTCCGGAAGTGTTCCGGGGAGCATCGGGGAGTCGTCGGATGACCGAAAGAGGTTTCGGGGGGTCCCGACAAGAGTTGCGGGCCCTATGGGCCATAAGTGGGAGATGCAACAGCCCTCATGGGGCTGTGCGCCCCCCCTTTGGGCCCTCCCACCTGCGCATGGGGGCTGGTTCCCCCCTAGGGCAGCCGCACCCCTTGGCTTGGGGGGCAAGGCGCCTGGGGGGGGGGGGAACCCTAGCCCTGGCCGCAGCCCTGGCCGCCGCCCCCCCCATCTGCCCTGGCCGCCGCCCCCTAGGGGGAACCCTAGGGGCGCCCCCTCCCCTCTCTTCCCCCTATATAAAGAGAGGCAGAGGGAGGGCAGCCACACACGTTCGTGCCTCGGCGCTGCCCTCCCTCTCCCACAAACATCTTCGTCTATTCCGCAGTGTTTGGCGAAGCCCTGCTGGAATCCTCCACCACCATCTCCACCACGCCGTCGTGCTGCTGGGCTTCTCCGTCAACTTCTCCTTCCCCCTTGCTGGATCAAGAAGGAGGAGACGTCCCCGAGCTGTACGTGTGAAGAACGCGGAGGCACCGTCCTTTCGGTGCTAGGATCTTCGGCGATCTGAATCGCGGCGAGTACGACTCCATCAACCGCGTTCTTGAACGCTTCCGCTTAGCGATCTACAAGGGTATGTGGATCCAACTCTCCCCTCGTAGATGCATCTCCTAGATTGATCTTGGTGAGCGTAGGAAAATTTTTTGTTTCCCATGCAACGTTCCCCAACAGTCTCTTGTGTCCCAAACACACCCAATACACTTGTTAGATGTATAGGTGCACTAGTTCGGCGAAGAGATGTTAAATGGCAAGTGATATGGATGGCAAAACAAAGTAATATAAATCTGTAATAAAAAGTGCAGCAAGCAAACAAGTGGTAAACGTGAGCACAAATGGTATTGCAATGGTGGAAACAAGGCCTAGGCTTCATACTTTCACTAGTGGCAACTCCCAACAACATTAACATAATCGAATCACATGATATTTCCCATAAAACATGCAATGGAGACGCACCCGGAGGTCATTCCTCCGTGGTCAAGAGAGGACGAGAATTATGTAGGGCTACAAAAGCACACCTCAAAGTTCATAGTTCTCAATCTAAGGATTTCCCAATGTCACCACGACCATCCAAAGAGAGTCCCACAATCACCACAACATATCTAAAGGATAGTCAAAGACAAGCACCAAGAGACTCTCAATCTTCAATCAACACACAAGAGAGGAAATCACTCATGAAAATATTTTTCTAATCCATGTCCAATAGACCGCTGTCACCTTGGTCTCGGGGATTATACTAGATAAAGACAAGTGAGTACATCAATCCAATACATAGAGGAAGGGGAAATATCATGGGATCACCCTAGATTAACATAGCCTATGATCACAACGAAGATCACATCATGGGAGAGAGAATTGACCACATAGCTACTGGTAGAAACCTCAGCCCCGAGGAGGAACTACTCCCGCATCATGGAGGGAGGAAGCAACATCGATGGAGATGAATCCGGGGGCACTTCCCCGTCCCGGCAGGGTGCCGGCACAGGAATTCTTGTCCCCCGAAGCTTGATGGTGATGGCGGCGGAGATCGGAATTGCGTCTGGAGAAAAGGGGTCTGGAATCAGGGTTTCCTCGACGGGTGTTAAATATATGCCAAAGGGGGTCGCCAGGGGAGCTAAGGGGGGCCCAGGCGCCCCCCCGCGCGGCCAGGAGGGGGGCCGCGTGGGCAGACCGCCTGGAGCCCCTGTGGCCCCCCTCTGGCCCTACTTTGGCCGCATGGAAGTTTCCGGAACGCTGATTTTTTATATAGTTTTTCCTTGATTTTTCTGGCAGTTTTCGTGACGGGAAAACCTGAAATACAAAAACACCAGAAAACAGAAACTGGCACTGGGGGTGCACTGAGTTAATAGGTTAGTCCAAATATGATCAAAAGTGTATGGAAGTGTATAAATATCATAGCAATATCACCCAAAAGAGGCATGGAGCAAGCAGAAATTATAGATACGTTTTGGACGTATCATGTGCCACCGGGATTACCACCTATTCGAGGGATTGAGCATCAGATTGACTTAATTCCCGGTGCATCGCTACCCAACCGTGCACCATACCGTACCAATCCAGAAGAGACGAAGGAGATTATGCGTCAAGTACAGGAGCTACTCGACAAAGGTTATATACGCGAATCCCTTAGTCCTTGTGCTGTTCCTATTATTCTAGTGCCGAAAAAGGATGGTACATTGCGTATGTGTGTTGATTGTAGATGCATTAATAATATTACTATTCGTTATCGTCATCCTATTCCTAGGCTAGATGATATGCTTGATGAATTGAGTGGCTCTACAATTTGCTCCAAAGTTGATTTGCGTAGTGGATACCATCAAATTCGTATGAAATTGGGAGATGAATGGAAAACATCATTTAAAACTAAGTTTGGATTATATGAGTGGTTAGTCATGCCTTTTGGGTTAACTAATGCACCTAGTACTTTCATGAGATTAATGAATGAAGTTTTACGTGCTTTCATTGGACGATTTGTGGTAGTATCTTTGATGATATATTGATTTTTAGCAGATCTTTGGAGGAACATTTGGAACATTTACGTGCTGTTTTTATTGCTCTACGTGATGCACGTTTGTTTGGTAACCTTGGAAAGTGCACCTTTTGCACCGACCGAGTCTCTTTTCTTGGCTATGTTGTTACTCCACAGGGAATTGAGGTTGATAAAGCCAAGATTGAAGCTATTGAGAGTTGGCCGCAGCCCAAAACGGTCACACACGTGAGGAGTTTCCTTGGCCTTGCTGGATTCTATCGGCGTTTTGTGAGAGATTTCAGCACCATTGCTGCACCTCTCAATGAGCTTACAAAGAAGGATGTGCCTTTTGTTTGGGGTACTGCACAGGAAGAAGCATTCACGGTATTGAAAGATAAGTTGACACATGCTCCTTTACTCCAACTTCCTGATTTTAATAAGACTTTTGAGCTTGAATGTGATGCTAGTGGAATTGGGTTAGGAGGTGTGTTATTACAAGATGGTAAACCTGTTGCATACTTTTCTGAAAAATTGAGTGGGCCTAGTCTGAATTATTCTACTTATGATAAGGAATTATATGCTCTTGTTCGGACTTTGGAAACATGGCAACATTATTTATGGCCCAAAGAATTTGTTATACATTCTGATCATGAATCTTTGAAGCACATTAAAAGTCAAGCAAAACTGCACCGTAGACATGCTAAATGGGTTGAATTCATAGAGACTTTCCCTTATGCTATTAAACACAAGAAGGGAAAAGAAAATGTTATTGCTGATGCATTGTCTCGTCGTTATACTATGCTTTCACAACTTGACTTTAAAATATTTGGTTTGGAGACCATCAAAGATCAATATGTGCATGATGCTGAATTTAAAGATGTATTGCAGAATTGCAAAGAAGGGAGAACATGGAACAAGTTCGTCGTTAATGATTGATTTGTGTTTCGTGCTAACAAGCTATGCATTCCAGCTAGCTCTGTTCGTCTTTTGTTGTTGCAGGAGGCGCATGGAGGAGGATTAATGGGACACTTTGGCGTGAAGAAGACGGAGGACGTACTTGCTACACATTTCTTTTGGCCAAAGATGCGACGGGATGTTGAGCGTTTTGTTGGTCGCTGCACTACATGTCAAAAAGCTAAGTCACGACTCAATCCTCATGGTTTATATATGCCTTTGCCTGTCCCTAGTGTTCCTTGGGAAGATATATCTATGGACTTTGTTTTGGGTTTACCTCGAACAAAGAAGGGGAGGGATAGCATATTTGTTGTCGTGGATAGGTTCTCAAAGATGGCACACTTTATACCATGTCATAAAAGCGATGCTGCTGCTAATGTTGCTGATTTGTTCTTTCGTGAAATTATTCGCTTGCATGGTGTGCCAAATACTATTGTTTCAGATCGTGATACTAAATTTCTTAGCCACTTTTGGAGATGTTTATGGGCTAAGTTGGGGACTAAACTGCTTTTTAGTACTACTTGTCACCCCCAAACTGATGGGAAAACTGAAGTAGTCAACAGAACTTTGTCTACTATGCTTAGGGCTATTTTGAAGAATAATAAGAAAATGTGGGAAGAATGCTTGCCTCATATTGAATTTGCTTATAATCGTTCATTGCATTCTACTACTAAGATGTGCCCTTTTGAAATTGTCTATGGTTTCCTACCTCGTGCACCTATTGATTTGTTGCCTCTTCCATCTTCGGAGAAGGTTAATTTTGATGCTAAAAAACGTGCTGAATTGATCTTAAAAATGCATGAGTTAACTAAGGAAAATATTGAGCGCATGAATGCTAAATATAAACTTGTTGGAGATAAGGGTAGAAAACGTGTTGTCTTTGCACCTGGAGATCTTGTTTGGTTACATTTGCGTAAGGATAGGTTTCCTAATTTGCGCAAGTCAAAGCTAATGCCACGTGCTGATGGTCCTTTCAAGGTGTTAGAGAAAATAAATGATAATGCATATAAACTTGAGCTGCCTGCAGATTTTGGGGTTAGTCCCACATTTAATTTGCAGATTTGAAGCCTTACTTGGGTGAGGAAGATGAGCTTCCGTCGAGGACGACTTCAATTCAAGAAGGGGAGGATGATGAGGACATCACTAACAAGGTTACACCCACAGCTCCAACTGACACATATACAGGACCAATTACTAGAGCTCGCGCACGCCAATTAAATTACCAGGTACTTTCGTTTCTTGGTAATGAATCTAATGTTCATGAGAATATGATGCTGCCTAAATTGGATACATTTGTCTTGCTTACAAATGAAGGGCCTAGCTTGGACAAGAAGGATGAACATTGGAGCAAGATCAAGCATGGAGATGATGGCATGCGCAAGGGGAACAAGAATGGAGTTTCAATTGATGATTTCAGGACTTTGAAGCCACCATAATGAGTGCGAGAAGCCTTGGACGAAATATACAAGATGCCCCTTCATAAATTTCGTCCAGAGGCTATTATAGGTGCTGCGTCACCTTATTATTGGGCCAGGCCCATGTAATTTCGAAATACTTGAGTATAGGCTGTTTTTAGAGTCCGTATGTGTGGGGAAATGAGAGTTAGGGTTGGTTTCGGACCCCTCCACCAAGGGCCACGAAATTCCCCCCTCTTTCCCCCATATATACAGCCCTTAGGGCTTCGTTCAGACTTTGGGTTTTGTTTAGATTAAAAGTTCGCCATAGCTGCAACTTCGCGTACTTCGTTTGTGTTCAACGACCAGACAAAGGTGTCACAGAACCCCACCTTGATCAATAAAGCTTTCCTCTTATATTCGCAATATCCAGATTGCAATCTTAGTTTCTTGCTTGTTCTTCGTTTGCCTGCAGGAAACAGACCTTCGTGGTCAGGTTGATCGTGCTCCGGCGTGGTCGATAACCTCTCGGAGTTGGTTTAGCGATTGCTAAGGCGCGACGTCCACGCATGTTCGTAGTCGGATCGTCAAAGTCGACTTCATCCAAACGATAGCCACCATCTCATCGAAAGACGGGACACCTTTGCCTCTATCAGAAAGTGCCTCGGACGATAAGATGATCACGAAGTGATCCTAACTAAACAAGTCAAACATAACCCCACCGTGTTCATCTCCCGAAACCCTTTCGGAAAATGACCATCACGGTACTCACGCTGGTAGTGTATTCGAACATGGTGTCAAGTTTTCTACAACCGGATATTATCAAAATCCCATCTGCCACATAATCGCAAGCACGGCTTTCGAAAGTTCATAACCCTGCAGGGGTGTTCCAACTTGGCCCATGACAAGCCCACGATCCGCGGAGTCGCAACTCCAAGGTGGGAAGGCCCGAGTATCCTCGGAATCCCGTGCTCAAGATACTTCGACTAAGGTAAGGCTAATCCAGCAAATCCTCCCGGCATGCCGACACCCTGATAGTAGCCGCGCGTATCTAGTCTCAGGCCACGACCGGATGAGCGCTACGTACAGATACCGAAGACCCCAGCGAACTGGGTGGCACCGCAAGTGGCTCTAGTTTGGACCAACACTCAAATCGAGCACTGGCCCAGGGGGGTTGATTAATTAATCCTCGGGTTAATTACTCCCTCGGTAAGTTTTTAGTTGTTTAGGCAAATAGTACCAATGTTGGGACTTGCTGGAAAAGACTTAGCACCTAGCGGTTTATCGAGGGGGTCCCATAACCCCAACCGTGTGAGGAACGCATAATCAAGGAACATAACACCGGTTTATACGGTTCCTAGGGCGGCATGAGTGGAACAAAACACCAAGCAAAAGGCTTAGCCTTCCACCCATTACCAATATATAGGTGATTTCATTTAATAATTAATATAGTGTGATATCCCAACAAGCTTCAACAAGAAGCAAGAATCTTCAATCTTCTCCTGCAACTAACAATGCTATAAGAGGGGCTGAGCGAAGCGTACTTAGCCAATCAAAGGTTTGCATAGGTAGGGTGGTTAAACAGGTTCATGGTTACAATAGGAGGCTGACAGGAAAAACATGGGCATCGAGGCAAAACTATAGAGTGATACTTCTAGCAATAGGCAAAGATAGTAATGTTATCGGGGTTCGGTCATCTTGCCTGAAGAGTTGTCGATGGGATCGTAAGAGAGCTCCTCGTTCTCAACCTCGGTAGTAACCTCGTACTCGTACTCGGTCTCAGCTTCCGGCTCTACTCAACACAAACACACAAGGCACGAAATCAAACAAGATGCAATGCGCAGAAAAATTACTCGATGCATGACTGATGCACTATGGAAGCAAAACAGATGCACTATGGAAGCACAGAAAGTCTACATAGGAAGCACAGTGTTACAGCACAAAGGAGCATGGAAATATGCATCAAGCAAGAATACTTCAAAACATGATAACATGAGGATATTAGGAATCTACATGCAAAATCACAGAAGTCACATATAGGACTTGCTCAAAACGGAGCAACGGGATAAAAGATACACCCGAAACAATAAACATGCACAAGCTGAAATTAACAGCCACATAGCAACTTCGGAGCAAGAGATAAATAGTCTACAACACTCAAATATCATGGCAAGGAGCATGGACATAAAGTAGGCATATCCTACAGCAAACAATTCCATTGGAGCATCCCCAAAGGAGCCATGGATCAATAGCAACAAGCTATGACATTTTGAACTTGACAACAAAATCCTGACAGCAGTAATTTGTAGCAACTTGGGAGCAAAAGTTAAGTATGCTACAGCCACCCAAATAAGCATGTGAGAGCATGAATGGATAGCCAACAACTTATACAACAAGGAATCATCAAGAGTCACCCCAAAACTATCATGGATTTGCCTAGAACAACAAGCAAACATGGCATCTGGAAATAACAGATTCCAGACTTAGTGAAATTTCACTAAGTGTTAAAATAGTAGTAACATCATGGCATATTTGTGAGCAAGTTTAAGTCACCTCAAATCATATCAAGACAAGTGGTAAGCACCATAGCAAAGTACACATGATGGGGAGTCCAAACATCTAAGCATGCATCAAGGGGACAACCACATCAATAGCAACGAGCTCCTCTACGAGGCATCTCGTAACAAGTTTAACAACATAACAGCCACTAGCACTTTTGCAAAGGAGATAAACATGGCAAGATGAAATCTATCATGCAAGCAGACTAAGGCATAGCCTAGTGGTGGGAAGGGGCTGATGCTTCCCACCCACCCAGGTTCAAGGCATGGTACTTGTAATTTGGGTTTGTTGCACCGATTATACTGTACGGGGTTCCCTTACAGTCTTTCTGTCAAAAAAAATCTATCATGCAAGCTAAAGCAATCAACATGTAGAGCATTTCATGATGAACACGTGGACATATCATATGCTTCATTTGGATGAACATGCACCAAGTTATCACATTCCAAAGATGGCATGAAAACAACAACTAAAAAACAGTTTATAACAAGTAGCACTCTTCCCATGAAGATTAAGACATCTAGATGACCTCAAATATGCATGGCACAATGGAACAAAACGTAGTACAAGTCTCCACGATCATGTTGACATATCATTTGCTCAAATCGGACATGCACACAAAAAGTTATCCACATTGCAAAACAGCATCTGAAACTGAAATTCTAGGGACTTAGTGGAAATAAGAGCAACCTCAGGGGTCAACGGCGCGGTCAACGGATCTGGTCAACGCGGGTCTTGAGCGGGCGCCGGGCTAACGGATCGGGCGCGGCCCGAAGCGGCGGATCGGCCCGACGGGCTGCGGTTCCGGGAGCCCACCAGGCTAACGGGCTTCGGCCCGCTTAGGTTCTGGCCCACCCGGGAGGAGGGATCTGGATCGGATCGAGGGGATCCTCTCGATCCCCTTCGATCGATGGCGGCGCGCGACCAGCCTGGCCGGCGGCTGGCCGGGCCGGCGAGGGAGGCGGCGGCCTGAGGGCGACGGGGCCGGCGGGAGGAGGGTGCCCGGCGGCGGCCTGGTCGGACCGGCGAAGGGCGACGGGGGCCGGAGGCGAGGGGATCCGGGCGGCGGGGCGGCGGCGGCCGGTGAGCCCGCGGCGGCGGCGAGGCACGGCAATGCCGGCAGCGGTGAGGAGAGGTGGAGGAGGCCCGGCGACGGAGGTCCTCCGGCGGGAGGTCACGGCGGCGGTTGGAGTCCTGCCGGCGGCGGGGAAGAGGAATCCGGCCGCGAGCTCCGGCGAGCTGGAGGTTGAAGAAGAGCTCGGGCTCGGGCCCGCGCGTCGGAACGGAAGCACCGGCGCGACACTACGGAAGCACGACTCCGGCGGTCGGAAGCACGGCTTGCTGCACGTCGGAAGCACGGCAGTTCAACGGTGGAAGCACCGCGGTGCAACGGTGGAAGCACCGGCGGCGCACTGTGGAAGCATTAGGGTTTCTGGACGCAAATTTTGGGGGAAGTGGACGTTTATATAGGCACAAGGAGCTAGGGTTGTCCAAATGAGGTGAGGTTTTCGGCCACGCGATCACAATCGGATGGCCTAGATGAAGGGAGGGGTTTGAGGTTGGTTTGGTAGGCTGTTGGAGGGGGTCATGGGCCTCAAAGAGGAGGTACTTTCAGCCCACGAGAATAACTGTTGGAGCACCAAACGAACTCCAAACGCGATGAGATTTGACAGGCGGGATACACACACCAAAACAACATCGCACGACAAGTCTCACACCAAAACGGAAACGTTACATGGCCAAACACCAAAGTAGGCCTCGGGGATGCCTCGGACACGTGAGAGCTCCGGAACTCAAAACGGACAACGGGAAGGAACGCGTGGGACCAGATGCAAACGACAACACAAATGCAATGCGATGCACATGACTATATGATATGAATGAATGCACACACGCACACGACAAAACGATGAAAACCCAAAAAGACGAAGAACCCGGAATGGAATTGATGAAGCCAGAGATATATATATTGCCCAAAAGGGAAACTATTACATCCGGGGCATTACACTACCGCAGGAGCAACAATAAAACCCTGAACTGCCATAACTTCTTCAAATGAGCTCCAAATTGAGCAAACTCAAGCTTGATGGATAGAGGAAGACGAGTGGCATCAAAACCTCAAACATATATAGAGGAGTAAACACTCCATTAGAGAAGAACCGGCATAACCTCAAACATCGAAAACATCATAGAAGATGCATGTGAACTCCGTTTTCGATGAACCCGAGCTTGTCATCAAGATGACCATAAGCTCCAAATCTCACAAGGAGAAGAACCAAACAAGAACCAATAAATATGATGCAAGCATGCAATGGTTTTAGCTCTCTACGAATGATACGGTCAAGTTACTTATCGAGAGCCCCCCTTGATAGTAAGGCAATCGATCCTATAACCCGGTCTCCCACAACTACCATGAGACCGGTAAAATAGAAAACCTATCAAGGGCAAACTTTTGCCTTGCACATAGTCCACTTGAGTTGGATGATGACGATCTTGACTCCCTCAAGTTGGACCATCTTTCTTGATTGCGTTGGCTCGATGAAGACTAGTAGATTGCTCCCCCATACTCCACTATGGGTGAGCCACTCGTCGGCACATCTTCACGAGTCCATCGTCACAACAATGGACGGCAAGCTTCAAGCACTTGATCTCTTCATGATGCTCCACTTGAACTTGTACACCGCAACCTAACCCCACAAAGAACTCTCACGAAGACCATGGGTTAGTACACAAAGCGTGATTGACAATGCTTACCATACCATGGGATTGCTTGATCCCTCTCGGTACATCTTCTACACTTTGTATGTTGATCAACTTGATTCATTCTTTGACTTAGTTTTGATCAACTTTGAATCTTTCCAACTCTCTTCATTTGGATGATGTCTTGAAGGTAAACATGAATGATCACAAACTCTTCTTCTTCAAGTCATGCTTGCAACAAGCTCAACACCCACAAGACCAATCTTTGGATAATTCCTTAATAGTGCCTTGGTCATCACGAACTCTCCTTGAAACCAACAAATGAACTCCAAGAAAAGCCTATGGACAAACCCTTCAAATATAACTCAAGGCAACCATTAGTCCATAGAGATTGTCATCAATTACCAAAACCAAACATGGGGGCACCGCATGTTCTTTCACCAGTGTTGTCACAGAAGAGAGTCATCGGGCTTGACGTGCTTGGAATGACTCCGAGGTCGGTGATGAACTCCTTCATCCAGACTCCTTCCTGCGCTGCTTCGCAAGCAGCTATGTACTCCGCTTCACATGTAGAATGCGTCACGACGCTTTGCTTGCAACTGCACCAGCTGACTGCCCCACCATTCAAAATATACACGTATCCGGTTTGTGACTTGGAGTCATCGAGATCTGTGTCGAAGCTAGCATCGATGTAACCCTTTACGACGAGCTCTTCGTCACCTCCATAAACGAGAAACATATCCTTAGTCCTTTTCAGGTACTTCAGGATGTTCTTGACCGCTGTCCAGTGTTCCATACCAGGATCACTTTGGTACCTCCCTACCAAACTTATGGCAAGGTTCACATCAGGCCTGGTACACAGCATGGCATACATAATAGAACCTATGGCTGAGGCATAGGGGATGACACTCATCTTTTCTCTATCCTCTGCCATGGTCGGGGATTGAGCCGTGCTCAATCTCATACCTTGCAATACAGGCAAGAATCCTTTCTTGGACTGATCCATATTGAACTTCTTCAATATCTTATCAAGGTATATGCTTTGTGAAAGACCAATGAGGCGTCTCGATATATCTCTATAGATCTTGATGCCTAGTATGTAAGCAGCTTCTCCAAGGTCCTTCATTGAAAAACTCTTATTCAAGTAGGCCTTTATGCTCTCCAAGAATTCTATATCATTTCCCATCAGCAGTATCTCATCCACATATAATATGATAAATGCTACAGAGCTCCCACTCACTTTCTTGTAAATACAGGCATCTCCCCAAGTCTGCATAAACCCAAACGCTTTGATCACATCATTAAAGCGAATATTCCAACTCCGAGATGCTTGCACCAGCCCATAGATTGAGCGCTGGAGCTTGCATACCTTGTTAGCATTCTCTGGATCGACAAAACCTTCCGGCTGCATCATATACAGTTCTTCCTTGAGGAAGCCATTAAGGAATGCCGTTTTGACGTCCATTTGCCATATCTCATAATCATAGAATGCGGCAATTGCTAACATGATTTGGACAGACTTTAGCATCGCTACGGGAGAGAAAGTCTCGTCGTAGTCAATCCCTTGAACTTGTCGATAACCTTTAGCGACAAGCCGAGCCTTATAGACGGTCACATTACCATCCGCGTCAGTCTTCTTCTTAAATATCCATTTATTTTCTATGGCGTGCCGATCATTGGGCAAGTCCACCAAAGTCCATACTTTGTTTTCATACATGGATCCTATCTCGGATTTCATGGCTTCAATCCATTTGTTGGAATCCGGGCTCGCCAACGCTTCTTCATAGTTCGAAGGTTCACCGTTGTCTAACAACATGATTTCCATGACAGGGTTGCCGTACCAATCTGGTGCGGAACGTGTCCTTGTGGACCTTCGAAGTTCAGTAGTAACTTGATCTGAATCTTTATGATCATCATCATTAACTTCCTCCCCTGTCGGTGCAGGCACCTCAGGAACAATTTCCCGCGCTGCGCTACTTTCCGGTTCGGGAGGGGTGACTGTCACCTCATCAAGTTCTACTTTCCTCCCACTCACTTCTTTCGAGAGAAACTCTTTCTCCAGAAAGGATCCATTCTTGGCAACGAAGACCTTGCCTTCGGATCTGAGGTAGAAGGTGTACCAATCGTTTCTTTTGGGTATCCTATGAAGACGCATTTTTCCGATTTGGGTTCGAGCTTTTCAGGTTGAAGTTTCTTGACATAAGCATCGCAACCCCAAACTTTCAGAAATGACAACTTAGGTTTCTTGCCAAACCAAAGTTCATACGGTGTCGTCTCAACGGATTTTGACGGAGCCCTATTTAAAGTGAATGCGGCAGTCTCTAAAGCATAACCCCAAAAAGATAGCGGTAAGTCGGTGAGAGACATCATAAATCGCACCATGTCCAACAGAGTACGATTTCGACGTTCGGACACACCATTACGCTGAGGTGTTCCGGGCGGTGTCAATTGTGAAACAATTCCACAATTCCTTAGGTGTGTGCCAAATTTATGACTTAAATATTCACCCCCACGATCCGATCGTAAGAACTTTATTTTTCTGTCACGTTGATTCTCAACCTCATTCTGAAATTCCTTGAACTTTTCAAAGGTCTCAGACTTGTGTTTCATTAAGTAGACATACCCATATCTACTCAAGTCATCTGTGAGGGTGAGAATATAACGATAGCCTCCGGAGCTTCAACACTCATTGGACCGCACACATCGGTATGTATGATTTCCAATAAGTTGGTCGCTCGCTCCATTGTTCCGGAGAACAGAGTCTTGGTCATCTTACCCAAGAGGCATGGTTTGCACGTGTCAAATGATTCATAATCAAGAGACTCCAGAATTCCATCTTCATGGAGCTTCTTCATACGTTTGACACCAATATGACCAAGGCGGCAATGCCACAAGTATGTGGGACTATCATTACCAACTTTACATCTTTTGGCATTCACACTATGAATATGTGTGACATCATGTTCGAGATTCATCAAAAATAAACCATTGACCAGCGGGGCATGACCATAAAATATATCTCTCATATAAATAGAACAATCATTATTCTCGGATTTAAATGAGTAGCCATGTCGCATCAAACGAGATCCAGATACAATGTTCATGCTCAAAGCTGGTACTAAATAACAATTATTAAGGTTTAAAACTAATCCCGAGGGTAGATGTAGAGGCAGCGTGCCGACGGCGATCACATTGACCTTGGAACCATTCCCGACGCGCATTGTCACCTCGTCCTTCGCTAGTCTCCGCTTATTCCGCAGCTCCTGCTTTGAGTTACAAATGTGTGCAACCGCACCGGTATCAAATACCCTGGAGCTACTACGAGTGCTGGTAAGGTACACATCAATAACATGTATATCATATATACCTTTGACGTTGCCGGCCTTCTTATCTGCTAATTATTTGGGGCAGTTCCGCTTCCAGTGACCCGTTCCCTTGCAATAAAAGCACTCAGTCTCGGGCTTGGGTCCATTCTTTGGCTTCTTCCCGGCAACTGGCTTACCGGGCGCCGCAACTCCTTTGCTGTCCTTCTTGAAGTTCTTCTTACCCTTGCCCTTCTTGAACTTAGTGGTTTTATTCACCATCAACACTTGATGCTCTTTCTTGATCTCCACCTCCGCTGATTTCAGCATTGAATACACTTCGGGAATGGACTTCTCCATCCCTTGCATATTGAAGTTCAACACGAAGCTCTTGTAGCTAGGTGGGAGCGATTGAAGGATTCTGTCAACGACCGCTTCGTCTGGGAGATTCATCCCCAATTGAGACAAGCGATTGTGCAACCCAGACAATTTGAGTATGTGCTCGCTGACAGAACTATTCTCCTCCATCTTACAGCTGTAGAATGCGTTGGAGACGTCATATCTCTCAACTCGGGCATGAGCTTGGAAAACCATTTTCAGCTCTTGGAACATCTCATATGCTCCGTGGTGCTCAAAACGCTTTTGGAGCCCCGATTCTAAGCTGTAGAGCATGCCGCACTGAACCAGGGAGTAATCATCACAACGCGACTGCCAAGCGTTCATGACATCTTGGTTTGCCGGGGCGGGAGCATCACCTAGCGGTGCTTCTAGGACATAAGTTTTCTTGGTAGCTATGAGGATGATCCTCAGGTTACGGACCCAATCCGTATAGTTGCTACCATCGTATTTCAGCTTGGATTTCTCTAGTAACGCGTTGAAGTTGAGGGTGACATGAGCGTGGGCCATTTGATCTACAAGACATATTGTAAAGAATTTAGACTAAGTTCATGACAATTAAGTTCATCTAATCAAATTTACTGAACTCCCACTCAGATAGACATCTCTCTAGTCATCTAAGTGAAACATGATCCGAATCGACTAAGCCGTGTCCGATCATCACGTGAGACGGACTAGTCATCAACGGTGAACATCTTCATGTTGATCGTATCTACTATACGACTCATGTTCGACCTTTCGGTCTTCCGTGTTCTGAGGCCATGTCTGTACATGCTAGGCTCGTCAAGTGAACCCTAAGTGTATTGCGTGTGTAAATCTGGCTTACACCCGTTGTATGCGAACGTTAGAGCCTATCACACCCGATCATCACGTGGTGCTTCGGAACAACGATCCTTAGCAACTGTGCACAGTTAGGGGGAACACAATTCTTGAAATTTTTAGTGAGAGATCATCTTATTTACTACTGTCGTTCTAAGCAAATAAGATGCATAAACATGATAAACATCACATGCAATCAAATAAAGTGACATGATATGGCCAGTATCATTTTGCTCCTTTGATCTTCATCTTCGGGGCACCATGATCATCTTTGTCACCGGCATGACACCATGATCTCCATCATTGTGTCTTCATGAAGTCGTCTTGCCAAAAATTACTTCTATTACTATGGCTAATGTTTAGCAATAAAGTAAAGTAATTACATGGCGTTATTCAGTGACACGCAGGTCATACAAAAAATAAGACAACTCCTATGGCTCCTGCCGGTTGTCATTCTCATCGACATGCAAGTCGTGATTCCCTATTACAAGAACATGATCAATCTCATACATCACATATATCATTCATCACATCTTTTTGGCCATATCACATCACATAGCACATGCTGCAAGAACAAGTTAGACGTCCTCTAATTGTTGTTGCAAGTTTTTACGTGGCTGCTATAGGTTTCTATCAAGAACGTTTCTTACCTACGCCAAAACCACAACATGATATGTCAATTTCTATTTACCCTTCATAAGGACCCTTTTCATCGAATCCGATCCGACTAAAGTGGGAGAGACAGACACCCGCCAGCCACCTTATGCAACTAGTGCATGTCTGTCGGTGGAACCAGTCTCACGTAAGCGTACATGTAAGGTCGGTCCGGGTCGCTTCATCCCACGATGCCGCCGAATCAAGATTGGACTAGTAGCGGCAACAGAATTGAACAAATCTACGCCCACAACTGCTTTGTATTCTACTCGTGCAAGATGCTACGCAAAGACCTTGCTCAGATGCCACTGTTGGGGAACGTAGCAGAATTCAAAAAATTTCCTACGCTTCACCAAGATCAATCTAAGGAGTCATCTAGCAACGAGCATAAAGGAGTGCATCTACATACCCTTTGTAGATCGCGAGCGGAAGCGTTCAAGAGAACGTGGATGATGGAGTCGTACTCGTCGTGATCCCTATCACCGATGATCCCAGCGCCGAACGGACAGCACCTCCACGTTCAACACACGTACGGTGCAGTGACGTCTCCTCCTTCTTGATCCAGCAAGGGGGAAGGAGAGGTTGATGGAGATCCAGCAGCACGACGGCGTGGTGGTGGATGCAACGGAAAAACTGCAGGGCTTCGTGACGAGGTTACGGACCTAGGGTAGGGTCACGGGCCCGATCCAGGTACCCCACCCAAGGTCACTACCCTAAAAGTCCAAGAAGACACTCCACTCGACTGAACCTCCTACGCAAGGCGACTCAACCCCACTCGACCGATCCAAGGCACGCGACCTTCGAAGGTCAAGCGTCACTTGAGACGTCAACAGACCTATATTTACTCGCTGTAGTAAACACCTTAATTATCCTTTACAACAGGCGTTACCAGTAACGCCTGCCTTAATGTACATTTAACCCTTAGTAACATGGAGCATGGCTGGGGTCCTGGCACACTATATAAGCCACCCCCCTCCTCCAGAACAAGGGTTCGCACCTCTGTAACACACATATACACGTATCAGTCGACCAAGCCTCCGGGCACCGAGACGTAGGGCTATTACTTCCTCTGAGAAGGGCCTAAACTCGCTAACACCTTGTGTACAACATCACCATAGCTAGAACCTTGCTTCTCCATTCGTACCCCCTACCCTTACTGTCAGACTTAGAACCACGACAGTTGGCGCCCACCATGGGGCAAGGCGTCTTAGCGACATCTGGTGAAGTTGCGATCTCTTCTCCGACCACTTTCATCATGGTGTCAAGCAGCGGTTTGGCGTTGGGCCACGAGATCCGGCTCGGCGCGCTGGTCTTCATCGCCTCGGTACTCATCGTCCCCCATCCCCGCTGGACGCCGCCGCAAGCGATCCGGTCGTTCGCGGCTCCAGCGGTGGGTGAAACATCCGGTGGCCCGTCAAACGGCCACCCCAAAAGTCGCGGCCATTGAGCCCGACGGCTACCTCTACGGGCCGGCCGACCAGTCGACCGGGCCCGAAGATTCCATTTCCGAATGCGGGAGCAGCGACCCCGCGGCGGAAATCCTTATGGTCGATTCGCACCGCAGCCCGCCAGGTTTCCCTCGTGATGGGAACAGCGGCAGCGGCGGCGGCCGATCGCACGACAACGACGGTTACATCCCTCAGCCCCTCACCTCCGGGCAAAGGGCTGAGCTTTGTCGCCGCAATGGAGACGCACTCTTCACTCCCATCGTGGGAGATTCCCCAGAAGCTTTGGCTCTCGAAGCCATGCGCGTGGCCACCTTGGCCGAGCGCGTGTGCTTGGAAAACATCCAACGCTCACTCGACGAACAGGCCCGCCGATTGGTCCCCGAGTCCAGTCGACGGCCGCGGCAATCGCGTCAGTGCGAAACTCAGGTGTTCCGCACACCAGTCCAAAACCTCGAAGCCGCGGCTCGTATCGCGGAGTCGATTCAACCCTCCCAGTCGGAAGCTGGGAGAGGTCTTCAGCAGATCCGAGCTTTGCTCCGAACGGCTGAAGAACAAAACGCGGCTGTTTCTCAGTCGCGCAACAGGATTCACAGCAGATCGGTGGCTGCAGATACCATGTGGTCGGCCCACAGTCCAAGATCGCCCCCGAGGCGTGAGGAACGTGGCCCGTGGCAAGACCAGCACCTGGGTCGGAACGGCGATCCACTCGACCGTCGACACGGACGCTACGACCGCCGTCGAGCGCCTACCCCTCCTCCGGGAAGTGGGTCACACTCGCCCCAGCGGCACATAGGCAGGCGCCTGCGAGATGACGAGCGGAGGATTCCCCCTGATCCCCGGCGGCCAGGTTTCGATGCGAGGTCCATCCTTGTGCAAGGTCGAGTCGACCGTAACCAGGCATCCAGAGACGAGCGAGGCGGAGACCAACCAAGCGGCAGCCGAGCGCCGGCCTCTGGGCCTGAATGTTTCTGTAGTGCTATCAGAGCCGCGGAGATCCCCCCAAACTTCAGGCTGGTGGCAGGGGTAAGCAAGTTCACCGGTGAGTCGAAGCCGGACACTTGGCTGGAAGACTACCGAGTGGTCGTGCAGATCGGAGGCGGCAACGACGACGTGGCCATGAAGCACCTCCCCTTGATGCTGGGAGGCTCCGCTCGGGCGTGGCTCAACCAGTTGGCCCCCAGGATTATATACAGTTGGGAAGAGCTCGCTCGGGTTTTCGTTCGGACCTTCGAAGGCACCTGCAAGCGGCCTGCTGGACTAGCAGAACTTCAACACTGCGCGCAGAAGCCGAGTGAAACTTTGAGGGACTACATTCAGCGATGGACCACTTTGCATCACACGGTGGAAAACGTGTCTGAGCACCAGGCGGTGTGCGCTTTCAAGGAAGGCGTGCGTAACCGAGAGTTAAATCTGAAGTTTGGCCAAACAGGCGACATGTCCCTGTCACGGATGATGGAGATTGCTAGTCGGTACGCCAACGGTGTGGAGGCCGATCGGCTCCACAGTGGCAAGAAACCAGTCGGGCAGGACGACCAGAATCACAGTCGGAAGAATAAGCGCAAGGCCGAGCCAACTGCTCAGGGAGAAGCCGCGGCAGTTAATCAAGGAAAGGGCAAAGGGAAGCCAAAGGGCTCCTGGGCCCCCAAGAAAGGAAAGGGTCTGGCTGGAGATGATATGCTCGACCAGTCGTGCCCCATACACACGAAGAAAGATGAAGAGGGAAACTTGGTATATCCCAAGCACACCACTCGGCAGTGTCGGCTCTTGATCCAGAGTTTCTAGAAAGATCAGTTGACTGAGAAAGAGAAGGAACCAGAAGAGTCCGAAGACAGGGAAGGGGACGGAGGATACCCCGATATCAACTCCACTTTGGTGATTTTCGCGGACGTCGAGAGAAAAAGTCGACTGAAAATCATCAACAGAGAAGTAAACATGGTTGCCCCGGCGACCCCCACGTTTCTGAAATGGTCAAAGACTCCCATCACATTCGACCAGTCCGATCACCCAGCGCACATTGCCACCCCTGGGCTGCAAGCGCTGGTGGTCGACCCAGTTATCGAAGGCACACGCTTGACCAGAGTTCTGATGGATGGGGGAAGTGGCTTGAATATCTTGTATGCAGCAACCCTCCGGGATATGGGCATTCCGATGTCCAAGCTGAGGGAAAGTAACATGAGGTTCCACGGGGTAATCCCCGGGAAGAAAGCCGACTCACTTGGATAGATCTCACTCGACGTAGTCTTTGGTGAGTCGAAGAATTACCGAAAGGAGAAGCTGACGTTCGAAGTGGTGGACTTCCACAGCGCCTATCACGCCATCCTGGGTAGGCCCGCCTACGCCAGGTTCATGGCTCGACCATGTTACGTCTACCTCAAGCTGAAGATGCCGGGACCCAATGGCGTTATAACCGTTACTGGGAACCGCCAGAAAGCGGAAGAATGCTTCCAGAAAGGCTCGAAGATTGCCGACGAGCAAATGGCAGCAGTAGAGATGGAGGAGTACTAAAAGAGAGTGGATCCAAGTGACCTGCTAAGGGCGAAGAAGCCGGCTTTCAAGTAAGCTTTTTAGTCGGCCGGGGACACAAAGCCTGTGCACATCCACCCCACCGACCCCAACGCAGCGCCGACCCACATCTCCACCACGCTCGACAGCAAATAGGAAGAAGCGCTCATCCAGTTCCTCCGTGAGAACTGGGAAATCTTCACATGGAAACCATCAGACATGCCAGGTGTACCCAGGGGACTGGCTGAGCATCATCTGCGAGTCGACCCCAAAGTGAAACCTGTGAAGGAACATCTCCGTCGATCCGCTGCGGAGAAGCGAAAGGCAATTGGCGAAGAAGTGGCTCGACTCCTGGCAGCAGAGTTTATCCGCGAGATATACCACTTCGAGTGGCTCGCCAACGTCGTCATGGTCCCCAAGAAGGACAAGTCTCTCCGCATGTGCATCGATTTCAAGCACATCAATCGGGCCTGCCCGAAAGATCATTTTCCTCTTCCTCGCATCGATCAAATAGTCGACTTGACTGCGGGATGTGAGCGTTTGTCCTTTCTGGACGCGTATTCTGGGTACCATCAGATCCGTCTGTTCGGACCCGACGAGATCAAGACAACTTTCATCACCCCCTTCGGGGGTTTTTGTTATGTCACCATGCCTTTCGGCCTCAAAAATGTTGGCGCTACCTTCATGCGCATGATCCAGAAGTGCTTGATAAAGCAAATCAGTCGGAACGTCGAGGCATACATGGATGACATTGTGGTCAAGTCACGGAAAGGTTCCGACCTACTGACCGACCTCGCTAAGACATTCGCAAACCTCAGAAGCTACGATATCAAGCTCAACCCGTCAAAGTGTACATTCGGAGTTCCTGGCGGCAAGTTGCTCGGGTTTCTCGTTTCCGAACGGGGAATCGACGCCAACCCAAAGAAGGTCAGCGCCATCCTCCGAATGAAACGCCCCGAGTGTATACACAACGTCCAGAAGCTTACTGGTTGCTTGGCCGCATTGAGTCGATTCATTTCTCGTCTTGGTGAGAAGGCACTGCCTCTTTACCGACTCATGAAGAAATCCGACAAGTTCGAGTGGAATCCCGAAGCCGAAGCAGCGTTTGAAGAGCTCAAAGCCCTGTTGTCCACCCAGCCGGTGCTCGCTGCCCCAGTCAGCGGTGAGCCTCTTCTGCTGTACATTGCTGCCACCAGACAAGTCGTCAGTACTGTACTCACGGTCGAGCAGGAAGAAGAGGGCAAGGCATACAAGGTCCAATGCTCGGTCTATTACATATCCGAAGTTTTGACTCCCTCCAAGCAAAGGTATCCACATTACCAAAAGCTTGTGTAGGGGATTTACTTGACCGCAAAAAAGGTTGCCCATTACTTCTCGGACCATTCGATCTCAGTCGTCAGTGACGCCCCACTATCAGAGATACTTAACAACCGAGATGCAACCGGTCGAGTGGCAAAATGGGCGATTGAACTTCTTCCGTTGGATATCAAGTTTGAAGCGAAGAAAGCCATCAAGTCTCAGGCCATAGCGGATTTTGTGGCTGAATGGATAGAACAAGAGCTGCCGACTCAAGTCCAGTCGGACCATTGGACTATGTTCTTCGATGGGTCCAAGATGCTGAACGGATTCGGCGCAGGCGTGGTCCTGGTCTCTCCCAGGGGCGACAAGCTCAGCTACGTCCTTCAGATCCATTTCGATTCATCAAACAACGAGGCCTAATACGAAGCACTTTTGTATGGGTTGCGTATGGCCATCTCACTCGGCGTCCGTCGCCTGATGGTCTACGGCGACTCCGACCTGGTGGTGAACCAAGTGATGAAAGAATGGGACATCAGGAGCCCGGCAATGACCAGTTATTGTAGTGCAGTGCGAAAACTTGAAAAGAAGTTCGAAGGCTTAGAGCTCCATCATGTGCCCAGAGCAAAGAATCAGCTAGCCGATGACCTCGCAAAAATCGGGTCGACTCAGAGGTCTATACCCAAGAATGTGTTCCTGGAGCATCTGCACACCCCCTCTGTCAAAGAAGACCCCTTCACGGAAGAGCCCCCGCAGCCAGTCAGCGCGACGGATCCGACTGAGGTCGAAGTGTCTGCCGTGGTCGACTTGATCATGGAGGTCCTAGTGATTACGCCAGATTGGACTGTGCCATATATATGATATCTGCTCAGGCAAGAACTCCCAGAAGACGAAGAAGAAGCGCGCTGATGGCTTCTCGCCCCTCGTTGGTTACCCCAAGTGGAAGGTTTGAGATGCAGTGTAGCGGAAGTTTTCCCTTGGCAAAGATACCAAGGATCGATTTCCCTGAGAATGCCAGTTTCAACAAGAAGGTGTCAACTGCTAACGGCGCCAGATATTAGCAAGCAACATGGACCTGCACACAGATACAAATAACTTTGCTCCCAACGAGTACAGAGAGGTTGTCAATCCCTCCGGCCTTGTAGTTTACAAAGGATCAAACGCAAGTGATAATAGTGATAGATATTGCTGCAATAGTAAGTAAAACAGAAAGTAAATAGCGGATGTGATCAGTGATGGTAATATGGACCGGGGTCTCATGATGTTCACTAGTGATGTCTCTCTCCCAAAAGACGATAAAACAACTATGTGAGGTAAACGAATTACAGCTGGGCAATTGACAGAATTATGTGCGCAAACCAATGCTAATTGTATTGCAAGAAAGGTAGAGGTTCAAAGCATGGGCGGTACGCCAAAGTAAGTAGACCGAAATCCATCAATATCTACTACTAATCATCCACCTTGAGATATCTATCCAGAACATCTCGCTGGTATTAAGTTGCGAGTCCCACCCATAGTGTAAACTCAAAGCAACAGACAACTGCATTAAAAGAACTTTGCGTAAAGTAAACAATCCTTGCACCCGCGGGCACAAGCACCGTTGTTTTCCCCCTTGTGGCAACAACACATCCCCTACACTCATGTTTCTGTCACTCAAGCTAGTCATCGAGGGGCATGAACCCACAATCAAGCATAACGTTCCCTCTTGGAGTCACTACCTACTACTTGGCCAAAGCAATAAATAACAACGGGGAACATGCAAGAATTACTTACGAACATAAATATAAAAGAGGTAGATCAAATATATTACTCAAACACAATCTGAACATAATCTCACAATCCATCGAATCCCAGCAAACTCAACATAGCAACAACATAAGGATTACATATGTGCCTCGATCATGTAGGGCAGCTCACGAGGTCTAATTAGTGAAGCACAAGAAGGGGAGGAGAACATCACATAGCTACTGGTCATGGACCCATGGTCCAAGGGAGACTACTCACAACTCATCCGGGAGGCGTCCATGGTGGTGGAGAGGCTCCCGGTGGTGATCCTCCCCTCCGGCAGGGTGCCGGGAAGAGTTCTCCTGGTGCTCCCGATCTTGGAAGCGCGGCGGCGGCGGAACAGAGATGAGATCACGAAAAAGGGTTCCCGTCTCGAGGGTTTCGAGAGACGTCTTAAATATATGCCAAAGGGGGGCATCAGCGGAGGCCCGGGGGGCCCAGGCGCCCCCCCAGCGCGGCCAGGGGGGCGCGCCACTAGGGCGCCTGGAGCCCTGGTGGCCCCCCCGGCTGTACTTTGGCTACCGGGAAGCTTCTGGAACGCTGATTTTTTATATAATTTTTCTGGGATTTTTCGGGCAGTTCTCGTAACATGAAAACCTGAAATACAAAAACAGCAGAAAAAAGAAACTGGCACTGGGGTGCACTGAGTTAATAGGTTAGTCCAAATATGATCAAAAGTGTATGGAAGTGTATAAATATCATAGCAATATCACCCAAAAGAGGCATGGAGCAACCAGAAATTATAGATACATTTTGGACGTATCAACATCCCCAAGCTTAATTCCTGCTCGTCCTCGAGTAGGTAAATGATAACAAGAATAATTTCTGTGGTGACATGCTATTAACCATATAGGACTTTTTCATAGTCATATGACAAAAGCTTACTGAGACAATGAATCTGTAGTAATTAAGTTGCCTCATGAGAAAATCACAAAGAACTGAAAGTTTTACAATATGATACTGAAACATCAAATATATTTGTAATGAGCATGGTGTGCAAATATGATAAAGTGATATCTCGCTTGCCCCCTTTAGTGAAGGAAAACATAAATGCAGGGGCACCTCCAAGGTTTAAGTGATGACTAGATACAATGATTTCAAAATAAACGATATCATAATCATGCAAAAGACAATGCTACTTTGGGACAATGCACATTACACTCAGAATGACAATCATGCTCTCAGTAGTTTGTGCTTTTTTTAAAAGAAGGTGGAGACTCTCGAACCGTGGCTTTTGTTGGCAAGGTTGAAAACCCGTGGTCGGAAGCAAAGACAAAACATGTACCAGAGCTCTTGGTTTTAAAAACAGAGGTAATAATTTTTTTTTTGAATATGCATGTTTCGTCAACGAATGCTAGCAGATAACTCAATTACTTTTTGAGATGGATAAGTTTCGAGGAACGGCACCCGAATGAGGACGATCACATCCTCTTAATCTCCTTTGTTTATCACTGCCAAAGTTTTCTGATTTCTCATGAACAAAGCGTGAAGGAGGGTTTGTTTGTTATATTAATTTTGAGCCGGGCGCACTCATTGCCAGTTCCTTCTCGTATTATGGGTTTGCACATTATACATGCAATCCCGGGGTGAAGCTTGTCCAACTTAAAAAGATCATGAATTAACCACTACTTCCTCTTGAGCTAAAACAGGGGCACAAAATAGTAATGCATTTTTTTCTTTGAATAATTTCGAGATGGCACATGAAAGTCTTCGTTAGGAATGGCAGGTAAATACCATGTATAGGAAGGTATGGTGGACTCATATGGCATAACTGGTTTAAAAGATTTTGGATGCACAAGCAGTCAGTCCGCTTAGTACAGGCGAAGGTTAGCAAAAGACTGGGAGCGACCAACTAAGAGAGCAATGATGGTCATAATCATGCAGAGCGACAAAGCAACATTGAATCAGGCATGGAAGTTATATCGCTACTCAGAAATAAAAGATCATCAAGGTTTGACAGACTTTCTTTACAGTCTTAAATATGCGTGAGCATACGCCAAGCAATCAAAATAAATTCTTGAAGGAAGATATTACTAAACCATACCACATCATAGGCAAACAAATCATGTTGGTACTCCAATAACACATTGGGAACCCCCCATCTATTTGAGACTAACCATAAGAAAACATGAACTACTAAGCGCCATTATGCACGTAGCATTTTTATCATAGACATATCAACCAATGAAACAGAAGCAAACTCTCTTAATAAGATAAGCATGATAACTAAAGAGAGTTCAAGCAACCAACTAAACAAAAGCTCTTTACAAAGATAAGCATGAAAACTAAGAGCGAAACATGATAATAGCTATTGAAAGACAAAGAACACACACAACAAAGATAGACATGAAAATTCTATGTTATGTTCTAGGTAGAAGTGGAGTGTGTTTCTCTCCCACACAAAGAAATGCTGAGTTCCGACTCGTTATGAAAAGCTAAAGAAAACTAAAAAGGAAACTAAAAGCAAGACGCTCCAAGCATAGCACATAACACATGAAGTGATAAAAATATAGTGGAACGAAAGACGAACTGATAATGTTGATGGAGAAGGGGATGCATGGGGGCATCCCCAAGCTTAGACGCTTGAGTCTCCTTGAATATTTCTTGGGGGTGCATGGGGGCATCCCCAAGCTTGAGCGTTTGACACTCCTGAATCTTTTTATCATCTTCCCTCGCACACTTGAAAACTCCCTTCATACATAACTCATCATAAACTGATTAGCGAGGTTAGTACCCATAATAAAATAATTGTTCCTTGCTGGAAATAAGGATATTCTTGAAGGTCTACTGTTTCTCAAGATTGCCAAAAGGTTTTTGCAAAGAAAAAGCAAGCTCAAGGTTTGCAAAATGAAGGAAAGGCAAAACAGGACAGAATCTGTGAAAAACAGAACAGCAGGTAGTAAATGATTTTTTCGGGGCACTTCTGCAACTCTAATAAAAAAACTCAGAACAGACGCGCGAAAGACAATTGTATAGAGCACGCTGTCGAAAAAATTCAGACCAAAACGATGATCTGGTGATTTTATACGAATTTTTCTATCCAAGGACAGAATCTGTTTCCTGGACAGCACGTCACAACTTTTGAACTTTCTTGCAATCAGAGGCTACACTTGGCACAAAGCTGAAAAGTAAAGATACAATGATGATGCTACTGTAGTAACAAACATCAAGACCACTAAAAACTGAAAGAACAAACTGAAAGCAAAGATAACAAGGGTTGTCTTCCTAGAGCTCTTTCTTTATAGCCATAAAGATAGGCTTAATACTTTAATGATGCTCTCGTAGGAATAAGAGTTGAAAAACAAAAGAGAGCATCAAGAAGCAAATACCAAACACATTTAAGCCTAACATGCTTCCTATGCATAGGAATATTGCAATAGAATAATTCATTGAAGCACAAAGCAATAAGCATAGGAAGACAAAACAAGTGCAGCTTCAAAACCATCAACATAAAGAGAGGGAACTTGATATTATTGAAATATCTATAAGCATATATTCCCTTCTCATAATAATTTTCAGTGGGATCATGAATAAACTCAACAATATAAGCATCACATAAAGCATTGTTACCATGATCCATATGCAAAAAGGTATCATTACTCTTCATATAAGCAAAATCTTTCTTATTAGGGATAGTGAGAGTAAAGCAATCATAACCATCATGGTAATCATTGTATTTAGGAGGCATATCATAATCATAATAAATTTTATCCTCAATAGTAGGTGGACTGAAAACATCATATTCATCATTGTAATCATCATGTATAGGAAGCAAAGTATCATCAAGGTAAATTTTCTCTTCAAAAGTTAAGGGACTAAAAATATCATGTTAATCAAACGTGTCATCCCCAAGCTTAGAGCTTTCCATGTAATTAGCAATATTGATATTCAAAGAAAGCATACTAATAACATCACCACCATCATGATTGTTATGCAAATAATAAAGTTCCATAGGTTTTTTAATTTTCTCTTCAAACACATCATGTCCCAAAGCAAGGTAGAGCTTATAAACCTCTCTCATATTTTTGTTGTTTTCCATTAAGCAAAACTAGTGAAAAGACATAAAGAAAACTGAAAGGTAAACTAACAAGACTAAAAAGCAAAGGTAAAAGATAGCGTGCAACTCAGCTATCCTGAAGAGTGGAGTCCCCGGCAACGGCGCCAGAAAACTTTGCTTGATGGCTTCTCGCTCCTCGTTGGTTACCCCAAGTGGAAGGTTTGAGATGCAGTGTAGCGGAAGTTTTCCCTTGGCAAAGATACCAAGGATCGATTTCCCTGAGACTCCCAGTTTCAACAAGAAGGTGTCAACTGCTAACGGCGCTAGATATTAGCAATCAACGTGGACCTGCACACATATACAAATAACTTTGCTCCCAACGAGTACAGAGAGGTTGTCAATCCCTCCGGCCTTGTAGTTTACAAAGGATCAAACGCAAGTGATAATAGTGATAGATATTGCTGCAATAGTAAGTAAAACAGAAAGTAAATAGCGGATGTGATCAGTGATGGTAATATGGACCGGGGTCTCATGATGTTCACTAGTGATGTCTCTCTCCCAAAAGACGATAAAACAGCTATGTGAGGTAAAAGAATTACAGCTAGGCAATTGACAGAATTATGTGCGCAAACCAATGCTAATTATATTGCAAGAAAGGTAGAGGTTCAAAGCATGGGCGGTACGCCAAAGTAAGTAGACCGAAATCCATCAATATCTACTACTAATCATCCACCTTGAGATATCTATCCAGAACATCTCGCTGGTATTAAGTTGCGAGTCCCACCCATAGTGTAAACTCAAAGCAACAGACAACTGCATTAAAAGAACTTTGCGTAAAGTAAACAATCCTTGCACCCGCGGGCACAAGCACCGTTGTTTTCCTCCTTGTGGCAACAGCACATCCCCTAGACTCATGTTTCTGTCACTCAAGCTAGTCATCGAGGGGCATGAACCCACAATCAAGCATAACGTTCCCTCTTGGAGTCACTACCTACTACTTGGCCAAAGCAATAAATAACAACGGGGAACATGCAAGAATTACTTACGAACATAAATATAAAAGATGTAGATCAAATATATTACTCAAACACAATCTGAACATAATCTCACAATCCATCGGATGCCAGCAAACTCAACATAGCAACAGCATAAGGATTACATATGTGCCTCGATCATGTAGGGCAGCTCACGAGGTCTAATTAGTGAAGCGCAAGAAGGGGAGGAGAACATCACATAGCTACTGGTCATGGACCCATGGTCCAAGGGAGACAACTCACAACTCATCCGGGAGGCGTCCATGGTGGTGGAGAGGCTCCCGGTGGTGATCCTCCCCTCCGGCAGGGTGCCGGGAAGAGTTCTCCTGGTGCTCCCGATCTTGGAAGCGCGGCGGCAGCGGAACAGAGATGAGATCGCGAAAAAGGGTTCCCGTCTCGAGGGTTTCGAGAGACGTCTTAAATATATGCCAAAGGGGGGCATCAGCGGAGGCCCGGGGGGCCCAGGCGCCCCCCCGGCGCGGCCAGGGGGGCCGCGCCACCAGGGCGCCTGGAGCCCTGGTGGCCCCCCCCGGCTGTACTTTGGCTACCGGGAAGCTTCTGGAACGCTGATTTTTTATATAATTTTTCTGGGATTTTTCGGGCAGTTCTCGTAACATGAAAACCTGAAATACAAAAACAGCAGAAAACAGAAACTGGCACTGGGGTGCACTGAGTTAATAGGTTAGTCCAAATATGATCAAAACTGTATGGAAGTGTATAAATATCATAGCAATATCACCCAAAAGAGGCATGGAGCAAGCCAAAATTATAGATACGTTTTGGACGTATCACGCGCCAGATCGTCCGCCGATCCAAGGCGTTCACAGTCATCCAAGGTCAGCTCTACAGAGAAAGTGTCACCGGAGTCGCCCAGCGCTGCGTCGATCCAGAGGAAGGTCGACTGATCTTGGATGAAATCCACTCGAGAACTTGCGGCCACCACGCCTCCTCTCGGACTATCGTGGCCAAAGCATACCGAGCCGGGTTTTACTGGCCCCGCGCCAACGAGATGGCCAAGGATATTGTGGACAAATGCGCAGGTTGCCAGTTCTACTCCAACATGTCACACAAGCCGGCGTCCACCCTGAAGACCATTCCGCTAGTCTGGCCCTTCGCTGTTTGGGGCCTGGATATGGTCGGCCCCTTTAGGACAGGCAGAAGCGGATTCACCCACCTTCTGGTGGCAGTCGACAAGTTCACCAAGTGCATCGAGGCCAAGCCCAGCAAGAACCTCGAGTCGAGCACCGCCATCAGCTTCATCAGAGAGCTAATATTCAGATATGGGGTCCCCCACAGCATTATCACAGACAACGGCTCCAACTTTGACTCGGATGAATTCAGAGCTTTCTGTGCTTCCCAAGGAACACGAGTCGACTACGCCTCCATGGCACATCCGCAGTCGAATGGACAGGCAGAAAGAGCAAATGGTTTGATTCTCCAAGGCCTAAAGCCACGGCTCATGCGTGACCTTAAGCATGCCGCCCGGGCTTGGGTAACCGAACTGCCATCTGTCCTATGCGGTCTGAGGACAACTCTGAACCGGTCGACTGGCCGTACCCCTTTCTTCTTGGTCTATGGAGCCGAAGCTGTGTTACCAAGCGATTTGTTGCACAACGCCCCCAGAGTGGAACTCTTCTCCGAAGCCGAGGCAGAGCAGGCTCGTCAGGATGCAGTCAACCTTTTGGAAGAGGAACGAGAGATGGCCCTGATCCGGTCGACCATCTATCAACAGGACCTGCGCCGATTCCATGCTCGCAACGTAAGAAGCCGAGCGTTCCAGGAAGGAGACCTAGTCCTTCGAGTGCATCAGAAACGTCCACACAAGCTCGCCCCGGCCTGAGAAGGCCTGTTCATCATCACCAAGGTGCTGCACAACGGAGCATACCACCTCTACAATGTAGACTAGAAGAAAGACGAACCTCAGTCATGGAATGCGGACCTGCTCCGCCGCTTTTACACTTGAGACACTCGACGGTCGAGTTGTAATAAATATTTCCCAATTTGTTTCAAAGACAAGTTAGCAATGATCCTTTAACGATTGATGTCCTCTAAAAACATTGGCCTTCAAAATACCCCAGTGGGTGCTTAGCTGCGGTCCTCTGTGCTACGTTACAAGTATGAAGTGGCTCTGTCTCCTGAGCTTCGCCACAAATACAACGTACCTCAGAGCCACCTAAGTTACAAACATCTACTCCGAGTGAAAGAGCAACCCTCTCACTCGGGGGCTTAGCTGCGACCCCGTGACTCGCCTAAGTTACAATCATTTACTCCGAGTGAAGAGCAACCCTCCCACTTGGGGGCTTAGCTGCGGTCCTCCGAGCTACGCTACAAGTATAAAGCGGCTCGGTCCTCCTAACTCCGCCACAAATACAACGTAGCTTGGAATCGCCTAAGTTATATACGTCTACTCCGACTGAAGAGAGACCCTCTCACTCGGGGGCTTAGCTGCGACCCCGTGACTCGCCTAAGTTACAATCATTTACTCCGAGTGAAGAGCAACCCTCTCACTCGGGGGCTTAGCTGCGGTCCTCCGAGCTATGCTACAAGTATAAAGCGACTCGATCCTCCGAGCTCCGCCACAAATACAACGTAGCTTGGAATCGCCTAAGTTATAAACATCCACTCCGAGTGAAGAGCGACCCTCTCACTCGGGGGCTTAGCTGCGACCCCATGACTCGCCTAAATTACAACCATTTACTCCGAGTGAAGAGCAACCCTCTCACTCGGGGGCTTAGCTGCGGTCCTCCAAGCTACGCTACAAGTATAAAGCGGCTCGGTCCTCCGAGCTCTGCCACAAATACAGCATAGTTTGAAATCGCCTAAGTTATAAACATCCACTCCGAGTGAAGAGCAACCCTCTCACTCAGGGACTTGGCTGCAGACGTCGACTCAAAGATTCAAGCGATCAAAGAAGAGCGGCAAACCGAAGGATCAAAATCAGATAAAAGCCCCGCAAGATTCGGGCAGGAGTGCTCGGGCCACAGGCCCACCAGAGTTTAACGATTACAAGTCCACGCGGCATTCCGCGGCAAATGAGATTAAAATTTTAAAGTCATTCCTCGGGAGGGGGCGGACTCGCAGGCGCGACGAACTCGTCCAGGTCGATCCCGTCGGCAATACGAGTGGCGGCTTCCAAGAAGGTCTCCATAAACGACTGGAATTGGAGCTCCTTCGTGTTTTCAACCTTAAGCGCCGCAAGCCTCCTCTCCTTCACCTCCTTGCAATGCACACGGACCAAGGACAGCGCCACGTCGGCTCCTCCCCGGGCAGCCGACTTCTTCCACTCATGCACTCGGTTGGGGACCTCATTGAGTCGAGTCATCAGGGACTCGAGGTCGTTCTCCTGCACGATCCCCCTCCAGAGCGCGGCGTCGATTCGGGCCATCACGGCCTTCAGTCGTCACAAATAATCCATGGCCGTAGTGAGGCGGGACTCCAGCCTCAGTATGTTCATGGATACCTCGTCCTTCATGATGGACTTGGTTGGGTCCAAGACAGGCTCAACCCGTCCAGTCTCCTCTTCAAAATTATGACAAAACTCTGCACCAAAAACAGCAAGTCGAGTCAACAGATAAGATATGGGTTGACCGATCCAACTTTAACCAAGCTGAAGGAGGCATACCTTCAAGCACGAGATACCATTTCTGTAATGCCCAGAATGGGACTATACCTCCTACGTGTCGAGGCACGACTTAAAGGTATAAGCCCATTCGGGAATGATCTCAAGTTTGGTATCTTTGCACGACTCATGTAAAAATAGGGATGAAAATGCAAAAGGATAGTTGGCTTACACTCGCCACGTCACACAATACATTACATAAGCAAATCATCATCCAAAACATCACAACCCGACTACGGGAGAAGATACCAAACCATGGGTATGAAGGACTCAGCAATCCCATAACCATGGGTATCAAGACTAGCAAAGCTTTATGGGTATGGAAGAGGTAAAGTGGTGAGGTTGCAGCAGCGGCTAAGCATAATATGGTGGCTAACTTACGAGTACAAGAATAAGATGAGCATCTACGCAAACGGTCGCAAACTAGTAGTGATCGCTAAAGATCCTGAACTACCTACGAGTCAAACATAACCCCACCGTGTTCTCTTCTCAAAGTGAAAAGAGACAGCCATGGTTACTCACACAGTTGTGTGTTTTACTTCGGATCCTCTGACAAGTTTTCTACAACCGGACATTAACAAATTCCAATTTGCCACATAACCGCGGGCACGGCTTTCGAAAGATCATAACCCTGCAGGGGTGTCCCAACTTAGCCCATCACAAGCTCTCACGATTAGCTGAAGTGATAAATATAATATCATCACCCCTTATCTTAGGGAAAATCCGATCAGGCTCAGTATCCCGATGCACAAGACATTTCGACAATGGTAAAACAAGTCCAGCAAGACCTCCCGGCGTGCCGACACCCTGATAGTAGCCGCGCGTATCCCGTCTCAGGCCACAACCGGATGGGACATCCTACAGGAGCCAGATACCTCGAGTTTCCCCGAGGCGATCCCGCAGTCTGCCCGTTTGGGACCAACACCATCAGCACTGGCCCCCCCTGCTATGTAGAAAGAATCCCCGGGGACGCGACCCCCTATGCAATTTTAATTAAATAATTAAGTTGTTATTATGAGCAAATTAAAACCAATGTTGGGCCTTGCTGGAGGAGTTTTATTCAAAGACGAAGTGTCAAGGGGTCCCCATATACCCATCGTGTAAGGAACGCAAAATCAAGGAACATAATGCCGGTTTATCGGCTCCTAAGGTGGCATGAGTGGAACAAAACACAGAGCAAAAGGCCAAGCCTTCCACCCATGCCCAGTATATAAGTGTGTTAATGATAATAATAGATATTGTGATATTCCAACAACAAGTTCCCACCTGGAACGATCTTCATCTTCACCTGCAACTAACAACGCTATAAGAGGGCTGAGCAAGCGGGTAACATAGCCAAACAATGGTTTTGCTAGGAAGGTTTCAAAGGTTAGAGGTTTCATGGCAACAAGGAGAGGGGCTGACAATAAGATGGCTAGCGCGACATGTAACGATAGCATCGAGACTACTAAGCATGTCAATGATAGAAAAGGTATCCAAGGGTATGATCATCTTGCCTGGGATTCCGCAAGGAAGAAGAACGGATCCATGAAGTAGTCGAACAGAACCTCACAACTCCGGAACGAACCCGAAGCTAACGAGGGAAGCAAACCGGAAAGAAACAAGAAACACGGTAAACACACCACACGAGACATGACAATATGCTCGATAAAGTATGATGCAATACAGTTCTATATAGGATGCACCACAAGTCTATACAGGAAGCAAAACATGGCAAGGTAGGAAGCACAGAAAAACAACACAAGTCTATATGATGCAATACATGGCAAGGTATGATGCAAGACTAGTCTATACAGGAAGCAATACATGGCAAGGTAGGAAGCACATAAAAACAACACAAGCAACATGTCAATATGCTCAACCATGTAGGATGCAAGACAAGTCTATATATGATGCAATACATGGCAAGGCAGGAAGCACTCAAAAACAACACAAGTCAACAAGTTTAAATGAGGCCGGAACTACAACAACAATTCCGGAAAATCCCCATATGAATGTTTAGCAATTTTTAACAAACAACAATTCACACATTTTAAAGTTGTTAACATGATGCGGATGACATGATCAAGTTTTATGCAAATTTTATTAAAAATTGACATGAAGATGATAAGGAGTATTTGTCGCCACGACGGAAAGAAAAGAGGGTCGTGGCGGCGAAAACAGATACGATGCCACGACAACATTCCGATGATCCGACACTCATCGAGATGCCGGTGCAAAAGCAAGGTAGCGTGAGCGAGTGACATGCAAAAGAGATGGGGTGAACCCGGTTGCCCGGTTCCCACGGGTCGGCGACAAGGCAAACGAGGGACACAACGGACACGAGCAAACATTCAATACATCTCATACAACACAACAAGCATTCATCCACGGGGTCGTCTCGGTGGTATACCTTCGAAACGTGCATCTTCGGGGCGGAACGAGTTCGACAGAAGAGGGAAGTAGTGGTTCACATGTTGTAGAGGAAGTAGTTGTTCACGGGGTCGTCGTGGGAAGTAGTTGTACACGAGGCAACGAGGCCGTCGTTGACGTAGGGGTACACATTATGTAGCCGTTCACGTTTCCGAAGAGGTACTTGTCGCGACATCGAACGTCTTCGGAGCGACGGTAGTTGTTGGGGATATACCCCCGCGGTATGAACCGGCCGGAAATATGACCCGGCCGGACTTGGTGGTTTACTAGACGGTTTACACTTGATGATTCACTGGCGATCCGTCCTAACCAGACGGTTTACAAGCAACTGATGTCTACACACGCTTCTACTCTTGTAGACTATGTTGGGCCTCCAAGCGCAGAGGTTTGTAGGACAGCAGCAAATTTCCCTCAAGTGGATGACCTAAGGTTTATCGAACTCAGGGAAGTAGAGGTTGAAGATGGTCTCTCTCAAGCAACCCTGCAACTAAGATACAAGAAGTCTCTTGTGTCCCCAACACACCTAATACACTTGTCAGATGTATAGGTGCACTAGTTCGGCGAAGAGATGTTAAATGGCAAGTGATATGGATGGCAAAACAAAGTAATATAAATCTGTAATAAAAAGTGCAGCAAGCAAACAAGTGGTAAACGTGAGCACAAATGGTATTGCAATGGTGGAAACAAGGCCTAGGCTTCATACTTTCACTAGTGGCAACTCCCAACAACATTAACATAATCGAATCACATGATATTTCCCATAAAACATGCAAAGGGGACGCACTCGGAGGTCATTCCTTCGTGGTCAAAAGAGGACGAGAATTATGTAGGGCTACAAAAGCACACCTCAAAGTTCGTAGTTCTCAATCTAAGGATTTCCCAATGTCACCGCGGCCATCCAAAGAGAGTCCCACAATCACCACAACATATCTAAAGGATAGTCAAAGACAAGCACCAAGAGACTCTCAATCTTCAATCAACACACAAAAAGGAAATCACTCATGAAATTATTCTTCTAATCCATGTCCAATAGACCGCTGTCACCTTGGTCTCGGGGATTATACTAGATAAAGACAAGTGAGTACATCAATCCAATACATAGAGGAAGGGGAAATATCATGGGATCACCCTAGATTAACATAGCCTATGATCACAACGAAGATCACATCATGGGAGAGAGAATTGACCACATAGCTACTGGTAGAAACCTCAGCCTCGAGGAGGAACTACTCCCGCATCATGGAGGGAGGAAGCAACGTCGATGGAGATGAATCCGGGGGCACTTCCCCGTCCCGGCAGGGTGCCGGCACAGGAATTTTGGTCCCCCGAAGCTTGATGGCGATGGCGGCGGAGATCGGAATCGCGTCTGGAGAAAAGGGGTCCGTCTCGAGGGTTTTCGGGAGACACTTTAAATATATGCCAAAGGGGGGCATCAGAGGGGGTCAGGGGTGCCCAGGCGCCCCCCCGGCGCGGCCAGGGGGGCCGCGTGGGCAGGCCGCCTGGAGCCCCTGTGGGTCCCCTCCGGCCCTACTTTGGCCGCATGGAAGCTTCCGGAACGCTGATTTTTTATATATTTTTCCCGGAATATTTCTGGCAATTTACGTAATGGGAAAACCTGAAATACAAAAACAGCAGAAAACAGAAACTGGCACTGGGGTGCACTGAGTTAATAGGTTAGTCCAAATATGATCAAAAGTGTATGGAAGTGTATAAATAACATAGCAATATCACACAAAAGAGGCATGGAGCAAGCAGAAATTATAGATACGTTTTGGACGTATCAACATCACCAAGCTTAATTCCTGCTCGTCCTCGAGTAGGTAAATGATAACAAGAATAATTTCTGTGGTGACATGCTATTAACCATATAGGACTTTTTTTCATAGTCATATGACAAAAGCTTACTGAGACAATGAATCTGTAGTAATTAAGTTGCCTCATTAGAAAATCACAAAGAACTGAAAGTTTTACAACATGATACTGAAACATCAAATAGATTTGTAATGAGCATGGTGTGCAAATATGATAAAGTGATATCTCGCTTGCCCCCTTTAGTGAATCAAAACATAAATGCAGGGGCACCTCCAAGGTTTAAGTGATGACTAGATACAATGATTTCAAAATAAACGATATCATAATCATGCAAAAGACAATGCTACTTTGGGACAATGCACATTACACTCAGAATGACAATCATGCTCTCAGTAGTTGGTGCTTTAATAAGAAGGTGGAGACTCTCGAACCGTGGCTTTTGTTGGCAAAGTTGAAAACCCGTAGTCGGAAACAAAGACAAAACATGTACCAGAGCTCTTGGTTTTAAAAACAGAGGTAATAATTATTATTTTTGAATATGCATGTTTCGTCAACGAATGCTAGCAGATAACTCAATTACTTTTTGAGATGGACAAGTTTCGAGGAACGGCTCCCGAATGAGGACGATCACATCCTCTTAATCTCCTTTGTTTATCACTGCCAAAGTTTTCTGATTTCTCATGAACAAAGCGTGAAGGAGGGTTTGTTTGTTATATTAATTTTGAGTCGGGCGCACTCATTGCCAGTTCCTTCTCGTATTATGGGTTTGCACATTATACATGCAATCCCGGGGTGAAGCTTGTCCAACTTAAAAAGATCATGAATTAACCACTACTTCCTCATGAGCTAAAGCAGAGGCACAAAATAGTAATGCATTTTTTTCTTTGAATAATTTCGAGATGGCACATGAAAGTCTTCATTAGGAATGGCAGGTAAATACCATGTATAGGAAGGTATGGTGGACTCATATGGCATAACTGGTTTAAAAGATTTTGGATGCACAAGCAGTCAGTCCGCTTAGTACAGGCGAAGGTTAGCAAAAGACTGGGAGCGACCAACTAAAAGAGCAATGACGGTCATAATCATGCAGAGCGACAAAGCAACATTGAATCAGGCATGGTAGTTATATCGCTACTCAGAAACAAAAGATCATCAAGGCTTGACAGACTTTCTTTACAGTCTTAAATATGCTTGAGCATACGCCAAGTCAATCAAAATAAATTCTCGAAGGAAGATATTACTAAACCATACCACATCATAGGCAAACAAATCATGTTGGTACTTCCAATAACACATTGGGAACCCTCCAGCTATTTGAGACTAACCATAAGAAAACATGAACTACTAAGCGCCATCATGCACGTAGCATCTTTATCATAGACATATCAACCAATGCAACGGAAGCAAACTCTCTTAATAAGGTGAGCATGGTAATTAAAGAGAGTTCAAGCAACCAACTAAACAAAAGCTCTTTGAAAAGGTAAGCATGAAAGCTAACAGCTGAACATGATAGTAGCTATTAAAAGACAAAGAACACACACAGCAAGGATAGACATGAAAATTCTATGTTATGTTCTAGGTAGAAGTGGAGCGTGTTTCTCTCCCACATAAAGAAAGCTGAGTTCCGACTCGTTATGAAAAACTAAAGAAAACTAAAAGCAAGACGCTCCAAGCATAGCACATAACACATGAAGTGATTAAAATATAGTGGAAGGAAAGACGAACTGATAATGTTGATGGAGAAGGGGATGCACGGGGGCATCCCCAAGCTTAGACGCTTGAGTTTCCTTGAATATTTCTTGGGGGTGCATGGGGGCATCCCCAAGCTTGAGCGCTTGACACTCCTGAATCTTTTTATCATCTTCCCTCGCACACTTGAAAACTCCCTTCATACATAACTCATCATAATCTGATTAGCGAGGTTACTACCCATAATAAAATAATTATACCTTGCTGGAAATAAATATATTCTTGAAGGTCTACTGTTTCTCAAGATTGCCAAAAGGTTTTTGCAAAGAAAAAGCAAGCTCTTGGTTTGCAAAATGAAGGAAAGGCAAAACAGGAAAGAATCTGTGAAAAACAGAACAGCAGGTAGTAATTGATTTGTTCGGGGCACTTCTGCCACTCTAATAAAAAAACTCAGAACAGACGCATGAAATAGAATTATATAGAGCACGCTGTCGAAAAAATTCAGACCAAAAAGATGATCTGGTGATTTTATACGAATTTTTCTATCCAAGGACAGAATCTGTTTCCTGGACAGCACCTCACAACTTTTGAACTTTCTAGCAATCAGAGGCTATACTTGGCACAAAATTGAAAAGCAAAGATACAATGATGATGCTACTGTAGTAAACAACATCAAGACACAACAAAATCAAAATAAAATTTATTCATGTGGGCTGCCTCCCAAAAGCGCTATCTTTTATGCCTTTAAGCTAGGCATAAGACTTTAATGATGCTCTCGTAGGAATAAGAGTTGAAGAACAAAAGAGAGCATCAAGAAGCAAATACCAAACACATTTAAGCCTAACATGCTTCCTATGCATAGGAATATTGCAATAGGATAATTCATTGAAGCACAAAGCAATAAGCATAGGAAGACAAAACAAGTGCAGCTTCAAAACCTTCAACATAAAGAGAGGGAACTTAATATTATTGAAATATCTATAAGCATATGTTCCCTTCTCATAATAATTTTCAGTGGGATCACGAATAAACTCAACAATATAAGCATCACATAAAGCATTGTTACCATGATCCACATGCAAAAAGGTACTCTTACTCTCCACATAAGCATAATCTTTCTCATTGGTAATAGTGGGAGTAGGACTATCATAAACAACTTGAACACTATAGATTAATTGTGTATTAGGAGGGTGGTGTTCAACATGGGAGTAATTCCCTCCATGATTATGACAAGTTTCATAAGGATAATTTCTCCTTATGTCATAGGTACCTTTATAATCACTATAGATTGGAGTTATAACATCATCATAGTAGAGAAGAGCATTATCATTGCTAGCAACTATATTTGTAAACATGTTGTCTTTATTCTTACTAGCAAAAGAATTATCAATTGTCACATCACTAGTGGGTAAAGGATTTGCAATCCTATCATCCCCAAGCTTAGAGCTTTCCATATCACCACTTTCAGAGTTGGTACCAAAAAGATTTTCAAGATCATAAGTAGCATTATCATCATTTTCCCAATCACAATAAGTAACATGCATATCATAATCAAAATCGTCTTCAATAGTACCTACGGACGTATCATCAAGATGATAATTAAGGCAATAAACTTCACCTTCTTCTTTAAACTTACAATCGTTAGGATAAAAGTTGATGGGAGGAATATGCTCAGGCCAGGTTGATACCCATTCTTCTTCTTTCTTGCTCCTCTTCCTCCTCCTCTTCTTTTTCTTCTTCTTAACCTTAGGAGGGAGTGGTTGGAGATGAAGCTTCTCCACATATCCTGGTTTATCATTAGAAACAATAGGGGAAACTTGGGACAAACTCTCCTTTTTATTAGCAGAAATATAAGAGACATTTTTATACTTTGGTAAAGTTCCCTCCTTTATAATCTTACCTATGTAATCATTTTCATGGCAATTAACAACACAATGGAGATGGCAATTTTGCAAAGTGTTTTTTATTCCTATGGCATTAACATCTAGCCATGAAGTCTTTTCTGATAACTCTTCACACATCAAAAATAACATAAGCTCATCATAAAGATCAGAGGTGATCATGTTATCACACAACTGGTTAACAGTTATGTTTTGAAAGTGCGTGCATTGAAAATTAAAGTGACCCTCTATACGGCAAAGTTCACAAGTAAAAGGATAAAGGTCACACAATTCTCTAGCAATTTCGTTTAAATCTCTGACCCAAGTGATTGTTTTTTCATGCTTATGTTGCTTACAATACTTCTCTTCTTCAATCATAGGCTTTTCACAAGGTCTATCCACTCCACAAAAATTAACATGCTTATATAAAACTTCATTTTTAAGAATTGGATCATGCATGTTGCAATCATCATGAACAATTTCATTTTCTTTGCAAATCTCTTTAAAAGGTTTATGATGCTTGATCCAATCCTCCTTAGGCATATTAAGATGTGAAGCAAAAGATTTGAGGAAATCAACAAGGAGTTGAGAATCAAGTCCAAACTTAGCACTAAACTTATTAAAACTTGTAGTTTCAACAAAGGACTTAATGCAATCATACTCATAAATTATACCTGACTCTTTACCTTTGTCGATCTCCCAATCTTCAGTGTTGCGTTGAATTCTTTCAAGGAGTTCCCATTTAGCATCAGTCTTTTCGTTTGTGAAAGAACCCATAGAGGAAGCGTCGAGCAAATCTTTATTCTGTCGAGAAAGCCTCGCATAGAAATTAGTAATAATCATATCTTTGGGGAGCCCATGGTTAGGACATTTTAGCATTAATGTTTTCAGTCTCCCCCAAGCTTGAGCTATGCTCTCTCCGTCATGAGGATAAAAATTATAAACATAATTCCTATTCTCATGGACTTCATGAAGAGGATAAAACTTGGAGTAAAAGAGAGACTGGATCTCTTCCCACTCCAGCAGGTGAGAGTCATTTAGTAGCCTATACCATTCCAATGCTTTTCCTTTCAGTGACAAGGCAAATAGTTTCCTCATGACAAACTCCCTCGATACACCTGCAAGCTTAAATAATGAACATAGTTGTGACAGATATAGCAAGTGTTCACCGGGATGTCTGTCTCCTGCATAACGATTAGCCAAAACATAATCGATAATACCAGCTGGTATTTTATAGGGCACAATTTCAGTAGGGGGAGGAGCAACCACCACAGGTGTGGGGCGTCTTCCCGCAAGCAACGATCCGATAGCACGGTTTTCCATAAACATAACTAGTGAAATAAAAACAAGAAACAAAAAGATTTAATTGCAAGATCTAAAGATATACCTTCAAGCGCTCACCTCCCCGGCAACGGCGCCAGAAATAGCTTGATGTCTACACACGCTTCTACTCTTGTAGACTATGTTGGGCCTCCAAGCGCAGAGGTTTGTAGGACAGCAGCAAATTTCCCTCAAGTGGATGACCTAAGGTTTATCGAACTCAGGGAATTAGAGGTTGAAGATGGTCTCTCTCAAGCAACCCTGCAACTAAAATACAAGAAGTCTCTTGTGTCCCCAACACACCTAATACACTTGTCAGATGTATAGGTGCACTAGTTCGGCGAAGAGATGTTAAATGGCAAGTGATATGGATGGCAAAACAAAGTAATATAAATCTGTAATAAAAAGTGCAGCAAGCAAACAAGTGGTAAACGTGAGCACAAATGGTATTGCAATTGTGGAAACAAGGCCTAGGCTTCATACTTTCACTAGTGGCAACTCCCAACAACATTAACATAATCGAATCACATGATATTTCCCATAAAACATGCAAAGGGGACGCACTCGGAGGTCATTCCTTTGTGGTCAAGAGAGGACGAGAATTATGTAGGGCTACAAAAGCACACCTCAAAGTTCGTAGTTCTCAATCTAAGGATTTCCCAATGTCACCGCGGCCATCCAAAGAGAGTCCCACAATCACCACAACATATCTAAAGGATAGTCAAAGACAAGCACCAAGAGACTCTCAATCTTCAATCAACACACAAAAAGGAAATCACTCATGAAATTATTCTTCTAATCCATGTCCAATAGACCGCTGTCACCTTGGTCTCGGGGATTATACTAGATAAAGACAAGTGAGTACATCAATCCAATACATAGAGGAAGGGGAAATATCATGGGATCACCCTAGATTAACATAGCCTATGATCACAACGAAGATCACATCATGGGAGAGAGAATTGACCACATAGCTACTGGTAGAAACCTCAGCCCCGGGGAGGAACTACTCCCGCATCATGGAGGGAGGAAGCAACGTCGATGGAGATGAATCCGGGGGCACTTCCCCGTCCCGGCAAGGTGCCGGCACAGGAATTCTGGTCCCCCGAAGCTTGATGGCGATGGCGGCGGAGATCGGAATCGCGTCTGGAGAAAAGGGGTCCGTCTCGAGGGTTTTCGGGAGACGCTTTAAATATATGCCAAAGGGGGGCATCAGAGGGGGTCAGGGGTGCCCAGGCGCCCCCCCCCCCCGGCGCGGCTAGGGGGGGCCGCGTGGGCAGGCCGCCTGGAGCCCCTGTGGGTCCCCTCCGGCCCTACTTTGGCCGCATGGAAGCTTCCGGAGCGCTGATTTTTTATATATTTTTCCCGGAATTTTTCTGGCAATTTACGTAATGGGAAAACCTGAAATACAAAAACAGCAGAAAACAGAAACTGGCACGGGGGTGCACTGAGTTAATAGGTTAGTCCAAATATGATCAAAAGTGTATGGAAGTGTATAAATAACATAGCAATATCACACAAAAGAGGCATGGAGCAAGCAGAAATTATAGATACGTTTTGGACGTATCAGCAACCTGCCTAAATAATACCACTCACTAGTAACTCGGCTGGCGGATCACGGATGACAAGGCCCAAGGCCCAGAAGGCCGGTTCACGTTATGGTGGGCCGGTTTATGAAGAAAGCACAAGGGATATTCTCCTACAAAGAAAGCAAGACTAGGACTCCTTGTAATAAAGCAATCCTAGTCCTACTAGAACTAGTCATGTAACCCGCCCCTTCAACATATATAAGGAGGGGCAGGGCTCCCCAAAGAGGGGGGCAAGTTTAGACAAGTTTCTAGGGTTAGACACAAAGAGCCGGTTTACCGGCGACACCACGAGGATCATAATGAGCTCTAGCCTCAAACAACACGTAGGGTTATTACCGGATGATGTTTCCCTGGGCCCGAAGCTGTCTAAATCCGTGTCTTGCATCGCGTCTCTCGATCCCGCTCAACCCCTCTCAAGCTACTACATAGATGCGCGGCCTCACGACTAAGTCCTTACCCTAGGACATCTGCCGTGTTAATGCTACGACAGTTGGCGCCCACCGTGGGGCCTGCGCAGGGTGGTGATGAGTTCTTGAAGGGATCTTTACAAGGATTGAGAAGTGCATGATTCTTGGATGAAGAAGAGCCGGGTTAACGCTGATCTAGCGGGTCTCTGCTGCGGGCATATGTGGCCGGGCCCCTTCTGAAATCGCCTTTGAGCCGCCGCAAAACTGCGGCCTCAGCACGCCTCCATACCTGACCCCCTTGTGGATGAGTCCTGAGGGAATCAATTGTTACTGCTCCTTTTTTCTTCGGGCGTGGAGGACAAGTCAACGCCAAAGGTATCTCCATTAATTTGATTCACGCACAGATTAAGAAAGATGCTACAGATATGGAAAGCAAGAGCTGTCAAGGGAACGGGATTTGCTGCATCAACCGTCATGTCGCCTCGACCGTTTTGGCCGCGTTTTGGAGCTGCCCGAAGCCGTCGCTGCGGCAGTCAAACAGAGTGCGCCACAAGATGGATTCTGAGCCGCCTTGCCGCACCAAGTCTCCTTCCCTTGCCTCCGTCTGTGTCTCAGTTTCCTACAACGAGCCGCTACCACCGCGGCGATGAGTGGTTCCTGACTCCGCCTCAGCTTCAAGCTGGTCTTGGCCCACGTCTCGCGGCCGCAAACTGCCACTGTCGCCTGGTTTGCCTGGCTACAGCAGCGCACTTCCGCCGAAGGTTTTCATCACCGGTGCCTTGTTTGCCCTCGCGGCCTGCCTGAGTTTACCGCCTCTGTTATGCCGTGGCCGTTATGAACCGCCGGCCATGTTGAAACGTCGTCGAGACTCCTGAGCCGCTGCCAAGACGCCGCTGAACCAACTCCGAGTCGGCCTCGCCTCGACTCCTCCCGAGTCGCCCGCGGCCTCAATCCGATTGGCCGCCGCGGCATCGAGACGATTCCGACTCGTCTCCACTCCAAGTCACCTCCGCATCTCCGAGAAATCTCCACCTCTAAACCGGGCTGATGTAATCTACTGGGTTTTTTGCCAGCGCGCCAGCCGCCGTGATGCGGGCAGGAGCTGTCGCGTTCACCATAGCCTCATTGCTGCGGCCTCAGTCTACCGATACGGTTCGTCCCGCTTCTGTTAGGCTTCGCTGTCAAAACAGCCCTGGCCTCCGTCGCCGTGGCCAAGCTGCCGGCCTCTGCTGCCTTATCAGGTCCACCTTCGCGGCCACAGCCTTGCCTGCGCCGGCAGATCACCGCTGCTGTCGTCCACTTTCAAGACGCCCCGCGGACTCATCCTGATGCCGTTACAGCCTCGAGCTGATCCGAGTCACCGCGCCTATGCCGCCGCCAAACCACTGCGACCTTGAGCCGCCTGCGCCGTCGCTCGTTTCAGTTTCTGAGTCGCCGGCGTCATCTCGTACTTCTGCCATAGTGCCATTGCTCGTTTGAGGTTAACACCAGTAGACCAACCGCTCCTACAACAGGTCCGTAATGGTCTGAGCCGCCCTCGCCAGTGCCTTGAGCCGTTGTTGTGGCCCACCTTGTCATTCATCTTTGCCTAGGCAGGGTCTGACCCGCCGTCGCTTGACTCCATATCAACATACGAAGTACAAGTTCTGCTTTTAGAGAATGTAAGATGCTGAGCTGCCAGGATTTAGGCGTCAGACAAATCACCGGGGTGCTACTCCCATGGCTGAACTCAAGTTTATTCATGGGTAACCAAACCCGGCATATATCTGGGACATCTAACAGTAAAACGTCAAGTATTCACGTGGAAGATCAAGTTGAAAGGTCAACCATACTATCAGGGCATATATGTGGTTGGCGGTTTTTGATAGTATGGTCACGTGTATGGCTATTGTTAGAGAAGGGTAGATGCTGGAGATGTTCAGATGAGCTGCTATCAACATCCGCTAAACAAATCAGGTGTTATACCTTCCTATTCATTTTTAAGCACATATTAATTCATCCGACAACAATTACTCTCGCACGTAATATTTTTTACACTGGGCGACTATTAAAAGCGGCAGCCGGATCATCGTCAGGGTATGTCATGGCTTCATGATCATGCGTGTTGCGATCCGGTTTACATCAATGCGCCGGCCGGTTCGTCTGCCCGCGCCCACGCGCGCTGGCTTCCAACACCACGACCGACTCCCTCGCCAATGGACGAGCGCACGCCGCCGTTTTTTACGGTCCGGTCCACATTAACACGACGCTGTCCGCGCCTACGATTAACTCACCCGCACGCGCCGGCTTACAATGCCGCTGCCAACTCATCTGTTCTCCAGGCAAATCAGGTGATATCTATCCTATTTATTTTTAATACATATTAATTCGTCCGGGCAAAAATTCCTCGCCCTGTTGTATTCTATATGCAGGAAAATTATTCATTGTAAAATGGTATTATACCACGGAGGTGGAGGCACGCCAAACATTGTTCGACACAAGTGATCGTCGTTATTCCACGGATTCAAGCGCCGGTTTACAACGCCTTGGCCGTCTCTCGCGACCGCGCCGGTTTACAATGCCATGGCCGTCTCTCGCGACCACACCGGTGCTCAACACCGTGGCCGTCTCTCACGATTACGCCGGTTTACAACGGGGAAGGCAACTAGCCCGTCGGTGCCGGCCGACCCATCAGCCATTCGAGCAAATCAGGTGTTATCCCTCCTATATATTTTATCATTTTATTTCCTATGAGCACCATTATACTGCCCCATTGGTGTTTTCTATATACAGGTAAAATCATTGTTATACTGCGGATATAAAACACACACTGGCAACGTTCTCCAAATGGCATTTTCATCTATGTCACATTACTTGATGAACGGACGGCCGGTTCACACATCCGCACCGGTTTACCACCAGGAGGACAACTTGTTCATCTCCGCCGGTTTACAGCTACGGCCGATTCATATATCTGTGGTGCCACTGATGCTGTGGTCGTTTTACTGTCCACCCTGTGATCCGATCTATTCAACATACCGGTTCAAATTCACTCAGGTGATATCCATCCACAGTATTATTTCTCTTGTTATATATCATTCTTCATTAAGAAAATAAGATGCTTTGATCAGTCTATCTGTTTGTGTAGGGCAACTCCCGTATATGTACTCTGCCGATGGGATCACTGAAGGGATTCCTGTTCAAACAGAGGTTGTATTCGGACCAAAGAGGACACTTCATGGAGGCCCTCTGGATGGTGACAACCATCCAGTGATTGGCTCAAGTTTTTCCTATGATTCTATGGAATCATAGAGGCCCTCTGGATGGTAAGCCCATTCCAGTGATTGGCTAAAAGTTTTTCCTATGGTTCTACGGGAACCATAGAGGCCCTCTGGATAGGTGACAACCATCCAGTGATTGGCTAAAGTTTTTCCTATGATTCTATGGAATCATAGAGGCCCTCTGGATGGTAAGCCCATTCCAGTGATTGGCTAAAGTTTTTCCTATGGTTCTATGGAATCATAGAGGCCCTCTGGATGGTAAGCCCATTCCAGTGATTGGCTAAAGTTTTTCTTATGGTTCCTATGGATGGTACCCGCATCCATCGACCGGCCCTCTGGATGGTAAGCCCATTCCATTGATTGGCTGAACCTTGCTTTGAGCCTGGCAGCTCGTAAAAAGCCTCGACTACATGGTTTTATTTGCAAACTTGCATTTCTGGTGTTTATGTTTTATGGTTCTTTGATCCGTAGTGGGACAACTTCATAGTTGACCACATATCTTCAAAGTCTGTACACAACGCTCCAGCATTATTTAAACCGGCAGTTCTTATAAACCCGGAATAATTGGGTACGCCCCAACGGAACCAAGAGCTTCCTCAGAAAACTGCAAATTTCGCCGGATTAAGAATATCAAGCATACTTGATCGCAGGAATGAAGTATTTTTTACATATTGGCAGTACATGATCAGTTATAATGACGGGTGTTTATTAAACTGGCCTGGATTTGACTATAAGTCGCCAGTATAAGATGAAATAATGACCGGTGTTTATTAACCCGGCCTGGTTGTGATCAAATATCACTGGAATCGGTCTTCAAGCCGGATTATATTCTTCAATAGCCAACACGGCTGGATTCTTATTATGGTTATCAATATTATGATTGAAGTGTTCAAAGTCGCTTTAAAGCGCAATGGATATTATTTCATCAATGGAAGTGATTTATTTTACAAAGGAATAGTCCCGAGTTGCTGCAGGCTTACAACCCGGCACTTGGGGGCTACATTATTCAAATTGAGATTACATCAAATACACAAGTCTCATGTCGCTGCAAGCATGCACCATGACACTTGGGGGCTAATGCAAAGTCATTTTTACTGGCCTTATTGAAGACCCGACTCATCATATTATAATAAGCCGGCCCTTGGGGCTACCAGTCGCTCCTGTCAACAATTCAAGGTACACAAGTATTAATCCATTATATTGAAGGGTCCACTGCTCAGTTGGTAAAGCACAAAGCTCTTAACCTTATGGACGTGGATTCAAACCCCACGATGGAAGTTACATTATATAATGTTATTTTCAATGATTATATCTACAAAGTCCCTGCTCATTATTGCATAATAACCCGACACTTGGGGGCTACATAATATGGAATATTCAGTTTCATAGTGATTGAGATGAACAATCCGGATTTCTTCAAGATTATACAATGCTATTTTCAATGAAGTATATACAAAGTCCTTGCTCATTATTTCATAATGACCCGGCACTTGGGGGCTACAGGTAATATGGATATAAAGAAGGAACATCTTGAAATTCCCAGTTTTGGGTAAGTCCGGAAGATTAATTGTGTGACCCGGCGTTGGCAACAATCATAACCCGGAATCTATAAACAGTCATGACCCGGAATTATCAGTTTTTATAACCCGACAATGATGGTAATTATAAACCGGCAAGTTATGCATCTTCAAGCTGGCTGGATACCAATTGAATATTTGAAGATCAACATTTTTGTCAAGTCAGAGCATTGAAAGGCTGATTCGAATGGATTCTGGATTTACAATATTTTTTCTACAAACAAGTTAATTATGAAGCTGGTCTGTTGACCCGGATTTTCTAGAATAAGGAAAGGACAAGGACTTAAGGATGATCAGATGCCGGTATACAATTTTTTTTTAACCCGGAGCACAACCTGTCAGATTTGTTCTTGTGTTTATTTTGCAGCATAAGTTTACCATGGATAAATCCAAGCTAAACTTGGGGGCTAATGTTGGGGATATACCCCCGCGGTATGAACCGGCCGGAAATATGACCCGGCCGGACTTGGTGGTTTACTTGACGTTTTACACTTGATGATTCACTGGTGATCCGTCCTAACCAGACGGTTTACAAGCAACCTGCCTAAATAATACCACTCACTGGTAACTCGGCTGGCGGATCACGGATGACAAGGCCCAAGGCCCAGAAGGCCGGTTCACGTTATGGTGGGCCGGTTTATGAAGAAAGCACAAGGGATATTCTCCTACAAAGAAAGCAAGACTAGGACTCCTTGTAATAAAGCAATCCTAGTCCTACTAGGACTAGTCATGTAACCCGCCCCTTCAACATATGTAAGGAGGGGCAGGGCTCCCCAAAGAGGGGGGGAAGTTTAGACAAGTTTCTAGGGTTAGACACAAAGAGCCGGTTTACCGGCGACACCACGAGGATCATAATGAGATCTAGCCTCAAACAGCACGTAGGGTTATTACCGGATGATGTTTCCCGGGGCCCGAAGCTGTCTAAATCCGTGTCTTGCATCGCGTCCCTCGATCCCGCTCAACCCCTCTCAAGCTACTAGATAGATGCGCGGCCTCAAGACTAAGTCCTTACCCTAGGACATCTGCCGTGTTAATGCCACGACAGTAGTGGTACACGGTTCTTCGGCGACGATCGTCGTACCCCTTCCATAGATGAACTTGAGGGTTCCGAGTGCTCCGGGCGTAGTGGTACTTGACGCATTCGTTCATGGTTCTTCATGCGTCGTGGTACTTGGGTCTTCAAACTTGTCGGTCTTGACAAAATGAAAGGGTACTTGGTGTTCGCCATGTTCTGTCTTGGCGAGTTGTAGGTGGCAGTAGAGGTACATAGACATCCTGGCACTTGGCGAAAAAACAACAACAACAATTCATGGTGGTCTCGGTGGTGACCGAAGGATGCTCGAGCAGAGAAGATTCGGTCCAGCTCGGGGCCGGGCGCGAACTTGGACGGCGACCTGACGAGTTGAAGGAGGCAGCAACCACCTACTGTGGCAGTGCTGGAGAGGCCATGGAGGGGCTTGCAGAGCAGCAGCGGCGACGCGCGGGCGCATAGGCAGAGGAGAGGCGCGGACGAGGCGGGCCAGCCAGGAGGACGGGTGGAGCGGGCTTGGGGGCGGCGCCGTCCAGCTGGCGCTCGCCGGCGTGGGCAGCGGCGTAGGTGACGGCGGAGAGCGATGCGGCCTGGGCGCTTCGAGGAGGAGGGGCGCGCTGTGGTGGCGAGGACGGGCGCCCAGCGGCCCTGGGGACGCGGCGGGACAGCGGAGCATCCATCCGCTCGCGGGAACATGGCACGGCCGCCCGCGGGGACGCGGCAAGGAGGCGAGGCGCGGAGAGACACGAGGGGCGGCGCTCGGGATCTCGTGGCTGAGGTCGGGCCACGGCCGGATCGGGAGCGAGGAGCTCTCGCTCCTCTCTGGCTGCGCGAGGGAAAAACGAGGGAGGAGAGGGACCGAGCGAGGGAGATCGGGATGGGAGGCTGCGGCACTGAGGAAGAGGGAGCGGGGTGGATCGATGGGAGGAGCGGTCAGGCTAGGGTTGCGAGGGGAGAGGGAGGCTGGGCCTTGAGGCCTAGCTGCGGCTGGGATGGGCCCAGAGGCGCGGGAGTTGGGCCCAGTTTGGCTGAGCTTAGAAGGCCGCGGCTTGGGCCCTTCTCCTTTCTGCAGTTGTTTTCCCCCCAAAAAACAGAAAAACAACAAAGAAGAAAAGAAAAGGAAGGAGGTGTTAGGAATAGGATTAGGGCATGAGGTTATTTTTCCCGGACTCACAAAAATGTCCACGGTCCACGAAAAATAGGAGAGGCAAGAATGCAAGAGTAAAATTCAAACTCTTTTGAATTTAATTCAAACGGTTTGAATTAGGACAAGGTTTAGGAAGCAAGGAATTGGGAAAGAAAAGGCATGGGGAAGATATGCAAGTGTGTGTTGGTGAATTTCCAAACAATTGGAATAATTTAATATAGCTCCCTAATAATATTGAGAGGATATGTTATAAAGAGAAGTCACTCTTCCCTCAATTTAAATAGATCAAAAGATCTATGCCATTTATTTAGTTGAGATGCAAAGATTAAAGACATGATGGCATGATGCAATGCAAAATAAATAACACAAGCACAAATGAAACACACGGAAGAACCCGGAACATCTGGAATCTTCTGGGACATCGGTCTTCGGGCGTCACAACTCTCCCACACTAACAGAGGATCTCGACCCGAGATCCTAGAGATGGCACCGGGTAAAAACGGAAGAGGAAGAGGTAAAACAAAGTTGCTTCTTTGACAGACGAGTGAAACCACGAACCTGAGAGGTTGACCAAAATTAAAGAAGAATACAACGGAGATGAACGAATATGAAAACTCCGTTATAAAAGAGGAACAAGGAACATTATGAGAACCTTGTACGTTGAAAGACATGAAACAAGAGCTTACGAACCAAAAGAATATGAAACTGCAACGGTGTAGCCAAGGAATAAGAATGACATAATTTGTACAGCACTCCGACTGAAAATGGAAGGAATTAACAAGAACTTGAGAAGATGGGATGATACTTGATGAAATCAACAACATATTGCCTCTGAAACAATTGAAAGAAATGGCACATGGGGTAAGAAGGATTCAGACAGCACTCCGGTTGAAAAGAGAGGCAAAACTTGATAAGATGAGAAAAATTGAACGGAGGACACAACATTCCTGTTGAATGGATAAGCAAAGGAAAGAACATGATCTCGATAAAACAAGATGATGGGACAAAGAGGGAAATATCATAATACCTCCGAAATGAAAGAATGTATGCTAGATCGTTGGAAAGAAAAGAACGAAGAAGAAAAGACAACTTCTCCGACAAATGAATATGAAAAACATCCTTACGAAGAAGGGTTGAACGGAGTTGTTGAAAATAATCAACAACAAAAGAATAAGCTTGTTGTGGCCTTATGGAAAACATCTCAAAATTATGAGGTGACAACCAGCCACTGACGAAAAGATTTCATTGGATTGAGATCAACAAGGAGACGAAAAAAACTTATTTCGCCGGAATGATAAATGAAGAATTTTGGTCATTTATAAGCACCACAATAGCAACAATCCTTAGGGAAAGCTTTTAGGTGAAATACAACCCAAGTTAACTCCAACGAATAATTGAAGGGTTGAAAGGATCTCGTGAACAAGGAAAATGATGATTTTAAATATCTCATTCTTGATAACTCGGGAATCATAATCCATGAAGGAATTGTCAAGAATGACATAACACCGTCTGAAAAGATAAGGTAGAAAAGATTGCAATTGGAATGCATGATGAAGAATGCTTGAGCTCCAACAAGAATCTTGATGAAGACTTCGAAAATGAATTAAATGATGATGAACCACCATGAAGAACTCCGGTAATGAAAGCATGAGAAGTGAAAGATGAAAAGAATAAGATTCAAGGCCTGCGATGAATTCACATAGAGCTCCGTGACAAGATAATTGAGAGAGTTTGGAACTTCGGAAGAAAAGATGAACAACCAAAGGATTTGGCATACTACTTATTCTCGTTGGAAAGAATTAAGAGAGATCTCGCACAAGCTTGGGTAAATCTTCAACGAACCACCGATAGGATTATGAAAAGAACGAGTGAATCAATACGATAACAAGGAAGAGTAAACTTGAAAGAACCACCGTAAGAATATGGAGACGAACGAAGAGACATCAAAGAAGAATATTGGGAGGACAAAGTTGAAAACTGAGAACGAAGACATATTCTGAAATGATGGCCTTCGGAGGATCACAAAGAAAATAATTCATGAAATGCTTCGGATGGGTATGAAAATAATTCCTCACAAATGGAACAATAATGAGGATGACATGAAGCTAGAACCACGAATCTTTAGAAGACCGGGTAGGGATTCAAGAGGAACTCGTCTTCGGGTCTTCAAATGTTGAGAATGAAGACGAGAAATGCCATGAAGAATTTCGAGATACTCCGGACGAATGACAAGAGGAAGGTGGAACTAAAGATGGAAATAATTGAAAACAAGCTTGGAGAAGGCATGTGACTGATGGAAATCATTCTTACGTCACACTTTGAAAAGAATTTGAGTATAACTCCAGAAAAATAGAAGAGTCAGGTAAGATCCTGGGAAAAGACCTGTGGGTTAGGGCCCACTCAAAGAAATCACCGTTGAAAAAGATTGCTTAAGAGATATTGCACCGGTTGAATTAAATGGCTTGAATAAGATGACAATCCTCAAAATAGTTTGAACGGATTAAGAATGGAATTATGAACCTTCTGAGTTGTCTTGTACACTCCGGATAAGAATAGGAGAGTTGAATAAATAAGAGAGCCTTCGGATAATAATTTTCAACATGGGAAAAACATGTTAAACAAAGGAAGAGATATGATCATGACCGAAGCTTGAATTTAATTCACCGGAGAAGAAACGAGAACGGAGAACGATAAATGTGAAGCTTCCTGAGCATCTTCACGATAAATCACCGGATAAGAACATTGAAGGAAAAGAATGAAGAAATGTCACATGAATAAAATGGATACTTGATCAAGGCCTCTGGCTCCAAAAAGAAAAGGGAGGGAGGGTGGGGAAAAACAAAGACAACTTGGGATGAATGAAATAGACAAATCGTCAGATTTCTCAACGGCGTCCGTATGAAATAACTTGAAGAGAAGGCACACCGGTTGAAAAAGGATTAACATGAAAATCTCGATGGTCAAGAAGAATTAGCACTCCCATAGAAATATGAGAACACCGATTAGGAAAGGTATGGAATCAACATTTGACATCGAAGCAACTCGAATACCAGAATCAAAACAAAAACAACGGATAGATATGTAGCAACATAATCTTCACAATATCATTCGAACAGAGAATTGAACGAATGAATTCCATAGGTACATCAGCTTGTCGAGAAGCCACTTGGGAGAACAAAAGGTAAATAAAAGCAACAAGGAGCAGATAGAACAAATACAAGATAGAAGCTTCGTTCGACATATTCGTGCTGAAAGCTTATGGAACATGTTACAAAAGGGTTTTGCAATCCCCGGATCAGCATAGCCAAGGACCCTTTAAGATGCAACTCCCGATCGGAACAACGCCCATAAAACCACTTCACTCAATGTAGAACCCCGAACTCCATATCATGCATTCGTTGGAAGAATGCCTACGAGCTACTGGATGAACCCACCTATTAATTTCCGAAAGTTTCCAGTTATGCAATCAGGTGTTGGGGATACATGGGAAGCATCGCGCACTCAACTCTAATCCTACATCCAGCTGTATCCATCCTTCAACACATAACCAGTTATTTCCGGAAACCGTTTACCTCGGACCTTCGTAACGCATCTACTATACAAGCTATGGCAATACTCCCGAACTACCTCCCCAGTACTGGGTGATGTCGGGGTTATCTTGCCACTAACCGCATAGGAGAGTTTTCGATGTCGGCCGTCTTAAGTATTCCAGAACTGCTGCGATATATTTGTGACGACAACACCTCGGAGCTCAACTCCCCGAGACACTGCCACAACCCCTAATGACAGGAGGCATCGAGAACAATGTTCTCGTCACAAAGACATCGAAACAATCCAAACAATACTCGCGTGATCCTAAAAAAAATTTAGTGAAATTTTGAGAGTAGAAGAGATAAGCAATCGTCAGGAGTCCTCACCAGAGTGAAAAGAGATGAGGAGCAAAAGAAATCCTACTCTCCGATATATAAATAGGACTCAAAACATTTTAAGTGTGTGCCTAGACTCAACCGTCAACGATTCGATCAATCAGTGGGGGCTCCTAGGTCGGAGAAGGCTCTGAATACCAACTTGTAATGCCCAGAATGGGACTATACCTCCTACGTGTCGAGGCACGACTTAAAGGTATAAGCCCATTCTGGAATGATCTCAAGTTTGGTATCTTTGCACGACTCATGTAAAAATAGGGATGAAAATGCAAAAGGATAGTTGGCTTACACTCGCCACGTCACACAATACATTACATAAGCAAATCATCATCCAAAACATCACAACCCGACTACGGGTGAAGATCCAAAAGGAAGATACCAAAAACATAAAGCCACAGGTCCGAATCGCCCCTAGTAGAAACCACTACTGATCGTCGAAAACGTCACATACATACGACCACTCTCTTCATCAAGCTCCCAGTGAAGTACTTGAACCATCTCCTGCATCATTCTCGGCTGAACCTGCATCTGGTGTTGTAGTATCTGTGAGCCACGAGGACTCAGCAATCCCATAACCATGGGTATCAAGACTAGCAAAGCTTTATGGGTATGTAAGAGGTAAAGTGGTGAGGTTGCAGCAGCGGCTAAGCATAATATGGTGGCTAACTTACGAGTACAAGAATAAGATGAGCATCTACGCAAACGGTCGCAAACTAGTAGTGATCGCTAAAGATCCTGAACTACCTACAAGTCAAACATAACCCCACCGTGTTCTCTTCTCAAAGTGAAAAGAGACAGTCACGGTTACTCACACAGTTGTGTGTTTTACTTCGGATCCTCTGACAAGTTTTCTACAACCGGACATTAACAAATTCCAATCTGCCACATAACCGCGGGCACGGCTTTCGAAAGATCATAACCCTGCAGGGGTGTCCCAACTTAGCCCATCACAAGCTCTCACGATTAGCTGAAGTGATAAATATAATATCATCACCCCTTATCTTAGGGAAAATCCGATCAGGCTCGGTATCCCGGTGCACAAGACATTTCGAGAATGGTAAAACAAGTCCAGCAAGACCTCCCAGCGTGCCGACACCCTGATAGTAGCCGCGCGTATCTCGTCTCAGGCCACAACCGGATGGTACATCCTACAGGAGCCAGATACCTCGAGTTTCCACGAGGCGGTCCCGCAGTCTGTCCGTTTGGGACCAACACCATCAGCACTGGCCCCCCTGCTATGTAGAAAGAATCCCCGGGGACGCGGCCCCCTATGCAATTTTAATTAAATAATTAAGTTGTTATTATGAGCAAATTAAAACCAATGTTAGGCCTTGCTGGAGGAGTTTTATTCAAAGACGAAGTGTCAAGGGGTCCCCATATACCCATCGTGTAAGGAACGCAAAATCAAGGAACATAATGCCGGTTTATCGGCGCCTAAGGTGGCATGAGTGGAACAAAACACCGAGCAAAAGGCCAAGCCTTCCACCCATGCCCAGTATATAAGTGTGTTAATGATAATAATAGATATTGTGATATTCCAACAACAAGTTCCCACCTGGAACGATCTTCATCTTCACCTGCAACTAACAACACTATAAGAGGGCTGAGCAAGCGGGTAACATAGCCAAACAATGGTTTTGCTAGGAAGGTTTCAAAGATTAGAGGTTTCATGGCAACAAGGAGAGGGGCTGACAATAAGATGGGTAGCGCGAGATGTAACGATAGCATCGAGACTACTAAGCATGTCAATGGTAGAAAAGGTATCCAAGGGTATGATCATCTTGCCTGGGATTCCGCAAGGAAGAAGAACGGATCCATGAAGTAGTCGAACAGAACCTCACAACTCCGGAACGAACCCGAAGCTAACGAGGGAAGCAAACCGGAAAGAAACAAGCAACACGATAAACACACCACACGAGACATGACAATATGCTCAATCAAGTATGATGCAATACAGTTCTATATAGGATGCACCACAAGTCTATACAGGAAGCAAAACATGGCAAGGTAGGAAGCACAGAAAAACAACACAAGTCTATATGATGCAATACATGGCAAGGTATGATGCAAGACTAGTCTATACAGGAAGCAATACATGGCAAGGTAGGAAGCACATAAAAACAACACAAGCAACATGTCAATATGCTCAACCATGTAGGATGCAAGACAAGTCTATATATGATGCAATTGTTGGGTTACGTAGCATAATTCAAAAAATTTCTACGTCTTCACCAAGATCCAACTATGGAGACATCTAGCAACGAGCAACTAAGAGTGCATCTACATACCGTTATGAAGATTGCGTGCGGAAGCTTTCAACGAAGCAAGGATGAAGTAGTCGTACTCTTCACGTTCTTCGTCACCGATGATCCAGCGCCGAACGGACGGCACCTCCGCGTTCAACACACGTACGGTGCAGCAACGTCACCTCCTTCTTGATCCAGCAAGGGGGGAGGAGAAGTCGTCAGAGATCCGGCAGCACGACGGCGTGATGACGGATGCAGTGGAGATCGCAGCAGGGCTTCGCCGGGCGCCCTGCGTGGGAGTTGGGAGGTGTGACGGGAGGGGGAGAGGCGCCAGGGCTTGCGGTGCGGCTGCCCTCTCCCCCCCACATATATATAGGGGCCAGGGGGGGCGCCAGGACCCCCTGCAGATCCAATCTGCAAGGGGGTGGCGGCCAAGGGGGGTTCCTTGCCCCCCAAGGCAAGTGGAGCCCCCCTCCCCTTTAGGGTTTGAACCCTAGGCGCAGGGGAGGTGGGCCTCCCTTAGTGGTGCGCCAGCCCAGAGGGCTGGACACATCCCCTCGCGGCCTAGGGGCCCCACCGGGATGGGTGGCCCCACCCGGTGGACCCCCGGGGCCCCTCCGGTGGTCCCGAGACGCTCCCGGTGACCCCCTGAGATCACCCGTTGGCCGAAACTGGACTTCCCATATATCAATCTTTACCTCCGGACCATTCCGGAACTCCTCGTGACGTCCGGGATCTCATCCGGGACTCCGAACAACTTTCGGGTTTCCACGTGCATTTATCTCTACGACCCTAGCGTTACCGAACCTTAAGTGTGTAGACCCTACGGGTTCGGGAGACACGTAGACATGACCGAGACCACTCTCTGGTCAAGCACCAACAGCGGGATCTGGATACCCATGTTGGTTCCCACGTGTTCCTCGATGATCTTCATCGGATGAACCACTGTGTCAAGGATTCACTCAATCCCGTATGTTATTCCCTTTGTCCATCGGTACGGTACTTGCCCGAGATTCGATCGTCGGTATCCCCGATACCTTGTTCAATCTCGTTATGGCAAGTCTCTTTACTCGATCCGTAATTCATCATCCCGTGACTAACTACTTAGTCACATTGAGCTCATTATGATGATGTCTTACCGAGTGGGCCCAGAGGTACCTCTCCGTCATACGGAGTGACAACATCCCAGTCTCGGTTCGTACCAACTCAACAGACACTTTCGGAGATACCCGATGCGTACCTTTATAGCCACCCAGTTACGTTGTGACGGTTGGCACACCCAAAGTACTCCTATGGTATCCGGGAGTTGTACAACCTCATGGTCTAAGGAATAATTACTTGACACCGAAAAGCTTATGCATTACGAACTATACGATCTCGTGTTATGCTCAAGTTTGGGTCTTGTCCATCACATCATTCTCCTAATGATGTGATCCCGTTATCACTGACATCCTATGTCCATGGTCAGGAAACCGTGACCATCTGTTGATTAACGAGCTGGTTACTAGAGGCCTACCAGGGACTCATTTTGGTCTATGTATTCACACATGTATCGCTGTTTCCGTACAATACAATTCAAGCATGAATAACAGACAATTATCATGAACAAGGAGATATAATAATAATGCTTTTATTATTGCCTCTAGGGCATATCTCCAACAGTCTCCCACTTGCACTAGAGTCAATAATCTAGTTACATTGTGATGAATCGAACACCCATAGAGTTCTGGTGTTGATCATGTTTTGCTCGTGAAAGAGGTTTAGTCAACGGGTCTGCGACATTCAGATCCGTATGCACTTTACAAATATCTATGTCTCCATCCTGAACATAATTCCGGATGGAGTTGAAACGGCGCTTGATGTGCTTGGTCTTCTTGTGAAACCTGGGCTCCTTGGTAATAGCAATAGCACCAGTGTTGTCACAGAAGAGAGTCATCGGGCTTGACGCGCTTGGAATGACTCGTAGGTCGGTGATGAACTCCTTCATCCAGACTCCTTCCTGCGCTGCTTCAGAAGCAGCTATGTACTCCGCTTCACATGTAGATGCTGCCACCACGCTTTGCTTGCAACTGCACCAGCTCACTGCCCCTCCATTCAAAATATACACGTATCCGGTTTGTGACTTAGAGTCATCCAGATCTGTGTCGAAGCTAGCATCGACGTAACCCTTTACGACGAGCTCTTCGTCACCTCCATAAATGAGAAACATATCCTTAGTCCTTTTCAGGTACTTTAGGATGTTCTTGACTGCTGTCCAGTGTTCCGTACCGGGATCACTTTGGTACCTCCCTACCAAACTTATGGCAAGGTTCACATCAGGTCTGGTACACAGCATGGCATACATGATAGAACCTATTGCCGAGGCATAGGGAATGACACTCATCTTTTCTCTATCTTCTGCCGTGGTCGGCGACTGAGTCTTACTCAATCTCATACCTTGCAAAACAAGCAAGAATCCTTTCTTTGACTGATCCATATTGAACTTCTTCAATATTTTGTCAAGGTATGCACTTTGTGAAAGACCAATGAGGCGTCTCGATCTATCTCTATAGATTTTGATGCCTAATATGTAAGCAGCTTCTCCAAGGTCCTTCATTGAAAAACTTTTATTCAAGTAGGCCTTTACATTTTCCAAGAATTCTATATCATTTCCCATCAGCAATATGTCATCCACATATAATATGAGAAATGCTACAGAGCTCCCACTCACTTTCTTGTAAATACAGGCTTCTCCATAAGTCTGTATAAAGCCAAACGCTTTAATCACCTCATCAAAGCGAATATTCCAACTCCGAGATGCTTGCACCAGCCCGTAAATCGAGCGCTGGAGCTTGCATACCTTGTTAGCGTTCTCTGGATCGACAAAACCTTCCGGTTGCATCATATACAACTCTTCCTTGAGGAAGCCATTAAGGAATGCTGTTTTGACATCCATTTGCCATATCTCATAATCATAGAATGCGGCAATAGCTAACATGATTCTGACTGACTTCAGCATCGCTACGGGAGAGAAAGTCTCATCGTAGTCAATCCCTTGAACTTGTCGATAACCCTTAGCGACAAGCCGAGCTTTATAGATGGTCACATTACCATCCGTGTCTGTCTTCTTCTTAAATATCCATTTGTTTTCTATGGCGTGCCTATCATCAGGCAAGTCCACCAAAGTCCATACTTTGTTTTCATACATGGATTCTATCTCGGATTTCATGGCTTCAAGCCATTTATTGGAATCTGGGCCCGCCATCGCTTCTTCATAGTTCGAAGGTTCACCGTTGTCTAACAACATGATTTCCAGTACAGGGTTGCCGTACCACTCTGGTGCGGAACGTGCCCTTGTGGACCTTCGAAGTTCAGTAGTAACTTGATCTGTTTCTTCATGATCATTATCATTAACTTCCTCCCTTGTCGGTGCAGGCACCTCAGGAACAGTTTCCTGTGCTGCGCTACTTTCCGGTACAGGAGTGGTGACTGTCACCTCATCAAGTTCTACTTTCCTCCCACTCACTTCTTTCGAGAGAAACTCTTTCTCTAGAAAGTATCCTTTCTTGGCAACAAAGACTTTGCCTTCAGATCTGTGGTAGAAGGTGTACCCAATAGTTTCTTTTGGGTATCCTATGAAGACGCATTTTTCCGATTTGGGTTCGAGCTTTTCAGGTTGAAGTTTCTTGACATAAGCATCGCAACCCCAAACTTTCAGAAACGACAGCTTCGGTTTCTTGCCAAACCAAAGTTCATACGGAGTCGTCTCAACGGATTTCGACGGAGCCCTATTTAAAGTGAATGCGGCAGTCTCTAAAGCATAACCCCAAAAAGATAGCGGTAAATCGGTAAGGGACATCATAGATCGCACCATGTCCAACAGAGTACGATTTCGACGTTCGGACACACCGTTACGTTGAGGTGTTCCGGGCGGTGTCAATTGTGAAACAATTCCACAGCTTCTAAGGTGTGTGCCAAATTCATGACTTAAATATTCACCCCCACGATCCGATCGCAAGAACTTTATTTTTCTGTCACGTTGATTCTCAACCTCATTCTGAAATTCGTTGAACTTTTCAAAGGTCTCAGACTTGTGTTTCATCAAATAGATATACCCGTATCTACTCAAGTCATCCGTGAGGGTGAGAACATAACGGTAGCCTCCGCGAGCCTCAACATTCATTGGACCGCACACATCGGTATGTATGATTTCCAGCAAGTTGGTTGCTCGCTCCATTGTTCCGGAGAACGGAGTCTTGGTCATCTTGCCCAAGAGGCATGGTTCGCACGTGTCAAATGATTCATAATCAAGAGACTCTAGAAGTCCATCCGAATGGAGCTTCTTCATACGTTTGACACCAATATGACCAAGGCGGCAATGCCACAAGTATGTGGGACTATCATTATCAACTTTACATCTTTTGGCATCTACACTATGAATATGTGTATCACTACGTTCGAGATTCATCAAAAATAAACCATTGACCAGCGGGGCATGACCATAAAACATATCTCTCAAATAAATAGAACAACCATTATTCTCCGATTTGAAAGAATATCCATCTCGCATAAGACGAGATCCAGAAACAATGTTCATGCTCAAAGCTGGTACTAAATAACAATTATTCAGGTTTAAAACTAATCCCGAGGGTAGATGTAGAGGCAGCGTGCCGACGGCGATCACATCGACCTTGGAACCATTCTCGACGCGCATCGTCACCTCATCCTTCGCCAGTCTCCGTTTATTCCGCAGCTCCTGTTTTGAGTTACAAATGTGAGCAACTGCACCGGTATCGAATACCCAGGAGCTACTACGAGTGCTGGTAAGGTACACATCAATAACATGTATATCATATATACCTTTGACGTTGCCGGCCTTCTTGTCTGCTAAGTATTTGGGGCAGTTCCGCTTCCAGTGACCCGTTCCCTTGCAATAAAAGCACTCAGTCTCTGGCTTGGGTCCATACTTTGGCTTCTTCCCGGCAACAGGCTTGCCAGGCGCGGCAACTTGCTTGCCGTCCTTCTTGAAGTTCTTCTTACCCTTGCCTTTCTTGAACTTAGTGGTTTTATTGACCATCAACACTTGATGTTCTTTCTTGATGTCTACCTCCGCTGATTTCAGCATCGAATACACCTCGGGAATGGACTTCTCCATCCCCTGCATATTGAAGTTCAGCACGAAGCTCTTGAAGCTTGGTGGGAGCGACTGGAGGATTCTGTCAATGACCGCTTCATCTGGGAGATTCATTCCCAGCTGAGACAAGCGGTTGTGCAATCCTGAAATCTTGAGGATGTGCTCACTGACAGAACTGTTCTCCTCCATCTTTCAGCTGTAGAATGCGTCGGAGACATCATATCTCTCGACTCGGGCATGAGCTTGGAAAACCATTTTCAGCTCTTTGAACATCTCGTATGCTCCATGGTGCTCAAAACGCTTTTGGAGCCCCGATTCTAAACTGTAAAGCATGCCACACTAAACCAGGGAGTAATCATCACTACGCAACTGCCAGACGTTCAAAACGTCTTGGTCAGCATCGGGAGCAGGTGCATCACCTAGCGGTGCTTCTAGGACATATGATCTCTTGGCAGCTATGAGGATGATCCTCAGGTTACGGACCCAATCCGTATAGTTGCTACCATCGTCTTTCAGCTTGGTTTTCTCTAGGAACGCGTTGAAGTTGAGGGAAACTGGAGCGTGGGCCATTTGATCTACAAGAGATATTGTAAAGAATTTAGACTAAGTTCATGATAATTAAGTTCATCTTAATCAAATTTTAATGAACTCCCACTCAGAATGACATCTCTCTAGTCATCTTAAGTGATACACGATCCGAATTGAGTAGTCCGTGTCCGATCATCACGTGAGACGGACTAGTCAAAAACGGTGAACATCTTCATGTTGATCGTATCTTCTATACGACTCGTGTTCGACCTTTCGGTCTTCCGTGTTCCGAGGCCATGTCTGTACATGCTAGGCTCGTCAAGTGAACCCTAAGTGTATCGCGTGTGTAAATCTGTCTTACACCCGTTGTATGCGAACGTTAGAACCTATCACACCCGATCATCACGTGGTGCTTCAGAGCAACGAGCTTTAGCAACGGTGCACAGTTAGGGGAAACACAATACTTGAAATTTTAGTGAGAGATCATCTTATTTACTACCGTCGTTCTAAGTAAACAAGATGCAAAAACATGATAAACATCACATGCAATCAATTAAAGTGACATGATATGGCCAATATCATCTTGCTCCTTGGATCTCCATCTTCGGGGCACCATGATCATCTTGTCACCGGCTCGACACCATGATCTTCATCATCGTGTCTTGAAGAAGTCGTCACGCCAACTATTACTTCTACTACTATAGCTAACGTTTAGCAATGAAGTAAAGTAATTACATGGCGTTATTCAGTGACACGCAGGTCATACAATAATAAAGACAACTCCTATGGCTCCTGCCGGTTGTCAAGTTCATCGACATGCAAGTCGTGATTCCCTATTACAAAAACATGATCAATCTCATACATCACATATATCATTCATCACATCTTCGTTCTTGGCCATACCACGTCACAAAACACATGCTGCAAAAACAAGTTAGACGTCCTCTAATTGTTGTTGCAAGTTTTACGTGGCTTCTATAGGATTTCTAGCAAGAACGTTTCTTACCTACGCCAAAACCACAACGTGATTTGTCAACTTCTATTTACCCTTCATAAGGACCCTTTTCATCGAATCCGATCCGACTAAAGTAGGAGAGACAGACACCCGCCAGCCACCTTATGCATCTAGTGCATGTCTGTCGGTGGAACCAGTCTCACGTAAGCGTACGTGTAAGGTCGGTCCGGGCCGCTTCATCCCACAATACCGCCGAATCAAGATTGACTAGTAACGGTAAGAAAGTTGAACAAGATCATACGCTCACAACTGCTTTGTGTTCTACTCGTGCAAGATGCTACGCATAAAACCTAGGCTCAGATGCCACTGTTGGGTTACGTAGCATAATTCAAAAAATTTCTATGTCTTCACCAAGATCCAACTATGGAGACATCTAGCAACGAGCAACTAAGAGTGCATCTACATACCGTTATGAAGATTGCGTGCGGAAGCTTTCAACGAAGCAAGGATGAAGTAGTCGTACTCTTCACGTTCTTCGTCACCGATGATCCAGCGCCGAACGGACGGCACCTCCGCGTTCAACACACGTACGGTGCAGCAACGTCACCTCCTTCTTGATCCAGCAAGGGGGGAGGAGAAGTCGTCAGAGATCCGGCAGCACGACGGCGTGATGACGGATGCAGTGGAGATCGCAGCAGGGCTTCGCCGGGCGCCCTGCGTGGGAGTTGGGAGGTGTGACGGGAGGGGGAGAGGCGCCAGGGCTTGGGGTGCGGCTGCCCTCTCCCCCCCCACATATATATAGGGGCCAGGGGGGCGCCAGGACCCCCTGCAGATCCAATCTGCAAGGGGGCGGCGGCCAAGGGGGGTTCCTTGCCCCCCAAGGCAAGTGGAGCCCCCCTCCCCTTTAGGGTTTGAACCCTAGGCGCAGGGGAGGTGGGCCTCCCTTAGTGGTGCGCCAGCCCAGAGGGCTGGACACATCCCCTCGCGGCCTAGGGGCCCCACCGGGATGGGTGGCCCCACCCGGTGGACCCCCGGGGCCCCTCCGGTGGTCCCGGGACGCTCCCGGTGACCCCCTGAGATCACCCGTTGGCCGAAACTGGACTTCCCATATATCAATCTTTACCTCCGGACCATTCCGGAACTCCTCGTGACGTCCGGGATCTCATCCGGGACTCCGAACAACTTTCGGGTTTCCACGTGCATTTATCTCTACGACCCTAGCGTTACCGAACCTTAAGTGTGTAGACCCTACGGGTTCGGGAGACACGTAGACATGACCGAGACCACTCTCTGGTCAAGCACCAACAGCGGGATCTGGATACCCATGTTGGTTCCCACGTTTTCCTCGATGATCTTCATCGGATGAACCACTGTGTCAAGGATTCACTCAATCCCGTATGTTATTCCCTTTGTCCATCGGTACGGTACTTGCCCGAGATTCGATCGTCGGTATCCCCGATACCTTGTTCAATCTCGTTATGGCAAGTCTCTTTACTCGATCCGTAATCCATCATCCCGTGACTAACTACTTAGTCACATTGAGCTCATTATGATGATGTCTTACCGAGTGGGCCCAGAGGTACCTCTCCGTCATACGGAGTGACAACATCCCAGTCTCGGTTCGTACCAACTCAACAGACACTTTCGGAGATACCCGATGCGTACCTTTATAGCCACCCAGTTACGTTGTGACGGTTGGCACACCCAAAGTACTCCTACGGTATCCGGGAGTTGTACAACCTCATGGTCTAAGGAATAATTACTTGACACCGAAAAGCTTATGCATTACGAACTATACGATCTCGTGTTATGCTCAAGTTTGGGTCTTGTCCATCACATCATTCTCCTAATGATGTGATCCCGTTATCACTGACATCCTATGTCCATGGTCAGGAAACCGTGACCATCTGTTGATTAAAGAGCTGGTTACTAGAGGCCTACCAGGGACTCATTTTGGTCTATGTATTCACACATGTATCGCTGTTTCCATACAATACAATTCAAGCATGAATAACAGACAATTATCATGAACAAGGAGATATAATAATAATGCTTTTATTATTGCCTCTAGGGCATATCTCCAACAGTCTCCGACTTGCACTAGAGTCAATAATCTAGTTACATTGTGATGAATCGAACACCCATAGAGTTCTGGTGTTGATCATGTTTTGCTCGTGAAAGAGGTTTAGTCAACGGGTCTGCGACATTCAGATCCGTATGCACTTTACAAATATCTATGTCTCCATCCTGAACATAATTCCGGATGGAGTTGAAACGGCGCTTGATGTGCTTGGTCTTCTTGTGAAACCTGGGCTCCTTGGTAATAGCAATAGCACCAGTGTTGTCACAGAAGAGAGTCATCGGGCTTGACGCGCTTGGAATGACTCCTAGGTCGGTGATGAACTCCTTCATCCAGACTCCTTCCTGCGCTGCTTCAGAAGCAGCTATGTACTCCGCTTCACATGTAGATGCTGCCACCACGCTTTGCTTGCAACTGCACCAGCTCACTGCCCCTCCATTCAAAATATACACGTATCCGGTTTGTGACTTAGAGTCATCCAGATCTGTGTCGAAGCTAGCATCGACGTAACCCTTTACGACGAGCTCTTCGTCACCTCCATAAACGAGAAACATATCCTTAGTCCTTTTCAGGTACTTTAGGATGTTCTTGACCGCTGTCCAGTGTTCCGTACCGGGATCACTTTGGTACCTCCCTACCAAACTTATGGCAAGGTTCACATCAGGTCTGGTACACAGCATGGCATACATGATAGAACCTATTGCCGAGGCATAGGGAATGACACTCATCTTTTCTCTATCTTCTGCCGTGGTCGGCGACTGAGTCTTACTCAATCTCATACCTTGCAAAACAGGCAAGAATCCTTTCTTTGACTGATCCATATTGAACTTCTTCAATATTTTGTCAAGGTATGCACTTTGTGAAAGACCAATGAGGCGTCTCGATCTATCTCTATAGATTTTGATGCCTAATATGTAAGCAGCTTCTCCAAGGTCCTTCATTGAAAAACTTTTATTCAAGTAGGCCTTTACATTTTCCAAGAATTCTATATCATTTCCCATCAGCAATATGTCATCCACATATAATATGAGAAATGCTACAGAGCTCCCACTCACTTTCTTGTAAATACAGGCTTCTCCATAAGTCTGTATAAAGCCAAACGCTTTAATCACCTCATCAAAGCGAATATTCCAACTCCGAGATGCTTGCACCAGCCCGTAAATCGAGCGCTGGAGCTTGCATACCTTGTTAGCGTTCTCTGGATCGACAAAACCTTCCGGTTGCATCATATACAACTCTTCCTTGAGGAAGCCATTAAGGAATGCTGTTTTGACATCCATTTGCCATATCTCATAATCATAGAATGCGGCAATAGCTAACATGATTCTGACTGACTTCAGCATCGCTACGGGAGAGAAAGTCTCATCGTAGTCAATCCCTTGAACTTGTCGATAACCCTTAGCGACAAGCCGAGCTTTATAGATGGTCACATTACCATCCGTGTCTGTCTTCTTCTTAAATATCCATTTGTTTTCTATGGCGTGCCTATCATCAGGCAAGTCCACCAAAGTCCATACTTTGTTTTCATACATGGATTCTATCTCGGATTTCATGGCTTCAAGCCATTTATTGGAATCTGGGCCCGCCATCGCTTCTTCATAGTTCGAAGGTTCACCGTTGTCTAACAACATGATTTCCAGTACAGGGTTGCCGTACCACTCTGGTGCGGAACGTGCCCTTGTGGACCTTCGAAGTTCAGTAGTAACTTGATCTGTTTCTTCATGATCATTATCATTAACTTCCTCCCTTGTCGGTGCAGGCACCTCAGGAACAGTTTCCTGTGCTGCGCTACTTTCCGGTACAGGAGTGGTGACTGTCACCTCATCAAGTTCTACTTTCCTCCCACTCACTTCTTTCGAGAGAAACTCTTTCTCTAGAAAGTATCCTTTCTTGGCAACAAAGACTTTGCCTTCAGATCTGTGGTAGAAGGTGTACCCAATAGTTTCTTTTGGGTATCCTATGAAGACGCATTTTTCCGATTTGGGTTCGAGCTTTTCAGGTTGAAGTTTCTTGACATAAGCATCGCAACCCCAAACTTTCAGAAACGACAGCTTCGGTTTCTTGCCAAACCAAAGTTCATACGGAGTCGTCTCAACGGATTTCGACGGAGCCCTATTTAAAGTGAATGCGGCAGTCTCTAAAGCATAACCCCAAAAAGATAGCGGTAAATCGGTAAGGGACATCATAGATCGCACCATGTCCAACAGAGTACGATTTCGACGTTCGGACACACCGTTACGTTGAGGTGTTCCGGGCGGTGTCAATTGTGAAACAATTCCACAGCTTCTAAGGTGTGTGCCAAATTCATGACTTAAATATTCACCCCCACGATCCGATCGCAAGAACTTTATTTTTCTGTCACGTTGATTCTCAACCTCATTCTGAAATTCGTTGAACTTTTCAAAGGTCTCAGACTTGTGTTTCATCAAATAGATATACCCGTATCTACTCAAGTCATCCGTGAGGGTGAGAACATAACGGTAGCCTCCGCGAGCCTCAACATTCATTGGACCGCACACATCGGTATGTATGATTTCCAGCAAGTTGGTTGCTCGCTCCATTGTTCCGGAGAACGGAGTCTTGGTCATCTTGCCCAAGAGGCATGGTTCGCACGTGTCAAATGATTCATAATCAAGAGACTCTAGAAGTCCATCCGAATGGAGCTTCTTCATACGTTTGACACCAATATGACCAAGGCGGCAATGCCACAAGTATGTGGGACTATCATTATCAACTTTACATCTTTTGGCATCTACACTATGAATATGTGTATCACTACGTTCGAGATTCATCAAAAATAAACCATTGACCAGCGGGGCATGACCATAAAACATATCTCTCAAATAAATAGAACAACCATTATTCTCCGATTTGAAAGAATATCCATCTCGCATAAGACGAGATCCAGAAACAATGTTCATGCTCAAAGCTGGTACTAAATAACAATTATTCAGGTTTAAAACTAATCCCGAGGGTAGATGTAGAGGCAGCGTGCCGACGGCGATCACATCGACCTTGGAACCATTCTCGACGCGCATCGTCACCTCATCCTTCGCCAGTCTCCGTTTATTCCGCAGCTCCTGTTTTGAGTTACAAATGTGAGCAACTGCACCGGTATCGAATACCCAGGAGCTACTACGAGTGCTGGTAAGGTACACATCAATAACATGTATATCATATATACCTTTGACGTTGCCGGCCTTCTTGTCTGCTAAGTATTTGGGGCAGTTCCGCTTCCAGTGACCCGTTCCCTTGCAATAAAAGCACTCAGTCTCTGGCTTGGGTCCATACTTTGGCTTCTTCCCGGCAACAGGCTTGCCAGGCGCGGCAACTTGCTTGCCGTCCTTCTTGAAGTTCTTCTTACCCTTGCCTTTCTTGAACTTAGTGGTTTTATTGACCATCAACACTTGATGTTCTTTCTTGATGTCTACCTCCGCTGATTTCAGCATCGAATACACCTCGGGAATGGACTTCTCCATCCCCTGCATATTGAAGTTCAGCACGAAGCTCTTGAAGCTTGGTGGGAGCGACTGGAGGATTCTGTCAACGACCGCTTCATCTGGGAGATTCATTCCCAGCTGAGACAAGCGGTTGTGCAATCCTGAAATCTTGAGGATGTGCTCACTGACAGAACTGTTCTCCTCCATCTTTCAGCTGTAGAATGCGTCGGAGACATCATATCTCTCGACTCGGGCATGAGCTTGGAAAACCATTTTCAGCTCTTTGAACATCTCGTATGCTCCATGGTGCTCAAAACGCTTTTGGAGCCCCGATTCTAAACTGTAAAGCATGCCACACTAAACCAGGGAGTAATCATCACTACGCAACTGCCAGACGTTCAAAACATCTTGGTCAGCATCGGGAGCAGGTGCATCACCTAGCGGTGCTTCTAGGACATATGATCTCTTGGCAGCTATGAGGATGATCCTCAGGTTACGGACCCAATCCGTATAGTTGCTACCATCATCTTTCAGCTTGGTTTTCTCTAGGAACGCGTTGAAGTTGAGGGAAACTGGAGCGTGGGCCATTTGATCTACAAGAGATATTGTAAAGAATTTAGACTAAGTTCATGATAATTAAGTTCATCTTAATCAAATTTTAATGAACTCCCACTCAGAATGACATCTCTCTAGTCATCTTAAGTGATACACGATCCGAATTGAGTAGTCCGTGTCCGATCATCACGTGAGACGGACTAGTCAAAAACGGTGAACATCTTCATGTTGATCGTATCTTCTATACGACTCGTGTTCGACCTTTCGGTCTTCCGTGTTCCGAGGCCATGTCTGTACATGCTAGGCTCGTCAAGTCAACCCTAAGTGTATTGCGTGTGTAAATCTGTCTTACACCCGTTGTATGCGAACGTTAGAACCTATCACACCCGATCATCACGTGGTGCTTCGGAGCAACGAGCTTTAGCAACGGTGCACAGTTAGGGGAAACACATTACTTGAAATTTTAGTGAGAGATCATCTTATTTACTACTGTCGTTCTAAGTAAACAAGATGCAAAAACATGATAAACATCACATGCAATCAATTAAAGTGACATGATATGGCCAATATCATCTTGCTCCTTGGATCTCCATCTTCGGGGCACCATGATCATCTTGTCACCGGCTCGACACCATGATCTTCATCATCATGATCTCCATCATCGTGTCTTGAGGAAGTCGTCACGCCAACTATTACTTCTACTACTATAGCTAACGTTTAGCAATGAAGTAAAGTAATTACATGGCGTTATTCAGTGACACGCAGGTCATACAATAATTAAGACAACTCCTATGGCTCCTGCCGGTTGTCAAGTTCATCGACATGCAAGTCGTGATTCCCTATTACAAAAACATGATCAATCTCATACATCACATATATCATTCATCACATCTTCGTTCTTGGCCATACCACGTCACAAAACACATGCTGCAAAAATAAGTTAGACGTCCTCTAATTGTTGTTGCAAGTTTTACGTGGCTTCTATAGGATTTCTAGCAAGAACGTTTCTTACCTACGCCAAAACCACAACGTGATTTGTCAACTTCTATTTACCCTTCATAAGGACCCTTTTCATCGAATCCGATCCGACTAAAGTAGGAGAGACAGACACCCGCCAGCCACCTTATGCATCTAGTGCATGTCTGTCGGTGGAACCAGTCTCACGTAAGCGTACGTGTAAGGTCGGTCCGGGCCGCTTCATCCCACAATACCGCCGAATCAAGATTGACTAGTAACGGTAAGAAAGTTGAACAAGATCATACGCCCACAACTGCTTTGTGTTCTACTCGTGCAAGATGCTACGCATAAAACCTAGGCTCAGATGCCACTGTTGGGTTACGTAGCATAATTCAAAAAATTTCTACGTCTTCACCAAGATCCAACTATGGAGACATCTAGCAACGAGCAACTAAGAGTGCATCTACATACCGTTATGAAGATTGCGTGCGGAAGCTTTCAACGAAGCAAGGATGAAGTAGTCGTACTCTTCACGTTCTTCGTCACCGATGATCCAGCGCCGAACGGACGGCACCTCCGCGTTCAACACACGTACGGTGCAGCAACGTCACCTCCTTCTTGATCCAGCAAGGGGGGGAGGAGAAGTCGTCAGAGATCCGGTAGCACGACGGCGTGATGACGGATGCAGTGGAGATCGCAGCAGGGCTTCGCCGGGCGCCCTGCGTGGGAGTTGGGAGGTGTGACGGGAGGGGGAGAGGCGCCAGGGCTTGGGGTGCAGCTGCCCTCTCCCCCCCCACATATATATAGGGGCCAGGGGGGCGCCAGGACCCCCTGCAGATCCAATCTGCAAGGGGGCGGTGGCCAAGGGGGGTTCCTTGCCCCCCAAGGCAAGTGGAGCCCCCCTCCCCTTTAGGGTTTGAACCCTAGGCGCAGGGAAGGTGGGCCTCCCTTAGTGGTGCGCCAGCCCAGAGGGCTGGACACATCCCCTCGCGGCCTAGGGGCCCCACCGAGATGGGTGGCCCCACCCGGTGGACCCCCGGGGCCCCTCCGGTGGTCCCGGGACGCTCCCGGTGACCCCCTGAGATCACCCGTTGGCCGAAACTGGACTTCCCATATATCAATCTTTACCTCCGGACCATTCCGGAACTCCTCGTGACGTCCGGGATCTCATCCGGGACTCCGAACAACTTTCGGGTTTCCACGTGCATTTATCTCTACGACCCTAGCGTTACCGAACCTTAAGTGTGTAGACCCTACGGGTTCGGGAGACACGTAGACATGACCGAGACCACTCTCTGGTCAAGCACCAACAGCGGGATCTGGATACCCATGTTGGTTCCCACGTGTTCCTCGATGATCTTCATCGGATGAACCACTGTGTCAAGGATTCACTCAATCCCGTATGTTATTCCCTTTGTCCATCGGTACGGTACTTGCCCGAGATTCGATCGTCGGTATCCCCGATACCTTGTTCAATCTCGTTATGGCAAGTCTCTTTACTCGATCCGTAATTCATCATCCCGTGACTAACTACTTAGTCACATTGAGCTCATTATGATGATGTCTTACCGAGTGGGCCCAGAGGTACCTCTCCGTCATACGGAGTGACAACATCCCAGTCTCGGTTCGTACCAACTCAACAGACACTTTCGGAGATACCCGATGCGTACCTTTATAGCCACCCAGTTACGTTGTGACGGTTGGCACACCCAAAGTACTCCTATGGTATCCGGGAGTTGTACAACCTCATGGTCTAAGGAATAATTACTTGACACCGAAAAGCTTATGCATTACGAACTATACGATCTCGTGTTATGCTCAAGTTTGGGTCTTGTCCATCACATCATTCTCCTAATGATGTGATCCCGTTATCACTGACATCCTATGTCCATGGTCAGGAAACCGTGACCATCTGTTGATTAACGAGCTGGTTACTAGAGGCCTACCAGGGACTCATTTTGGTCTATGTATTCACACATGTATCGCTGTTTCCGTACAATACAATTCAAGCATGAATAACAGACAATTATCATGAACAAGGAGATATAATAATAATGCTTTTATTATTGCCTCTAGGGCATATCTCCAACAGCAATACATGGCAAGGCAGGAAGCACTCAAAAACAACACAAGTCAACAAGTTTAAATGAGGCCGGAAACTACAACAACAATTCCGGAAAATCCCCATATGCATGTTTAGCAATTTTTAACAAACAACAATTCACACATTTTAAAGTTGTTAACATGATGCGGATGACATGATCAAGTTTTATGCAAATTTTATTAAAAGTTGACATGAAGATGATAAGGAGTATTTGTCGCCACGACGGAAAGAAAAGAGGGTCGTGGCGGCGAAAACGGATACGATGCCACGACAACGTTCTGATGATCCGACACTCGTCGAGATGCCGGTGCAAAAGCAAGGTAGCGTGAGCGAGTGACATGCAAAAGAGATGGGGTGAACCCGGTTGCCCGGTTCCCATGGGTCGGCGACAAGGCAAACGAGGGCCACAACGGACACGAGCAAACATTCGATACATCTCATACAACAAAACAAGCATTCATCCACGGGGTTGTCTCGGTGGTATACCTTCGAAACGTGCATCTTCGGGGCGGAACGAGTTCGACGGAAGAGGGAAGTAGTGGTTCACGTGTTGTAGAGGAAGTAGTCGTTCACGGGGTCGTCGTGGGAAGTAGTTGTACACGAGGCAACGAGGTCGTCGTTGACGTAGGGGTACACGTTATGTAGCCGTTCACGTTTCCGAAGAGGTACTTGTCGCGGCATCGGACGTCTTCGGAGCGACGGTAGTGGTACACGGTTCTTCGGCGACGGTCATTGTACCCCTTCCGTAGATGAACTTGAGGGTTCCGAGTGCTCCGGGCGTAGTGGTACTTGACGCGTTCGTTCATGGTTCTTCATGCGTCATGGTACTTGGGTCTTCAAACTTGTCAGTCTTGACAAAATGAAAGGGTACTTGGTGTTCGCCATGTTCTGTCTTGGCGAGTTGTAGGTGGCAGTAGAGGTACATAGACATCCTGGCACTTGGCGAAAAAACAACAGCAACAATTCATGGTGGTCTCGGTGGAGACCGAAGGATGCTTGAGCAGAGAAGATTTGGTCCAGCTCGGGGCCGGGCGCGAACTTGGACGGGGACCTGACGAGTTGAAGGAGGCAGCAACCACCTACTGTGGCAGTGCTGGAGAGGCCATGGAGGGGCTTGCAGAGCAGCAGCGGCGACGCGCGGGCGCATAGGCAGAGGAGAGGCGCGGGCGAGGCGGGCCAGCCAGGAGGACGGGTGGAGCGGGCTTGGGGGCGGCGCCGTCCAGCTGGCGCTCGCCGGCGTGGGCAGCGGCGTAGGTGACGGCGGAGAGCGATGCGGCCTGGGCGCTTCGAGGAGGAGGGGCGCGCTGTGGTGGCGAGGACGGGCGCCCAGCGGCCCTAGGGACGCGGCGGGACGGCGGAGCATCCATCTGCTCGCGGGAACATGGCACGGCCGCCCGCGGGGACGCGGCAAGGAGGCGAGGCGCGGAGAGACACGAGGGGCGGCTCTCGGGATCTCGTGGCTGAGGTCGGGCCACGGCCGGATCGGGAGCGAGGAGCTCTCGCTCCTCTCTGGCTGCGCGAGGGAAAAACGAGGGAGGAGATGGACCGAGCGAGGGAGATCGGGATGGGAGGCTGCGGCGCTGAGGAAGAGGGAGCGGGGTGGATCGATGGGAGGAGCGGTCAGGCTAGGGTTGCGAGGGGAGAGGGAGGCTGGGCCTTGAGGCCTAGCTGCGGCTGGGATGGGCCCAGAGGCGCGGGAGTTGGGCCCAGTTCGGCTGAGCTTAGAAGGGCGCGGCTTGGGCCCTTCTCCTTTCTGCAGTTGTTTTCCCCCAAAAAAACAGAAAAACAACAAAAAAGAAAAGAAAAGGAAGGAGGTGTTAGGAATAGGATTAGGGCATGAGGTTATTTTTCCCGGACTCGCAAAAATGTCCACGGTCCACGAAAAATAGGAGAGGCAAGAATGCAAGAGTAAAATTCAAACTCTTTTGAATTTAATTCAAACGGTTTGAATTAGGACAAGGTTTAGGAAGCAAGGAATTGGGAAAGAAAAGGCATGGGGAAGATATGCAAGTGTGTGTTGGTGAATTTCCAAACAATTGGAATAATTTAATATAGCTCCCTAATAATATTGAGAGGATATGTTATAAAGAGAAATCACTCTTCCCTCGATTTAAATAGATGAAAAGATCTATGCCATTTATTTAGTTGAGATGCAAAGATTAAAGACATGATGGCATGATGCAATGCAAAATAAATAACACAAACACAAATGAAACACACGGAAGAACCCGGAACATCTGGAATCTTCTGGGACGTCGGTCTTCGGGCGTCACAATTTCTTGGTGATGTCGCCCAGATACGCCTCAAGATCAACCCTCTTCTGAAAGAGAGCCTCGTACTTGTCGTTCAGGACAGCCTTGGACTTCTTCAGCTGAGTCACCTCTTGATTGGCCGCGTCGAGCAAGCCTCTCAACCTGACAATCTCCGCCTCGAGCGCACCCACAGAAGCCAGCTTCTTCGCAACCAGTTCCGCCTTCTCTTGAGCTGCCTGCTGCGCCGCTGCCAGGTCAAGGTCCTTTTGCTCCAAGGCCGCCTTCAGTTGACCTACCAAAGCCGCCACTGGACAGATGAACATGAAGGAACACAAGGCAAATCTATCAAAAAGTCAGTCGACAAAAGGTCAGGGTCAGTTACCAGCCACATCGTCCTGCGTCTTCTTCAGGTGGTCCCGAGCCAACTGCAAGTCGAGGTTAAGCTGGATTTGCTTCTTCTCAAGATCAGCAAACTTGGCCCCAAACTCGCAAGATTTCTGCATCAACACGACAAAGCAAGATTATAAGACTACAGTCGAGTCAAAATACTCAACCACAGTCTCGGGGACTACACCCAGTGGACGCACTGAGCGTGCCCCCACTGGTTTCACTCGGCCGAGATAAGTTCGGCTCGAGCTCAAAAAAAAACACACAAACAACAAGGAGTTCTATAGTAAGACCATGGCCGACCGCCAGCAGTCGACCACGGTCTCGGGGACAACACCCAGTGGGTGCACTGAGCGTGCCCCCACTGGTCTCACTCGGCCGAGATCAGTCCGGATCGAGCTCAGAAAAAAAGGAGAAGCACCCAGTGGGTGTGGTGTTGGTGTTTCACGAAACAAAACAGCAGATTCTCCCGAAACCAAAGACTACTTCAACGAAGACAACGTACCTGGATGTTGGCCCGGAGAGCAAAGCTGGCGTCGTAAGCCGCCATCCTGGCCTCGTACGCCGTCTTCGTCCTCTCCATCATCACCTCCGCCTGGCGAACGGCTTCTTGAGCCGCCCCCACAGGATCCTCCGGGAGGCGGTAGGAAGAGAAGAGAACTGGCGAAGCAGCGGGTACAGGGTCGACGGCAGGAACGGGCGCTGGGTCTACGGCACGGACTGGCGCTGAGTCGACGGCTAGAGTAGGTGCTGGGTCGACGACTGGAGCGGGCGCTGGGTCGATGATCGGCATAGGCGATGGGTCGACGGCACGCACAATCGACACAGGGACGACGAAGGAGACAGTGGCTCGGGCTGCATCCTCCTGTCGCTGGGCCTCCGAGCCAGAAGGCATCTTCCGGCCCTTCTTCCCTATGCGCCGACGGTCCCCTCCCAACCGCTCCTCGTCTTCATCATCATCCGGAAGCTCGATGACAAGGCGCGACACTTCGAGTCAAGCAGCAAGCTAAGTTCAGTCGACCGTAGCCCGCGGAAGAAAATAAGAATAAGACATGTTTCATAGAGCCCACACCTGCGCGGGATGTCGCGGCGTCTGCGGTCTCCTCATCATCTCGACCCCGGTCGATGTCCATCGAGGTCATGGAAGCGGCGGCTCTGGAAGGTTCACTCAGGAGATGAGTCGACGGAAGTTACAGTCGACCTCCAAGAAGCATAAGGAAACAAGACCAAGCGACACTTACGTGGAGGCGATAGGTACATCCACCTTGATCCTGGGCAAGGCCTTTCGGGGCTTGGTGGTGGTGACCTTGGGCTGCTTGGGCGTCTTCTCGGCGGGGTCAGGAGTGGCCGTCCGGGTGCGCTTGGGCGTCCGAGAGCCTGAGGGACCCGCCTGAAGACGTGCGGCCCCTGGGTCGTGCCTCTCCTTGGATCGACGCTCATCACGGGGAGGCGACTCGACCTCCTCCCCACTGCTGTAGTCCTCGCTCTCCTCGGTCTCCTCCTCCGACTTCCACTCGGCAGCGTCGCCCGTGCCCTCTTCGCCCTCTTGGGCAGCGAATACATCTCTGTATAGATCTGCAAAGAAAAGAAGTTTGAACAAATATTAGTCGGACCCATCAATACAAATCACAAGCCAGTCGACAGACACGTCACTCGGAAGCAGAATACTAACCTTGTCAGGCAGGTGGTCGGCATCGAACGGGATGATCCTCCCAGGCCCCCTGGGGTTGTCCTTATTCCCAGTGATGCTTTTCAAGCACTACACCACGTACTTCGGGTCGGCCGCCTCCGGATGGACTCGCGACGAGTCGTCGGTGCCGGAATACAGCCACATCGGGTGGTCCCGAGCTTGGAGCGGCTGGATCCTCCGCGCGAGGTACGCCTCAAACAGGTCCATCCCCGTGACCCCCTCGCGGACTAACTGGACGACCCTCTCCATCAACATGTCTACTTCGGCCCTCTCGGCCTTACTCACTATCATCGAAGGAGGTGGGCTGGCTCGACCTAGAGTAAATGGAGGAAGGCCAGTCGACTGACCCGGAGTCGGACTGTCCTTGTAATAAAACCAGGTCGACTGCCAGCCCGAATCGACTCCGGAAGGTTCATGGGGGGAAAGGCGCTCCTATTCCTAAGCTGGATCCCGAGCCCGCCGCACGCCTGGAGGACGTGCGTCTTGCCGTCACTCGGGTTCACCCTCTTAACGGTTTGCGAGCGACAGGTGAAGATGTGTTTGAACAAACCCCAATGCAGTCGGCAACCGAGGAAGTTCTCGCACATAGAAACGAAGGCAGAGAGGAAGGCGATGGAGTTGGGCATACAGTAATGCAACTGGATACCAAAGAAGATCAAGAACGCGCGGAAGAAAGGATGCGGGGGCGTAGAAAAACCTCGGTCGACGTGGGTGGCGTGGAGTACACACTCACCCTCCCGCGGCCGGGGCTCGAGCTCTCCCCCCGGCGCCCGCCAGGAGCCGCGGGCGATCAACCCCTCCTCCTCCAGCTCCTCCAGATCCTCCACCACAACGGTGGACCGGATCCAATCTCCCTGGATCCATCCAGCGGGGAGTCCGGACCTTGACGATGAACCACTCCGGCCAGCTCGCCTCCCCTTCCCCGACGCCGCCTTCTTGGAGCGCTCCATGGCTGCGGTCTTGTCTTTGCCCATGGCTCGCACGCTGGCGGTCGCTGCGGAGAGAGGCAAGAAGAAACAAGGGCGCTACAGAGAAGCTGAGGCGGACGGGGGAAGATTGGGCGCACAGTGCCCCCCCCCCCCCGCTACGGGCTCGGCGCGCCTTTATAACGGCCCGGTCGAGTGGCTGACCGGTGGCCCCGAGCAATCCTATCAAATCTCGTAACAGACGCTGGCGCGATACGTGGCGAAAAAGGTGGCGCGAGGATCGAGGCGTCCCGAGCGCGTCTCTCCGATCGCCGTAGCTCGTCCCGCCCTGCGCACTTCCCCAAATTTCGAAAGCCCCGCTGAATCCGGCGGCCGAAGGGCAACCAATCCCGTCGAAAATGGCACACACTTACAGCGCCCGATGCTTGGCGCAAAGTCCAGTCGACGCAAGGAGTCCAATCGACGCAAGAGGTCCAGTCGACACAAGAAACAACTAACTCACTTGATGGCTTCAGAATCGATCGAGGCAACCAAGACACAACTGAGGGAGTGATACGTCCAAAACGTATCTATAATTTCTGCTTGCTCCATGCCTCTTTTGGGTGATATTGCTATGATATTTATACACTTCCATACACTTTTGATCATATTTGGACTAACCTATTAACTCAGTGCACCCCAGTGCCAGTTTCTGTTTTCGGCTGTTTTTGTATTTCAGGTTTTCACGTTACGAGAACTGCCAGGAAATATCCAGAAAAATTATATAAAAAATCAGCGTTCCAGAAACTACCGTGCGCCCGAAGGACAGCCGGGGGGGCCACCAGGGCTCCAGGCGCCCTGGCGGCGCCCCCC
>LR738713.1:855460262-855478957 GCA_902687465.1 Secale cereale
GGCGCCAGGGGCAAGGGTGCGGCTGCCCTCTCTCCCCCTACTATATATAGGGGCCAGGGGGGCGGCGGCCAGGGGGAAGGCTTGCCCCCCAAGCCAAGGGGGCGCCCCCACCCCTAGGGCTCCCAACCCTAGGCGCAGGGGGGAGGCCCAAGGGGGTGCGTCAGCCCACTATGGGCTGGTCCCCTCCCCCTACGGCCCATGGGGCCCTCCGGGATGTGTGGCCCCACCCGGTGGACCCCCGGGACCCTTCCGGTGGTCCCGGTACACTACCGGTGACCCCCGGAACTCTCCCGATGGCCGAAACTGGACTTCCTATATATAATTCTATACCTTTGGACCATTCCGGAACTCCTCGTGATGTCCGGGATCTCATCCGGGACTCCGAACAACATACGGGTTGCCGTGTGCATATATCTCTACAACCCTAGCGTCACCGAACCTCAAGTGTGTAGACCCTACGGGTTCGGGAGACACGTAGACATGACCGAGACGACTCTCCGGTCAATAACCAACAGCGGGATCTGGATACCCATGTTGGTTCCTACGTGTTCCTCGATGATCTCATCGGATGAACCACGATGTCAAGGATTCACTCAATCCCGTATGATATTCCCTTTGTCTATCGGCATAGTACTTGCCCGAGATTCAATCGTCGGTATACCGATACCTTGTTCAATCTCGTCATGGCAAGTCTCTTTACTCGTTCCGTAATACATCATCCCGTGAGTAACTCCTTAGTCACATTGAGCTCATTATGATGATGTCTTACCGAGTGGGCCCAGAGATACCTCTCCGTCATACGGAGTGACAAATCCTAGTCTCGGTTCATGCCAACCCAACAGATACTTTCGGAGATACCCGTTGCGTACCTTTATTGCCACCCAGTTACGTTGTGACGTTTGGCACACCCAAAGTATTCCTACGGTATCCGGGAGTTGCACAACCTCATGGTCTAAGGAAAAGATACTTGACATTACGAACTACACGATCTTGTGCTAGGCTTAGGATTGGGTCTTGTCCATCACATCATTCTCCCAATGATGTGATCCCTTTATCAATGACATCCAATGTCCATGGCCAGGAAACCGTGACCATCTGTTGATCAACGAGCTAGTAAGTAGAGGCTTACCAGGGACACGTTGTCGTCTATGTATTCACACATGTATCACTGTTTCCGTATAATACAATTCAAGCATGAATAACAGACAATTATCATGAACAAGGAAATATAATAATAACCATTTTATTATTGCCTCTAGGGCATATTTCCAACAATGGCGTGGTTGAACTCCCACCATTTTTGTATGTTGGCATGCGTATTTATGTTATCAAAATGAACCAAATTCGTTTTATTTCATCTCACCAACCAAACACTAAAATGTAACCATTCCATTCTACCTATTATTTCTAACCAAACATAAGAACAGAACCAACCCATTCTAGTGGAATGGAACCATGACATTCTATTCCATTTTGTTCCATAACCAAACACACCCTTAGAGCATATACAGTGATTGATAAGATAGTCTTATCTTAAGCCTTACATGTAACCTAGAGATGATAATAAAAATGTGTCTACAATGGGTTATCTCTTAGTCTTACCTTTAATAACTAGATACTCCTAAAAACATGATGAGATATATTGTGCTAAGAGATCATCTCTTAAATAGAAAAAGACAAGATTATTCTTATGACTCCTCCCTCCTCCACCTCAATGTTTATCCTACATGGCACTCCTAAGATAGCATCATTGTGCATGCCCTTAGATTTTGAAACGAGGCATTTGTGTCTACCTCCGGGTGTAATCCTTGCAGAGACTTCGGTTGATGCCGGTGACGGCGGTGCCTTTTCATGTTGTTCTCCTCCTGGGGGCGTTGCTGAGGAGTCCAGTTCACCCAAATCCCTCGATTCCGATGTCTTGGGGCGAAAGCCCTCGATCCGGTTTTGCTAGATCGGGCAACAACGGCGTCATGTACATCGCTACCTGAGGCGTCGCCTTGGAGACTTGTCGGTGGTAACCAACGGTTCATGTGGTTGGCGATGGCGGTACGACTGGCTTGGGGTTGGCGGTGGTTCTTGTGCTATACTTCAACGGTGTTCGTGCTCGGGTGCTCCTTAGTGTGTCTTTGCTAGGCGATGCCACACATCTACGCCGGTAGCACAAAGGCGTCGTGGCGTGGTCTCGACCTCGCGTGACCCTTCGAATGTGCCCCGTGGCACATATGGTGCCGCGATGTTGTGCAGTCTCGGATGCGTGGAGCCTTTCGATTATGTCGACGGTGCAGTGTTGTGGTTTGGTCTCGGCTGGCCGATGCCATTTGATTACTCGAGCGGTGCTCTTTTGTTGTTTTTATGTTGTGCTTTTCGGCTTTGTTCTCTCCTGGTACGTGTGTTGTGGACGTGTGTTTGATTTTTGCTTTACCTCTTCTCCTCCTTGCCTTCTGTATTTCCAGTTCACTTGAACCTATCTTGCGATAGGCTGCAAAGCCTTGCAGGCAACTGAATACAACTGGGAATTTCCCATTGAAAATTCAGAAAAAATATCTACAAACCAATTCTTTTTAAGGGATTAAATTTTTGGAATATACCTTTTGGCATGGATAGTGAGCACGGTGCAAGTCTGCTGCTCTTGTTGGGATTCCCATGTGCAAGTGCAACCGCTTATCTGCACGGCGCTCCATGTTCTGCCTCGCCTCATTTGGCTGGCTGGCTGAGATGTTCCTCACGCCACGCATCAAACACTTCGCGTGCCGAAAATAAACCTGTCAAGAAAAAGCTGACAAGATCATCCATCATATTCATTCCTTCATTCACAAGCGGTCGTACTGTCAGCCGACCGAGTGTCGAATCCCGGATCACGTTCAGCAGCACGATGCCGGCCCTTTTGCCGCTGCGAATTCTACCGGTTTTCTAGTGGAAGGCTGCTGGCTAAGAGCATCTCTAGCGGATCCCTTAAATCATGGAACTAAAAATGCGGTTTTCAGTTCACGGAAAACACGTTTTAAGAGCATCTCTAGCAGACCTCGCAAAATCCTGATCCGCATAATTCTTTTGCAGTTCGCGGAAATGGATATATGTGGGCCGGCGCGGGCGAGGTCAGACTCAGACCCCGCAAAGCGGACACGTAAAAAAGGATATTCAGTGAATATGCTCTTTTACGGGTCGGCTACGTGGGTCTGCTCCGGCACCACCGCGTCGACCCGCAAACCGAAGGCTCTTAATTATCGAATTTGACATCATGCATGGAGTCTTATTGGAATACTTTGCCATCATGCGAAAGTATTGATCCTCGATCCTTTGCCAGTACCTCTTGGCGGTTTGGGAAGTACCCGTGCATACATCAAGAGACACCGCACTCCATGCCTTGATCAAGATTTGATCTTCCAAGATTGTGTAGTTCTTCGATCTCTGGCTTTTTCCACTTCTTGTTTGTGATTGCTCATACGCCCCCTCATCGATCTCCTCCAGTTCTTCTTTACCACCATGATCAGCCGCCCTCTGTTTCATTGTAATCGAATGCGGCGAACGGGGCTTGATCGATGTCAACGGCGTTGGTGTCCAACAAGTTCACGAGCTCGGCAGTTGCATTGTTCGAACCACCGCTATAGTGAATGACAACAAGTCACGAGCTATCGCAAATGGCGAAAAGCAAAGGAAATTGAAGGGACCGAAGAGGCATACGATCCGGCCATTTCGTCGAACACCTTGCTTGCGGTGGAAGCAGCAGCGTTGAACGGCATCGCCGGGAAACCTCTTTCCGGGGCGGAGGGAGTGTATGAAGGGGCCGGCCTCTTTGTAGGAATCTTCTTCCGGTTTACGCCCGAGACCTTGCCGACATTCTTCGCTGCCGGCCGGGATCGCGCAGCGGCGTTGGCGCCCGAAGCGCGGGCCTTTCCGACGGCGGTAGCCAGATTCCCGCCCTGCACGACCACGTTGCCCTGACGCTTCTGGGCAGGCGCAGTGATGCCTCGAGCGACGGCGGGGCCAACATGGCCGGCGACGAGATCCGCCCGAGGGGATTGAGCGTGCGAGACCTCGACGATGACGGGGGACGGAAGGGAGTCATCCATGGCGGCGGCGAAGGACTGCCGGAGAAGATGCACCGGAGCGGGGGGTGGCGGGGGCAATGGCGGGGGGGGGGGCGCATGAATGTCCCTCCCGCCAAATCTTGGTGCGGATAGGGGCCGAGCTTGGGTCGTCCTCACACCCCGTGAATCTAGATGTCGGGGCAGGTCTTTTGCCGCGCTCCGCAAAAAAAATTACGGGTCGGACGCGTTTGCGGTGTCTGATCGAGCATGTTTTTTCGTGTCGACCCGTATTTGGCAGTTATTTTGCGGGTCGGGGCGGGATGCGGGGTCTAGTAGAGATGCTCTAAGGATCGGTTTGACCTGCAGCCGAACAGACCCCTTAAACTTAATTATAAAACTAAATACTCCCTCCGTCCCAAAATTCTTGTCTAACATTTCTCTAGATACGAATGTATCAAACACTAAAGCATGACTAGATATATCCATATTTTGACAAATCTGAGATAAGAATTCTGGGATGGAGGGAGTATTTGTTTACATTTTTTCCTCAAGTCTTCTTCTTCCTCTTGTCCGTGTCCACGATCAGCTAGCTCTCTCCTACAAAACTGATGAACAGCACATGAAGCGGCTAAATACAAAGCCGCTGGCGTCCAGCTAGCTCGAAGCGGCCAAATACAAAGCCGTCGGCAGCCGAATACAAAGCCGCCGGCGGCCAAATACAAAGCCGTCGGCAGAAGCCGCCGGCGGCCAAATACAGCGCACGAAGCTCGAATCAATTTAGGAGCTAGCTAGTTTGGTTTAACAGGGCATCCCTCGGGTTGGTTATGAAAAATCGTTATTTTCACAGGTTTGGTGGGGATTTTTTCGGCATCCCTTAAACTGTTTTACATGTCGAGTCGTTTATGGGTACTACCATATCCTGATTAAACTATTCGGGTTGCTTTTTCACCTAAAACTGTCAACCGACAGTTATTTTAGAGTTTCGTCTGTTTTAAGGGATCTGCTAGAGATGCTCTAATCAAATGGCTGGTTTGCTTTAACACAATACAATCATAAATATTTACATATATTTGTCTTTATTAACTACAACATACATCCGACCTCTATAAGCACATATGAGATATTGAGCCATCACAACATATTAAAATGGGTGGAGTCATCACATGCGTCTCATAGTCGACTAAACGAACATCGATGCAAAGATGAAATAAAACAAAACAAGAATGCTCAGTTCACATCAATCGGTTGATCTTATCCAAGTTTACAGGATCCTTTGTATTTTGAATTAAACTTTAACGGCGCCAACTTTAACCATCTATATAACGGAAGTACCTCACGTACGATGAAAGCTGCTCCAATTTGATACTATAGTGCAATCCACCGTGAACCCACCTTGAGCCAGCATTGATCAACCGTGGCTATACTACTTCGTACAGAAATCATAGATATTCTGTCGTGCGTGTAGCAATGCTCTGGTAAAGAGACTTTTTTCCCCTAGGGTTTTCCTAGGGTCCAACTCTTCCTTCGGCGGCGGCGCCGAAGTACACTAAGATCGACGTGGGAATCTTATGCCGACGACGGGCTCTCGCGCGGAGGGCACCCGGGAAGGATCGGGACTCGCCTCCCGCGACTGCATGGTTGACTTGGGCGTACAGGCGGTGAGGGGAGGGATGGATATTCTTGAAGTAGCGACGACTAGGTCTGGAGATCTAGAGGCGGCTAGGGCTAGGGGAGAAGACCTGGCGGCGGGTACTGAGTCTGCTCTGGCGGATGGAGCGGCGAAGGGCGATGAGGTTGATGGAAGTACGATAGGCGGGAAGGATGGGATTGAAGAGAAGGGTGAGGAGGAAGAAGATTGGGACCAGTATGAGCACGGTGATGATCTAGAGGACTCCTTCGAGAACCTCAAACTGCAGGGGGAGGAGGAAGAAGATCTGGACCTGTCTGGAGAGTTTGAAGATCTAATCAAGGACGTGCGATGGATGGCGCTGTTTAGGGTTCATACACTTCGGCCGTTTAGCCATGCTTCTCTGTTGAATTCCATGAGGAACGCATGGGCTTGTGCGCAGGGGGTGACCTTCAACATTAAGGGCCCCAATTTGTTCTTGGCTCAATGCCATTGCTTGGGTGACTGGAAGCGGGTGATGGAAGGGGGTCCATGGCAGTTTAGGAGAGACCCGGTGGTGCTAGTTGAGTACGATGGCTTTTCAGATGTAGAAGAATATGAGCTAAACATGTACCCCATATGGGCTAGGATAAAAGGTTTACCAGACGGACTGACGAGGAAGAAGGAGCTGGCTGAAAAGGTTGCAAAGAAGGTAGGAGAACCGCCCTTCACAGTCACGGTGAATGAAGGGAGGATCAACCCATCAAACTTCCTGAGAGTTCGGGTGTTTATTAATGTTACAAGACCATTAGTCAGGTTTGTGCATATCACTTTGAAAGAGAGGAAGAGGTACTCGGTGTTCTATGAAAAATTGCCAGACTTCTGCTATTTCTGTGGCTGCATGGGACATGTTGTGGAGGAATGTGGGGATGGTGTTCATGATGCTGCACTGTGCGAATGGGGGGACTGGCTGCATTGGGTCAGTGAACCGGTGGGCTCTAGGGGCCGAGGAGGTAGAGGGGGAGGAAGTGAAGGAGGGAGAGGGGGTGCTGGTCCGATTGGAGGGGGAAGGGGAGGAAGAAGAGGAGGTAGAGGAGGGGTTTCCAGAGGTGGTAGAACTGAAGGCACGGAGGAGAGAGAAAGCATGGAGATGCAAAGGGAGGGAGGCTCGGAGCTACAAGTGGGGATGGATATCATGCAATTCAAGATGATGAAAATGGCGGAGGAACGCACAGCGAGGAAGAGACTTGTTGATGACGATGGTACAACAAACGTGTGTGGCCTGGGTGGACAAAACTTGGGAGGGAAGGTGGCTGATGCGGTCTTGCGACTGGAGTACGGAGATTACACAACCCCGGGGGACCAAGCGGATCCTAGGGGAACTCCGGGTAAGAAACCTGTAGTTAAGCGAAGGAAGCAAGGAGATGGTGGGGTGGAAGAGAACGAGGGAGATGATATGGACACATCTATACGGGCGGCCTCCGGTGAGGAGGACCGCCGGGCCCAATGAATTTCCTAAGTTGGAACTGCCGGGGAGGGGGGAACACCCGGACAGTTCGAGAGTTAGCGACAGTGTGTAAGTCGCGTTCCCCCATGATGGTCTTTTTGTGTGAAACAAGGCAAAAGGCTGAGAAGATGAAACGATTACGGGCAAAACTTGGGTTGAAGGGTTTTTGTGGAGTGGATAGTAATGGACTCAGCGGTGGTTTGGCGCTTTATTGGAGGGAAGAATGTGTTGTTGATGTGCTGGACATGGATGAAAGATTTATTGACATTACTATCAAACCCCGAGAAGGTGCTCCAGAGTGGAGAGCCACTTTTGTATATGGGGAGCCTCGGATGGAAAATAGACATCTAATGTGGGCTAAGTTACGGGATTTGAAAGCTGCTAATGATTTACCATGGTTGGTCCTAGGTGACTTTAATGAAGCCATGTGGGACTATGAGCATCTCTCCATCATGCCAAGAGCGGAAGCACAAATGATAGCTTTCAGAGATACTTTGGAGGTGTGTGATTTAATTGATCTGGGGTTCATGGGACTGCCATTCACTTATGACAATAGAAGAGCGAGATCTGCGAATGTTAAGGTGCGTTTGGACCGAGCTGTAGCTACTAATGAATGGCGAAATCTGTTCGCCTTTGCTACTGTGGAGCATATCCTGTCGCCATGTTCAGATCATCTTATGGTTTTCCTTAAAGGAGAACCGGACCTGGGGCCAGTGAAGGACAAGTGTAGGAGATATGAGATTTTTTGGGAGAGAGACTCGGAGCTGCCACAGGTAGTGGAAGAAGCATGGGCAGCGGTTGGGGAGGTTCACAATCTCCCGCAGCTTAAAGAAGCTCTTTCAAAAACTATGACCGCGCTACGGTCTTGGAGCAGAAAGTTTGGCAATGTTACTCGACAACTGTCAAAATCAAGAAGCCAGCTAGAGGAGCTTATGAATATGAATGCGGATAGGGAAGATATAAGGAGAGTTATGGATAAAATGAATGAGCTGCTGTATCAAGAAGAGATGATGTGGATGCAAAGATCGAGAATTGCTTGGCTTAAGGAAGGAGATCGTAATACAAAATATTTCCATAGCAAAGCAGTTTGGAGGGCAAGGAAGAACAAGATAAGGGAATTAACTGATAGCATTGGTATAGTGCACACGGAGTTTACTTCAATGAGCCAGATTGCAAATGAATATTTCCAACATATTTTTGCTGCGGATGCTAACTTAAACGCATCAGAAGTTGTAAACTTGTTCGAGCATATGGTTACATTGGCGGATAATGACAGATTGTGTGCACCCTTTACAGACAAGGAGATATCCGATGCATTATTCCAGATCGGGCCGCTAAAGGCGCCGGGCCCCGACGGATTCCCCGCTCGTTTCTTCCAACGGAACTGGAGTACGGTCAAGGATGGTGTGCTGGCTGCAGTCCGAGACTTTTTCAGTTCGGGGATCATGCCTGAGGGGGCTAATGATACATCTATTGTACTCATCCCAAAGGTAGCTAATCCAACGAAGATGTCGGATTACAGACCTATTAGTCCGTGTAATGTCACATACAAGATAATCTCCAAATGTTTGGTTAACAGATTAAGGCCTTTGTTGGATGATATAATATCGGTTGAACAGAGTGCATTTATACCGGGAAGGATGATTACATATAATGCGCTGGTTGCCTTTGAGTGTTTACACTATATTAAACAAGAAAAGGATCCTACAAAGAGCTTTTGTGCATACAAGTTGGATCTGTCCAAGGCTTATGACAGGGTGGATTGGGCCTTCTTGAAGCAGGTGATGCAAAGGTTAGGGTTCTGCCATCGATGGATTGACTGGATAATGGCGTGTGTCACATCGGTGAGGTATTCTATAAAATTAAATGGAACTCTCCTAGATTCATTTGCACCGTCGCGTGGTCTACGGCAAGGAGACCCTCTCTCTCCATTCTTATTCTTATTTGTGGCAGACGGGCTTTCAGCTATTCTGAAGAATAAAGTGCAAGATGGCGTTATTGTTCCTGTTAAAATCTGCAGGAGAGCTCCGGGCATATCCCATTTGCTTTTCGCAGATGGTACTATGCTCTTTTTTCAGGCCACAAGGAACCAGGCGGAGCAGGTAAAATCAGCATTGGATCTTTACAGCACGGCCACGGGACAAAGCTTGAACTATGAGAAGTGTTCGATATTTTTTGGTGAGGCATGCCCGGTTACAAACCAAGAGCATGTCAGAGATGTTCTAAACGTCACGAGTTTGGTTTTCGAGGAGAAGTACTTGGGTCTCCCCACACCTGAAGGGCTTATGTCGAAAGGTAAATTTCAGAATTTGCAAACAAGCCTTACCAAAAGATTAATCCAGTGGGGAGACGGTTTTTTGGCGCAGCCTGGTAGAGAGGTGCTTATCAAATCTGTTGCACAAGCCCTACCCACATATATAATGGGTGTGTTTAAGCTACCAATGTCGGTGTGTGACGATCTTACACGAATGGTAAGAAATTTTTATTGGGGTTCAGAGAAGGGAAAGAGAAAAGTGCACTGGAAAGGATGGGATCACCTTATGCAGCCAAAGGAAAGAGGTGGGATTGGCTTCCGAGACTTCAGAATTTTTAACCAAGCACTATTGGCTCGACAGGCATGGAGATTAATCACCAGACCAGAGAGTTTGTGTGCTCGTTTACTCAAAGCCAAATATTACCCTTCTGGTAAGTTGGAAGATACGGTGTTTGCTGGCAATGCATCATCTTCTTGGTCGGCCATCAGCTATGGGCTGGAGCTTTTGAAAAAAGGGCTGATTTGGAGAATAGGTAATGGTCGAAGTATCCGAGTTTGGCGAGATAGCTGGATCCCACGACCCTTCTCATATAAGCCAATTTCACGACAGGGGAGATGCCGTATTAGATATGTTTCTGATCTACTGAATGAGAACGGTTCTTGGAAATTACAGACTTTAAACCAATATTTCATGCAAGCAGATGTGGATGAGATCCTAAAAATCAGAGTGTCACCTGGGCAAAACGAAGATGTCATTGCATGGGGTCCGGATAAACTAGGACTGTTCTCAGTAAAGAGTGCGTATCACTTGGCGTTTGATGAAGCACATAGATCCACTGCAACATCATCTAGTTCGATGCCGTCGGGCGAGAGGAGCTGCTGGAAGTTTATTTGGAATTGTGGTGTGCCGCCTACGGTGGCAAATTTTGCTTGGAGAGTTGCGACGGATGGCTTGCCAACATGGAAGAACAAGCATAAGATCGGCTTGGAAATCACGAGTACCTGCCCAGTTTGTGGTATTGAGACAGAGGACAGTTACCATCCGTTTTTGAGATGCCAGATGGGAAGAGATCTGTACTCGAACATGGCAAAAATCTGGAGTTTACCTCGGCCCCAGTCTATTGCCAACTGTGGAAAGGAGTGGCTCTTGCAACTGCTAGCTCAGAGAAGCGATATGGAAAGATGTATGATCCTGCTTGTTTTCTGGAGGACTTGGTATATTCGAAACGAAATAGTGCATAATAAACCAGCGCCGCTGATGGAAGTTTCTGTGAGATTTTTGCTGAGCTATCTCAACTCGCTTACGGCCGCCATGAGTGAGAGTGGGGCCGATCATGGGAAAGGGAGGTTAGATATCCCATCAAAGGAACAAGGCAACAGCGATATTCACAAAGCAAAGCAGCCAGGATGGGTAAAACCTAAGCAAGGGTGGTGTAAATTAAACACAGATGGAGCTTTTGTGGCATGTGATAATGCGGGTGCTGGCATGATCTTGAGGGATGAGGTTGGCAATATAATTTTCTCTGCTTGCAGGGCTCTACACTTCTGTCGAGACGCACTAGAGGCTGAACTTTCTGCGTGTTTGGAGGGGATAGCTACCGCGGCCCAACGTACTTCTCTCCCGATCGAAGTTGAGATGGAGTCTGCTGTTGCTGTTGCCATGATCAATGGTAGTGAAACAGATCGATCACTTTACTCTTCGATGGTTAATGAAATTAGGGTTCTCCTAAATCGTCTTCAAGCTTGTATTACTCATATTGTTCGTTCACAAAATAAGGCTAGTGTTAGACTAGCGTACTTTGGGCGCTTGAATAAGAGAACTATGACTTGGCTAGGGTCAGGCCCTCCTGATGTTTTGGAGGTAGCCGCTGCGGATTGTATTGGTACTGTGATTGAGTAATACAAGTATTTGATTCGCAAAAAAAAAAAGCAATGCTCTGGAATATAGCTTATTATTTATATGCTAAAATCTCTATCTCCACTCTTTACCTAATTAATAATAAAGTGAATAGTGCTTCTGTCGTACGTCAAAAAAAATACCTCCAAAGTTGATATAAATTACCTGCTATGTCATCCATAAGTAAAGAAAATGATTCGATTTTTATTTTCAAAAGACGCCTTGGGGGTGTGTTCTTTAGAGGTGTGACTCCCTCTTACAACACAGATGTCCAGGTGCTCCAGTTGCTAACGACTCTTTTTTCTACCAGACCATGGTTAGATACCCACCATCCACACTTTTTCGCTTCTTCTTTCTCACACATGTCCACTACATTAATGGGCCGGCCCATGTGCAGGGCTTGGCACATCTTTTTTTTAATTTTAATTTTGTATTTTTATTATTTTCTCATTTTTTTTCCGTTTTCCTTCTTTAAATGAATTTGGGATTTTCCAAATATAAAAGTTGCTAGTTTCCGAAAAATATTCAACAAATCAGAAAATGTTTATGAATTAAAAAATGGGAAATCATCAAATTTTCTCGGATTCAAAAAGTGTTGGTGATTTTACCAACTGTTCACAAATTATAAAAAAATAATGGTTTAAAAATGTGGCCAGGAAACAATATAATGTTCATGATTTTAAAAAATAACCATGTATTCGGAACATATTCGTGTTTCTGAAAACAAATCCATGAAATTTTAGAGTTTGTTCGCAAAAGTTCAAAAAAATCATAAATTTTAAAATTTGTTCCCCAATATTTTTGAAAATCATCGATTAAAAAATGCCGAGTCAAAAAATGTTCATGAATTCGAAAACTATTCATCACACTTTTTCACTTCTTTTTCTCACACACGTCCACTGCATTAATGGGCTGGCCCTTGTGCGGGGCTTGGCACATCTTTTTTGAATTTTATTTTTGTATTTTTATTATTTTCTCATGTTATTTCCGTTTTTCCTTCTTTAAATCAATTCGGGATTTTCCGAATTTAAAATTTGCGAGTTTCAGAAAAATATGCAACAAATCATAAAATGTTTATGAATTAAAAAATGGGAAACTGTCAAATTTTCTTGGATTCAAAAAGTGTTGGTGATTTTACCAACTGTTCACAAATTATAAAAAAATAATGGTTTAAAGAAGTGGCCAGGAAATAATATCATGTTCATGATTTTAAAAAATAACCTTTTATTCGGAACATATTCGTGTTTCTGAAAAAAAATGTCCATGAAATTTTAGAGTTCGTTCGCAAAGTTCAAAAATATCGCAAATTTTAAAATTTGTTCCCCAATATTTTTGAAATCATCGATTAAAAAATGCCGGGTCAAAAAATGTTCATGAATTCGAAAACTATTCATGCATTTCAAAAAATGCTCATAAACAAAACAAACGTTCATGATTTAAAAAAAATCCAAAATTTTAAAAAAGAACTTTGTCAATTCGAAGAACTGTTCGCCGATTCAAAAGTGTTTTATGTATAGGATTTGCTTAGGTTTTGGAAAGTCCTTATATGTCTAAGCATTTGGAGTAGTTTGTGGTTGATGAGATAATCTTTTTTTAAGTTTTAAACATTCTCTTGCGCAACTTCATGACAAGTGTGGCGTGAAGTGGCAAGCTCGTAGCCTTGGGATTTACCACGTCAAATGCATTATGATCACATGAACGTCGCGACCATCATCAGCTAGGGTGAGAGAAAAGATAAATGGCAACATGGTGAGCCTCCGTGTTAAAATAGAGGGCGCTCATATGTCCTGGTTTTAAGTCAAACTTATTAGGCTAACGCATAATTTTTTTATCTGCCGTTGCAACGCACATGCATGTTTGCTAGTAAGTATACAATTGAATTCATATTTGAAAGAGGATTCTTGTAAAAAAAAGTGGCATATAGCTTACATTTTAAAATTATTGACCCTAACTACGAGTCCAATAAACACTCAGTTGCAGATAATAGAAGCATTCATGCTGCATGCAAGGGAAAACTGTTTTCTTGCCGACCTTTATATGATCCAGGTGTAAAATGCAGTAACATTCATTTAAAATACAGTAAATACGTCTACCGGCCCTATCTGGCGTGGTAGTCGGCTATGGAGTGCCGAACTACGCTTGAAGCGCGGAATTGGTCCTGATATGATAGGTATTCAGGAGGGATATAATAAAAACTTCAATGTAGACCACTGAATATGATAAAAACTTTGCTTCGAAGGCTAATATATTTTCGCCATAAGTATGTGAGTTCATGGATTATACGAGCTCTTACCTTTCCGCAATTTGTTAACCTCTTCGGTACCGTGCATTGCCTTTCTGACCTTGAGAGTCGGTGCAAACTTCGCCGATGCATCCAAACACCGTGATATGATACACTCTATCACACATAAGCCTCCTTATATCTTCTTCAAAACAACCATCATACCTACCTATCATGACATTTACATAGTCATTCTGAGATATATTGACATGCAACTTCCACCGTCCCGTTATTATGACATACACCTTCGTTGTCATATTGTTTTGCATGATCATATAGCTGACATAGTATTTGTGGCTCAGTTACCGTTCATCATTATCATGCGTGTTACGCTAGTATCATTGCACATCCTGGTACACTGCCAGAGGCATTCATATAGAGTCATATGTTTCAGTAATATCGAGTTGTAACTAAATAGAAGTGTGATTATCATCATTATTATAGCATTGTCCCAGCGAGGAATATACAAAGAAAAAGGAAAAAAGGAGGCCAAAAAGATTCCAAAAAAGATGCCAAAAAGAACCCAACAAAAAAACGAGAGAAAAAAGAAAAGAAAGGGCATGTTACTATCCCTTTCCACACTTGTGCTTCAAAGTAGCACAATATTTTTATATAGAGAGTCTCCTACGTTGTCACTTTCATATACTAGTGGGAATTTTTCATTATAGAACTTGGCTTGTATATTCTGATGATGGGCTTCCTCAAATGCCCGAGGTCTTCAGGAGCAAACAAGTTGGATGCACGCCTACTTAGTTTTTCAGTTGAGCTTTCATACACTTATAGCTCTCAATGCATCCGTTGCATGAAAATCCCCACTCCTCACATTGACATCAATTGATGGGCATCTTCATAGCCAGTTTATTAGCCGCGTCGATGTGAGACTATCTTACGCTCAAGAATTACGTGGGGGTTGAAAAAGCTAAAGCGCGTTGAAAAGTATGAAACAATTGCTTGGCTGACACAGGAGTGTTAAATGAGTTGTATTTTGTGTTAAGAAGATGGAACATGACAAGGCTATATGATTTTGTAGGGATAACATCTTTAGCATTTTTATTTTGAAAGGCATGATTGTTTGTTGGTATGCCTGAGTATTGATGCCTTTATATCAAATTATGGACTATTGTTTTGAATCATTCATATCTTAATATTCATACCATAAAAGAAAGATTACATGATCCCTCTGCGGGAGACTTACGCTCTGTTCGGAATCCCTCCGTGGAGCCGACTCCGTGGAGCTGTAGAGCTTGGTTTTAGCCGCTCCGTGGAAATTAGCTAGAGACTGGTCCGCTCCAGGAGCGCGGTCCACGGAGCGGAGAGGAGCCGAACGCGGCCTTATTAAACGGGCCACTCCACTTTGGTCCATGTAGTCGTCGTACCGAGCCGCAAATAGGAGGATGCCACCCTGGTCTGACCACATGGTTCACGGTACCCCCAGCCAGACAGGTCAAATTTAGGCCATGTACAGCAGTTCGTTTTCTTTTTATTTACAAAGTGTGATGGATTAAAAGTGTCCGACCCGGGCCACATAACTTGGAAAGAAAATGAAAATTACAAATGGGTCAATGGAGAAGTAAACGACATCTTCCTCATGGATACATCTTCGGCGCGCCATACTCCAATGTCGCGAACCCAGATAGACTTTGAATCTACGATTGAATGGGAAATTGACGGGCTACACAAGAAAACGACAGTGGCCAACATCTGAAGATCATATTGTCACGACGGAGAAGAGGATGAGGAAAAGGACCGTGCATGACGAGGATGATCGCTACCTCTGTGAGCTAGTTCTGGATGCAGAGGAAATCGCTTTGTCCGTGTGGGCTTTAGCTACAAACTTCATACCGACTGTGACTCAAAAGCGACATCTGGGATCCGACGGCCTAGGAGCCCGTATCACGGTAGCACCTGAGCCGCGGTAGCACCAGATACTCTCCCGATGCGGCATCATTTGACGATTGCTATCACTTCAGTCATATTACTTTCGATCACTGTCCTGAGAGGCTAGTTCACGAATTGGCAAGATCAGCTAGAGGCTCCTATTGAGCTAGTCCCTCTGTTGAGATCAGATTTAAGCCCGATCAAAAGCTAATAAAGAGGAGGTTTATTGTCAAAACAAAACTCAACAACTCCTTCAGACAATTTCTTCAGTTTGCATAAAAAATGCAGGAAACTTTATTTGGTAAACTGTATGAACAAGTGAATTTATACTATGTAATGTAAATTATATCAACACTGTATTGGCAGGTGACATTAGTATGTAACTTAAAATTATATCAACACAAGTGAGTAAGCAGGCCAAGAAAAAATATTATATCAACACTATATATATATATATATATTTTTGCGAGGAATATCAACACTATATTGACAGGTGATATTAGTATATATATGTAACTTAAAATTATAATCAACACAAATGTGTAAGCAGGCCAAGAAAAAAAATATAGAATGCACCAGCCGGGAATCGAACCCGGGTCGGTACTATTCTACCACTAGACCACTGGTGCTTTCATGCGAGATTTATTTTAACATCTTTGACATAAAAGGAATGCAGAGTAGATCTGGCTGAACAGAGCAAGTAACCTAAGTGTCGACGACGATTTCTAATTTAATCGAAACAGCTTGGACGCAAAAATAGGGTTACCCACTTTGATCAGTCAATTTACATACATCCCAACACATTCTGCTGCCAAAAACAGAAAAGGATCCTAACAAACTCGATGTTGAGGTGAGCAAGAAAATCTGTAATGGGGAAGCAGACCACAATGTATTTGTTTTCCACTTCTCTTTTAGGTAAATTTTGTCAAACAAATTGCAAATGAAGCCTCTTTTTTTGCGGGTAGAAATTTGTATTACTCATCCTCCAAAGTCCTTACAATCAATCACAGCTAGTTCCAAAGCCTCGGGAGGGCCAGAACCTAACCAAGTCATAGTTCTACCCTCCAAACGAGCAAATTTAGCTAAGCTATCACTAACTTTATTTTGGCTACGACTTACATGAGTAATACAATTTTCTCGTAGAGACATAAGATATCTAATCTCCTTGATGATGGACGAATATACCGATCTGTCAACCTCGGAAGCCTGGATCAATTTTACTGCAATTATAGAATCCATGTCGATTTGCACTGGTAGCTCACTTCTCTGGATGGAGAAAGATAATCCTTCCATGCATGCGCATAATTCAGCTTCAAGTGCATCCCGGCAAGAAAATAATTGCCTACAAGAAGAGAAAATGATGGCTCCCTTGTCGTCTCTTAGCACCATTCCGGCACCGGCCGATCCATCTACAGCAAATGAACCATCAGTACACAACTTAACCCAGCCGTGCTTAGGAGCAGACCACTTGGGGTCTGCCATGACCATTATCGCATGTGGCCGAACTGGAGTATATGTTATGATTGACTTCCCTTTGCTAAGATCAGCAATTAGATCAGTTTTAATGCCAAATAGAGAATCCAAGTAGCTCATCAAGAACCTTCGAGAAGCCTCCATGGGCGGCGGGGATTTATTATGGACAATCTCATTGCGTATATGCCACGCCCTCCACAATGTCATGAGAAGCATCGAACGCTCAATATCTGGCAGAGGAGCAAGAGCGTGCAACAGCCACTCGACACCTGTATTCTGCACAGTAGTAATATTTGGAAGAGTCCATACTTCTGCCATAGCATCCCAGAGAACTGTCGAGATGGTGCAGCGACATAGTGCATGGAAGCAATCCTCAGACTCCATCGAACACACAGGGCACAAATCACTAGTTTCCAGCCCTCTTGTATGCTTGTTACTCCATGTAGGCAGAGAGTTTGTAGCGACCCGCCATGCAAAATTACGTACTGAGGGAGGAACATCAGTCGACCATATAAATTTCCAGTAGTCCCGACGCCCATCTGGACGTGAGCTGGAGCCCGTCGAAGTGCTTCTATGGGCTTCCTCAAAGCCGAACTGGTACGCACTCCTCACTGAAAAGGCGCCAAACTTGCCAGGGCCCCACGCCAACGTATCATCCTCCTGTCTTGGCGACGCCCTGATTTTCAAAATCTCCACAACATCCGCTGGCATAAAGAATTCTTGTAACAAGCTAACCTTCCATGAACCGTTCTCATTAAGCAAATCAGAGACGAAGCGAATTCTGCACCTCCCTTGTGAAGTGAATGGTTTATAGGAGAAGGGTCTGGGTATCCAATTGTCACGCCAAACGCGTATATTTCTTCCGTTCCCAACTCTCCAAATCAGACCCTTTTTCAATAGTTCAAGACCATAGCTAATAGCTTGCCAAGAAGAAGAAGCATTTCCGACGAAAACGGTATCCTCAAGTTTACCATCTGGATAGTATCTGGCTTTTAACACTAGTGCGCACAGACTGTCGGGCATTGAAATTAATCTCCATGCTTGCCTAGCTAATAGTGCTTGGTTAAAAATTCTGAAATCTCTAAAACCAGCACCTCCTTTACTCTTTGGTTGCATACCTGGTTGAGCCAGGTGACCATCTCCCCACTGGAGCAATCTTTTAGTTAAGCTCATCTGGAGATGCTGAAATTTTCCCTTAGACATGCGACCATCAGGCGTCCATGGATGGAGGTGGGAGATTCAACAGATAGCTTGTTGAACATGCCTTTGAAACGACGGAAACAGACCACAATGTATCTGTTCTTCAAGATGATGGGAAACACACCCCTGCGTGGGTGGGATGCTTGGCTGTGTAACAAGTTGCTTTCGGTTTTGTTGGTACTTTCAGTTTTTCCTTCTCTGGATTAGTTAAATGGAAATTCATGGCAACACAAAAAGTGCAATCCTGTATATGCTGAAAAAGAGAACGGAGCGTAGCTCAGTTGGCAAGGCACGGGAGTTCGCAGTCAGCCCACTAGGGTTCGAGCCGTGCTCACGGAGTTTTCTTCTATAAAAAAATGCGAACAGGTTAGTCTAGCCCGGGTTGGTCTTGTTTTTTTATATGCCAAAAAAGAAAACGAACTAAGGCATCTGATAGATTTCACAATATATATAGGGCATATTTAGGCCATGTTTACTCAATTAAACATTGAAAGCAATTGAACAAACATCAATAGAAAATATGAATTACATTCCCATATGCCCCTTAACTGAACTATGTAGCCCCCCCCCC
>LR738713.1:855478990-855526216 GCA_902687465.1 Secale cereale
CCCCCCGTACCTCCTCGTATCGCTCCCTCCAGGGCGATCGGGGGCCATCCCTAGCGCTCCAACCGCCGCCCCCTCCCTTCCTCTCATCCACCTCGTCGTCCCTGGAGACGAGCGTCGGCTAAGCCTGGGTGCCTCCAGTGATGGGGACGACAGGGATCTGGGCTGCAGCACCGCGATCTGGAGAGATTGGCGGCGCGAGATCGTCCTTGTTCTTCATCGTCCCGACGGTTGGGCGCTGCTCCGGCGGCTTTGTAGCGGGGCGGATTGGGAGGGGACGTAGCCAAGTGGCGGATCCCCGGAGCAGTGGCTTCGGTCATGGCGGTGGCGGCGTCCCCTCCGCCGGGGATGACGGGCCAGATGGTGTGTCGGGGTTTTGGGACGACATATGCCAACGGATGGCTTATCATGCATGGGGTCAAAAGAACGTCGCCGGGCTCGGGAAGCGGGATAAAGCGAAACTTAGGACGCCTACGGATCTTACCCAGGTTCGGGGCTCTCCGAGGAGATAACACCCCTAGTCCTGCTATGCGGGGGCTCCGCGTCATGACTGATAGCACTAAACTAGCCACAAGATTGCTCCTTGAGCTGTGTGGTTCAAAGGAAGAGGATGAACAAGGCTAGCTCACCTCTCTCTATCTAGGGTTTAACCTTGTGATCTTCCAACCCTCCCTCATGGAGGACCCTAGGGGGTTTATATAGACCTACCCCCCAGGGGTACAATGGTAAACTCGACGGTGTGGCCCCCAGCCGTCAGGGTCTGCTGGCGCTGGCTTTACCGCCTGTCTGCTAGGGCCTGCCGCCCGCGGGCCCCTTGTGATTGTCTTTCACTGTGGGGATGCCTCTGCTGACGACAGCCACGTCGAGAAGGAAATTGCTACAGTACCATCGCCTCCCGCTGTACGCTGCCGCCTCGCCCAGTTATGTCATCTTGATGAGGCTCGGGCTTCTAGGCTGAGGTTTGCCGTCTGCTACCAGGCGGCCGTCTCCCCTGGCCGTCTGCCAGGGGCGGCTTGTTCATGAGCTACCCGCTGACCGATGGGGCCAGCCGCCTGCTGGCCTCGCCGTTTGCGGGTAGTGGGATCGTGGCCTCCTCTGACCGATGCTTGGTCACGAGCTGCGTGGCTACAGTGACCCGTCGCTTAGGAGATATTCCTAAAGTACACGGTCACTGTTGCCACGTCCTTATAGATCTTTTAAGGACATGTTCTCATGTAGCCACGCCTCCGCCGCGCAGGGGTCCTCCCAGTGTGCTTCTTGAGGAAGGAGCGAGGGGCCGTCTGCTGGCTGGTGGTGTTGCTGTCGCCGCCTGCAGGGCCCCTGCCGCCTGCTGGCAGCCGGCTCCTAGGGCAGGCTACCCTAGGAGGCGGCTCGATGAGCAGACGGCCGCAGCAGACCAAGCGGCTGTCATTTGTCTTAAAATACCAAGGGTAGGCGCCGAGGGTACCCATGGTCAATATCTCCGACAGTAGTCCCCGAAGCTGGTGGAACTCCGAGGCGGGTGCAGGAGGTGTCGAGGGGTTCCAGCAGCTTCCCCTCCCAGGCAAGCCCATCGTCCCTCACTTGTCTGCAAAAGATGTCCGTCTGCTGACAGCCGGCTCCCAGCATCCGAACCGTCGTCTCAGAGTCTTCGGCGAGAAGGCGCCGCCTGGTCAGCGGACAGTCGAACAGGCCCGCAGACCGTTGGCAGCGCCCACGCGTCACCGTCCCGTCGCGTCGGCCTGCCAGCCCACGCGCGTGACAGGACGCAACAGCGGGCCGGGGCCCGCCACTAAAAGGCCTCGGGCCCCGCGCGGATCCATAGTGGCAGGGGTAATCGATTACCCTCCCACGCGCATTTAATGCGCCCGGATTAGGCGCGAGGAAATCGAGGGTCGTGCGGGACGTGGAGCGGTTAATCCCACGCCCGCCCCCTCGCCTTCGACGCCCGGGCCTATATATAGGCCGGGGGAGAGGGCTGGCGCCGTTCTCGTGCTCACTCTCCCCCATCCTTCATCTTCTTCCTCGCCTTCTTCCTCGCCGTCACAGCGAACCGCCGCCCGAGCCATGTCCGGTCCAGCGCCTCCCCGACACCACGGCCAATGGGACGGCAGCGAGGTCTTGCAAGAGCACGTGGACGTCCTCCGACGGTCGTGGAAGCTGTTGCCGGCCGACAAGGTCGTCGTGCACCTGGCGCCGGTGGCAGAGATCAGGCCGGCCCCGCAGCAAGGCGAGCGGGTCATCTTCCGCTCGCACTTTCCGTGCGGGTTCGGCCTGCCGGCGAGCGGCTTCTTCTGCTCCTTCCTCGACTTCTTCCACATCCAACCTCACCACCTCACGCCAAACACGGTGACGACTCTTTCTTCCTTCGTCGTTCTCTGCGAGGCATACCTCGGCATCCTCCCCACCATTGAGCTCTGGACGGAGCTCTTCTATGTGAAGCTCGGCACCGCCGTCCAGAGCGTGGCCGCTCAGTGTGGGGGGTGCATTGCGGTGAAGCGCACCGGGGCGAAGAACTTCTTCCCGGCGCCGAAGCTCGTGGGATCGGTGAAGCAATGGCAGAAGACATACTTCTACGTCTCCAATGTCGACCCCGAGCAAGACTTCGTCTGCCTGTCGGAGTGGGTGTCGGGGCCGCCTGCTGAGCCTCGGGAGTCCTGGAGGACCTGGCCCGTCGCCCTTACTGAAGGCGCCTCCGTCGCACTGCGCCGTCTCCGGGAGCTGAGAGACGACGAGGGCCTGGACTTCGCAGATCTGCTGCTGACGTTTGCTGAGCGTCGGGTGCTGCCGCTGCAGCGCCATCCCCACCTCATCCGCGACATGAGCGGGCGCCGGGACCCCAGCCGGACTTGCACCAAGCCCCTGCCCTACGTGGAGGTGGCCCGGCTGATGAACCATATCTCCAGCTGCCAGGTCTCCGACTCCGACTGGGCCTTCGGCAAGGCGCCGTACAGCCGCGCCAACCAGCCGCCCGCAGTAAGTTTTTCATCCTTCTGCTTTCTTTCTTCTTGATCCGGCTGCTGTAGCCGTCTGGTGCTAATACTTTGTTCAGATTTTCCCAGGCCAGCCGGCACCGGGCTCCAACCAACTAGGCCGCCCCCTCGAGCCGGATCGCTCCCAGAGCGATACGAGCGACCCCGATCTTGGGGCCGCCGCCGCCATGGAGGAGGAAGAGGTGACGGGCGGCGGGGACCAGCCGTCGGGCGCCCTGCCAGAAGGCGGCCTCGAGAGCTGGCCGGACGATGACGAGGAGATGGAGGAGGCACCCGTCCGCGCCAGCCAGCAGGCGGGGCCGTCCGGCATAGCCGATGGCGGGAAGCGGCGGTCCTCGTCAGGGTCGACTGATGCCCCACCCAAGAAGCTTCGGCTGTCAACCGCCGCCACGAGGCATCGGGAGGCGGCCGCCAGGGCAAACGTGCCGAAGAAGCCCAAGGCCAGGCCGGTTGTGTCTGGGTAAGTATCCTTCATCCTTTCTTTGCGCATTATTCTTTTTTCACAGCCGATCCCTTCTTGGCTGACCCTCCGTTTCCTGTGGACATCCGCGTAGCGCACCGCTTTCCCTCTCGCGGGTGCTAGCGGGCTCTGTAGTGAGAGGCCCAGATGCCCCTCCTGCACCCACTCGCATGGATCCTGCCGCCGTGCTCCGGGAGGCGACAAAGAGGAACGCCCGCTAGGCGCACGCGGAGCGCGAGGCCGCGGAGCGTGAGCGAGCGGCGGCCGATGCCGCCGCCCAGGCGGAGGCCGAAGCCACCAAGAAGGCCGAGGCATACGCCGCCCGCGTCCGAGAGCGGGGAAAGGGCCCCCAGCAGCCAGCGGGCCACGTCGTCCGCCCGGAGTCAGGGGCTCTGGAGCCATCGGCCCAAGCGCCGGCTGCTAACGAGCAGTCGGCTCCAGGCGATGGGGGGATGAATGCATCATCTTGGAGACACCGCCACACCCCCTGCGCCGCCTGCTGGGGAGCAGGGCAGCCGGCCAGCGGGGATGGAGGTGCCGCCGGTTGGGGGCGTGCTGGTGACTGGCCCGCAACCCCCCCCCCCCCCCCGAGGCCCAGCCCGCCGGCGCCTTGCGAGGGCGGCTTCTATGCCCCAGCAGGTGGAGGTCGGCGGGGCCAGCTCGTCCGCGCCGGAGAACGAGGCGACCAGCGCGGCGCCATCGAGCTGGAGGTCCGGAGGAGGCGGCGCGTGGATCGTCGCGTCGTGGGACGTCCTGGACCGCATGAACTCCTTGGGCAACGTCGTGCAGACGGCGATGCAGGAGTTCATCGCCACGCGGTCCTCCGTTCGAATAAGTGTGCTTCGTTTTCTTCTGTTTTTATTCCTTCAATTTCTTCCGTGGGGGCGCATCAGCGCTCCCACTGGGTGTAGTCCCCGAGTTCCGAGCCGGCTGCTGAGCAGGCGGCTTGGAACTCCAAAGTGCACATCCTGATCTGATCTTGCTTCCAGTTGCAGGAGTACCAAAACCTTCGCGAGGCCTCCTACAACGCTCATCGCCAGGAACTGGCGCAGCTGCAGGCTGCCTTGGCAGACAGCCGAGGTGAGTGCCTCCTCTTCTCCTTGCGGGGGCGCGTTAGCGCACCCGCTGGGTGTAGTCCCCGAGTTCCGAGCCGGCTGCTGAGCAGGCGGCTTGGAACTCCAAGGTTATATTTGTTGGAGAACGTAGCAGAATTCAAAAAATTTCCTACGCTTCACCAAGATCAATCTAAGGAGTCATCTAGCAACGAGCATAAAGGAGTGCATCTACATACCCTTTGTAGATCGCGTGCGGAAGCGTTCGAAGGAACGTGGATGAAGTAGTCGTACTCTTCGTGATCCTCATCACCGATTATCCCAGCGCCGAACGGACGGCACCTCCGCGTTCAACACACGTACACTACAGCGACGTCTCCTCCTTCTTGATCCAGCAAGGGGGGAGGAGAGGTTGACGGAGATCCAGCAGCACAACGGCGTGGTGGTGGATGCAACGGGAAAAGCTGCAGGGCTTCGCCGGCGCCCTGCGAGAGGAGTTGGAGGTGTGACAAGGGGGGGGGGGAGAGGCGCCAGAGGCTTGGGGTGCGGCTGCCCTCTCCCCCCCACTATATATAGGCGCCAGGGGGGGTGCCGGCCCTAGGAGATGCAATCTCCTAGGGGGCGGCGGCCAGAGGGGGAAACTTGCCCCCCAAGGCATAGGGGGCGCCTCCTCCCCCTAGGGTTTCAACCCTAGGCACATGGAGGGGGGCCCATGTGGGTGCGCCAGCCCACCAGGGGATGGCCCCCTTCCCCTTGCGGCCTACGGGGCCCTCCGGGATGGGTGGCCCCACCCGGTGGACCCCCGGGGCCCCTCCGGTGGTCCCGGGACACTCCCGGTGACCCCCGGAATTCACCCGATGGCCGAAACTGGACTTCCTATATATCATTATTTACCTCCGGACCATTCCGGAACTCCTCGTGATGTCTGGGATCTCATCCGGGACTCCGAACAACATTCGGGTTTCCACGTGCATGTATCTCTACAACCCTAGCGTCACCGAACCTTAAGTGTGTAGACCCTACGGGTTCGGGAGACACGCAGACATGACCGAGACGACTCTCCGGTCAATAACCAACAGCGGGATCTGGATACCCATGTTGGTTCCCACGTGTTCCTCGATGATCTCATCGGATGAACCACTGTGTCAGGGATTCACTCAATCCCGTATGTTATTCCCTTTGTCTATCGGTACGGTACTTGCCCGAGATTCGATCGTCGGTATGCCCGATACCTTGTTCAATCTCGTCATGGCAAGTCTCTTTACTCGTTCCGTACTCCATCATCCCGTGACTAACTCCTTAGTCACTTTGAGCTCATTATGATGATGTCTTACCGAGAGGGCCCAGAAGTACCTCTCCGTCATACAGAGTGACAATATCCCAGTCTCGGTTCGTACCAACTCAACAGACACTTTCGGAGATACCCGTTGCGTACCTTTATAGCCACCCAGTTATGTTGTGACGTTTGGCACACCCAAAGTATTCCTATGGTATCCGGGAGTTGCACAACCTCATGGTCTAAGGAATAAATACTTGACACTGGAAAAGCTTAAGCATTACGAACTACACGATCTCGTGCTAGGCTTAGGATTGGGTCTTGTCCATCACATCATTCTTCTAATGATGTGATCCCGTTATCAATGACATCCAATGTCCATGGTCAGGAAACCGTGACCATCTGTTGATCAACGAGCTAGTAACTAGAGGCTTACCAGGGACACGTTGTGGTCTATGTATTCACACATGTATCGCTGTTTCCGTACAATACAATTCAAGCATGAATAACCGACAATTATCATGAACAAGCAAATGCAATAATACTTTTATTATTGCCTCTAGGGCATATTTCCAACAGTCTCCCACTTGCACTAGAGTCAATAATCTAGTTACATTGTGATGAATCGAACACCCATAGAGTTCTGGTGTTGATCATGTTTTGCCCGTGGAAGAGGTTTAGTCAACGGGTTTGCGACATTCAGATCCGTATGCACTTTACAAATATCTATGTCTCCATCTTGAACATAATTCCGGATGGAGTTGAAACGGCGCTTGATGTGCTTGGTCTTCTTGTGAAACCTGGGCTCCTTGGTAATGGCAATAGCTCCAGTGTTGTCACAGAAGAGAGTCATCGGGCTTGACGCGCTTGGAATGACTCCTAGGTCGGTGATGAACTCCTTCATCCAGACTCCTTCTTGCGCTGCTTCGCAAGCAGCTATGTACTCCGCTTCACATGTAGAATGCGCCATGACGCTCTGCTTGCAACTGCACCAGCTGACTGCTCCACCATTCAAAACATACACATATCTGGTTTGTGACTTAGAGTCATCCAGATCTGTGTCGAAGCTAGCATCGACGTAACCCTTTACGACGAGCTCTTCGTTACCTCCATAAACGAGAAACATATCCTTAGTCCTCTTCAGGTACTTTAGGATGTTCTTGACCGCTGTCCAGTGTTCCATACCGGGATCACTTTGGTACCTCCCTACCAAACTTATGGCAAGGTTCACATCAGGTCTGGTACACAGCATGGCATACATGATAGAACCTATGGCCGAGGCATAGGGAATGACACTCATCTTTTCTCTATCTTCTGCCGTGGTCGGGGACTGAGCCTTGCTCAATCTCATACCTTGCAAAACAGGCAAGACCCTTTTCTTGGACTGATCCATATTGAACTTCTTCAGTATCTTGTCAAGGTATGTGCTTTGTGAAAGACCAATGAGGCGTCTTGATCTATCTCTATAGATTTTGATGCTTAATATGTAAGCAGCTTCTCCAAGGTCCTTCATTGAAAAACTCTTATTCAAGTAGGCCTTTATGCTCTCCAAGAATTCTATATCATTTCCCATCAGCAATATGTCATCCACATATAATATGAGAAATGCTACATAGCTCCCACTCACTTTCTTGTAGATACGGGCTTCTCCCCAAGTCTGTATAAAGCCAAATGCTTTGATCACATCATTAAAGCGAATATTCCAACTCCGACATGCTTGCACCAGCCCGTAGATCGAGCGCTGGAGCTTGCATACCTTGTTAGCATTCTCTGGATCGACAAAACCTTCCGGCTGCATCATATACAGCTCTTCCTTGAGGAAACCATTAAGGAATGCCGTTTTCACGTCCATTTGCCATATCTCATAATCATAGAATGCAGCAATTGCTAACATGATTCGAACGGACTTCAGCATCGCTACGGGAGAGAATGTCTCGTTGTAGTCAATCCCTTGAACTTGTCGATAACCCTTAGCGACAAGCCGAGCCTTATAGATGGTCACATTACCATCCGCGTCTGTCTTCTTCTTAAATATCCATTTATTTTCTATGGCGTGCCTATCATCGGGCAAGTCCACCAAAGTCCATACTTTGTTTTCATACATGGATTCTATCTCGGATTTCATGGCTCCAAGCCATTTATTGGAATCTGGGCCCGCCATCGCTTCTTCATAGTTCGAAGGTTCACCGTTGTCTAACAACATGATTTCCATGACAGGGTTGCCGTACCACTCTGGTGCGGAACGTGTCCTTGTGGACCTTCGAAGCTCAGTAGTAACTTGATATGTATCTTCATGATCATCATCATTAACTTCCTCCCTTATCGGTGCAGACACTTCAGGAACAATTGCTTGCACTGTGCTACTTTCCGGTTCGGGAGGGGTGATTGTCACCTCATCAAGTTCTACTTTCCTCCCACTCACTTCTTTCGAGAGAAACTCTTTCTCTAGAAAGGATCCATTCTTGGCAACAAAGACCTTGCCTTCGGATCTTTGGTATAAGGTGTACCCAATCATTTCCTTTGGGTACCCTATGAAGACGCATTTTTCCGATTTGGGTTCGAGCTTTTCAGGTTGAAGTTTCTTGACATAAGCATCGCAACCCCAAACTTTTAGAAACGACAGCTTAGGTTTCTTGCCAAACCAAAGTTCATACGGTGTCGTCTCAACGGATTTCGACGGAGTCCTATTTAAAGTGAATGCGGCAGTCTCTAAAGCATAACCCCAAAAAGATAGCGGTAAGTCGGTGAGAGACATCATAGATCGCACCATGTCCAACCGAGTACGATTTCGACGTTCGGACACACCGTTACGCTGAGGTGTTCCGGGCGGTGTCAATTGTGAAACAATTCCACAGTTCCTAAGGTGCGTGCCAAATTCATGACTTAAATATTCACCCCCACGATCCGATCGCAAGAACTTTATTTTTCTGTCACGTTGATTCTCAACCTCATTCTGAAATTCCTTGAACTTTTCAAAGGTCTCAGACTTGTGCTTCATTAAGTAGATATACCCATATCTACTCAAGTCATCTGTGAGGGTGAGAACATAATGATAGCCTCCGCGAGCCTCAACACTCATTGGACCGCACACATCGGTATGTATGATTTCCAATAAGTTGGTTGCTCGCTCCATTGTTCCGGAGAACGGAGTCTTGGTCATCTTGCCCAAGAGGCATGGTTCGCACGTGTCAAATGATTCATAATCAAGAGACTCCAGAAGTCCATCTGCATGAAGCTTCTTCATACGTTTGACACCAATATGACCAAGGCGGCAATGCCACAAGTATGTGGGACTATCATTGTCAACTTTACATCTTTTGGCATTCACACTATGAATATGTGTATCATCACGATCGAGATTCATCAAAAATAAACCATTGACCAGCGGGGCATGACCATAAAACATATCTCTCAAATAAATAGAACAACCATTATTCTCGGATTTAAATGAGTAGCCATCTCGCATCAAACGAGATCTAGATACAATGTTCATGCTCAAAGCTGGTACTAAATAACAATTATTAAGGTTTAAAACTAATCCCGAGGGTAGATGTAGAGGCAGCGTGCCTACGGCGATCACATCGACCTTGGAACCATTCCCGACGCGCATCGTCACCTCGTCCTTCGCCAGTCTCCGCTTATTCCGCAGCTCCTGCTTTGAGTTACAAATGTGAGCAACTGCACCGGTATCAAATACCCAGGAGCTACTACGAGCGCTGGTAAGGTACACATCAATAACATGTATATCACATATACCTTTGACGTTGCCGGCCTTCTTGTCCGCTAAGTATTTGGGGCAGTTCCGCTTCCACTGACCCGTTCCCTTGCAATAAAAGCACTCAGTCTCAGGTTTGGGTCCATTCTTTGGCTTCTTCCCGGCAACTGGCTTACCGGGCGCGGCAACTCCTTTGCCGTCCTTCTTGAAATTCTTCTTACCCTTGTCCTTCTTGAACTTAGTGGTTTTATTGACCATCAACACTTGATGCTCTTTCTTGATCTCCACCTCCGCTGATTTCAGCATTGAATACACCTCGGGAATGGACTTCTCCATCCCTTGCATATTGAAGTTCAACACAAAGCTCTTGTAGCTAGGTGGGAGCGGCTGAAGGATTCTGTCAACGACCGCTTCGTCTGGGAGATTCATTCCCAACTGAGACAAGCGGTTGTGCAACCCAGAAATCTTGAGTATGTGCTCACTGACAGAACTGTTTTCCACCATCTTACAGCTATAGAATGCGTTGGAGACATCATATCTCTCAACTCGGGCATGAGCCTGGAAAACCATTTTCAACTCTTGGAACATCTCATATGCCCCGTGGTGCTCAAAACGCTTTTGGAGCCCCGATTCTAAGCTGTAGAGCATGCCACACTGAACCAGGGAGTAATCATCACAACGCGACTGCCAAGCGTTCATAACATCTTGGTTTGCCGGGGCGGGAGCGTCACCTAGCGGCGCTTCTAGGACATAAGTTTTCTTGGCAGCTATGAGGATGATCCTCAGGTTACGGACCCAATCCGTATAGTTGCTACCATCGTCTTTTAGCTTGGATTTCTCTAGGAACGCGTTGAAGTTGAGGGTGACATGAGCGTGGGCCATTTGATCTACAAGACATATTGTAAAGAATTTAGACTAAGTTCATGATAATTAAGTTCATCTAATCAAATTTTAATGAACTCCCACTCAGATCGACATCTCTCTAATCATCTAAGTGATACATGATCCGAATCGACTAGCCCGTGTCCGATCATCACGTGAGACGGACAAGTCATCAACGGTGAACATCTTCATGTTGATCGTATCTTCTATACGACTCATGTTCGACCTTTCGGTCTTCCGTGTTCCGAGGCCATGTCTGTACATGCTAGGCTCGTCAAGTGAACCCTAAGTGTATTGCGTGTGTAAATCTGGCTTACACCCATTGTATGCGAACGTTAGAGCCTATCACACCCGATCATCACGTGGTGCTTCGGAACAACGATCCTTAGCAACGGTGCACAGTTAGGGGGCACACAATTCTTTAAATTTTAGTGAGAGATCATCTTATTTACTACCGTCGTTTTAAGTAAACAAGATGCATAAACATGATAAACATCACATGCAATCAAATAAAGTGACATGATATGGCCAATATCATCTTGCTCCTTCGATCTCCATCTTCGGGGCACCATGATCATCTTTGTCACCGGCATGACACCATGATCTCCATCATCATGATCTCCATCATCGTGTCTTCATGAAGTCGTCACGCCAACTATTACTTCTACCACTATGGCTAACGTTTAGCAATGAAGTAAAGTAATTACATGGCGTTCTTCAGTGACACGCAGGTCATACAATAATTAAGACAACTCCTATGGCTCCTGCCGGTTGTCATTTTCATCGACATGCAAGTCGTGATTCCCTATTACAAGAACATGATCAATCTCATACATCATATATATCATTCATCACATCTTCTTGGCCATATCACATCACATAGCACATGCTGCAAGAACAAGTTAGACGACCTCTAATTGTTGTTGCAAGTTTTTACGTGGCTTCTATAGGTTTTCTAGCAAGAACGTTTCTTACCTACGCCAAAACCACAACGTGATTTGTCAATTTCTATTTACCCTTCATAAGGACCCTGTTCATCGAATCCGATCCGACTAAAGTGGGAGAGACAGACACCCGCCAGCCACCTTATGGAACTAGTGCATGTCAGTCGGTGGAACCAGTCTCATGTAAGCGTACGTGTAAGGTCGGTCCGGGCCGCTTCATCCCACGATGTCGCCGAATCAAGATTGGACTAGTAACGGCAAGAAAATTGAACAAACTCAACGCCCACAACTTGTTTGTGTTCTACTCGTGCAAGATGATATGCAAAGACCTAGCTCAGATGCCACTGTTGGGGAACGTAGCAGAATTCAAAAAAATTCCTACCGCTTCACCAAGATCAATCTAAGGAGTCATCTAGCAACGAGCATAAAGGAGTGCATCTACATACCCTTTGTAGATCGTGTGCGGAAGCGTTCGAAGGAACGTGGATGAAGTAGTTGTACTCTTCGTGATCCTCGTCATCGATGATCCCAGCGCCGAACGGACGGCACCTCCGCGTTCAACACACGTACGGTACAGCGACGTCTCCTCCTTCTTGATCCAGCAAGGGGGGAGGAGAGGTTGACGGAGATCCAGCAGCACGACGGCGTGGTGGTGGATGCAACGGGAAAAGCTACACGGCTTCGCCGGCACCCTGCGAGAGGAGTTGGAGGTGTGACGGGGGGGAGAGGCGCCAGAGGCTTGGGGTGCGGCTGCCCTCTCCCCCCCACTATATATAGGCGCCAGGGGGGCGTCGGCCCTAGGAGATGCAATCTCCTAGGGGGGCGGCGGTCAGAGGGGGGAAACTTGCCCCTAGGGCATAGGGGGCGCCCCCTCCCCCTAGGGTTTCAACCCTAGGCGCATGGAGGGGGGGCCCATGTGGGTGCGCCAGCCCACCAGGGGCTGGCCCCCTTCCCCTTGCGGCCTACGGGGCCCTCCGGGATGGGTGGCCCCACCCGGTGGACCCCCGGGACCCCTCCGGTGGTCCCGGGACACTCCCGGTGACCCCCGAAATTCACCCGATGGCCGAAACTGGACTTCATATATATCATTCTTTACCTCCGGACCATTCCGGAACTCCTCGTGACGTCCGGGATCTCATCCGGGACTCCAAACAACATTCGGGTTTCCACGTGCATGTATCTCTACAACCCTAGCGTCACCGAACCTTAAGTGTGTAGACCCTACGGGTTCGGGAGACACGCAGACATGACCGAGACGACTCTCCGGTCAATAACCAACAGCGGGATCTGGATACCCATGTTGGTTCCCACGTGTTCCTCGATGATCTCATCGGATGAACCACTGTGTCAGGGATTCACTCAATCCCGTATGTTATTCCCTTTGTCTATCGGTACGGTACTTGCCCGAGATTCGATCGTCGGTATGCCCGATACCTTGTTCAATCTCGTCATGGCAAGTCTCTTTACTCGTTCCGTAATCCATCATCCCGTGACTAACTCCTTAGTCACTTTGAGCTCATTATGATGATGTCTTACCGAGAGGGCCCAGAAGTACCTCTCCGTCATACGGAGTGACAATATCCCAGTCTCGGTTCGTACCAACTCAACAGACACTTTCGGAGATACCCGTTGCGTACCTTTATAGCCACCCAGTTACGTTGTGACGTTTGGCACACCCAAAGTATTCCTACGGTATCCGGGAGTTGCACAACCTCATGGTCTACAGAATAAATACTTGACACTGGAAAAGCTTAAGCATTACGAACTACACGATCTCATGCTAGGCTTATGATTGGGTCTTGTCCATCACATCATTCTCCTAATGATGTGATCCCGTTATCAATGACATCCAATGTCCATGGTTAGGAAACCGTGACCATCTGTTGATCAACGAGCTAGTAACTAGAGGCTTACCAGGGACATGTTGTGGTCTATGTATTCACACATGTATCGCTGTTTCCGTACAATACAATTCAAGCATGAATAACAGACAATTATCATGAACAAGAAATACAATAATACTTTTATTATTGCCTCTAGGGCATATTTCCAACAATATTTTTGCTGCTGACCTTCGTTCTTTTCTTTCTCCCTTGCCAGTGGTCGCAGCCGACCTCCGCAACCAGTTGGGCGAGGCCCAGACGGAGCTGGCCGCTAAGGAGCGGGAGCGTGGTCTCACCGCTCAGGACCGCGACCGCCTGGCCAAGGAGCTGGCGGACCAGCCGGCGGCTCACTAAGCCGAGCTTGGCAAGATGTCTGACGCAGAGTCCCTTCTACGGGCCGAATTTGAGACTGAGCGCTCGAATTGGGCCGAGAAGGAGGCGGCTCTCCAAGATGGCTATGTAGCCATTGGAAACATGGTCGACGGTGAGACGTCTACCCTTTGATTTTGTTTTCACCGTTTGCAGCAGCCGTCTTTCTTTTCTTCTGATCCTTCTTCTAGTCTTGGCAGAGTTCTTCCCGGGCTACTCCGTGGCCGCCATCCAGGCCATCGAGGCCGAGCGTGCTGCGAGGCGCCAGGCGGGCCGGGCGATCGCACCCAACGCGCCCAGGACCCCGGCCGAGGAGCTTCTTGCCATTCGGGTGCGTCTTCTGCCGGTCCGCCGTCTTCTTCGCCGGCTGCAGCGTGCTGGCGCCCAGGTCCTGGCCGCCCTCTGGCCAGGTATGCCAATACTCCACACCCCCAGCCGGACGACCGCCTGGCTGGAGGTGGCCGACCAGCGCTTCGAGGCCTGGAAGGGCTCCGCAGCAAGGGCTGGTGCGCGGACCGCCCTGGAGTTCGCCAAGAGCTGGTATCCTGGCCTGAGCCTTGAACAGCTGGAGACCTTCCGCGCGGAGGCCCACCCGGAACTGGCTGCTGAGCAGAAGGAGCTCGTCCAACGTGCTGCCGCCCTCGCTGAATACGCCGACACCTCGATCTTCATCCCGGAGTTGGATGACAGGGGCCATGTGGTGCCGCCTGGCAACTTCGGGCTGGACTTGGCGGCGTCGGAGGAGCCGGACGAGGAGATCGCCTCCAGCGAAGGTGACGAGGAGGAGGAAGGCAGCGACGAGGAGACCATTCCCAGGAGGCGGACCCAGCGACCAGTCTCCAGCCTGACCAATCCTCAACAAGCGGACCAGGAGTGATGGCCCCGCCTGCTGCAGGAGACGGCCAGACCGAGACCCACCAGGCGGCCTCCCTGGAAGCCGGCTCCGTCGTGCCACCTGCCCAGCCTGCTGCATCTTAAGTTTTTCGTTTGCATCTTTATCCGAACAATTCCACCCGCTGGGTGTATTAGTAAGTTATTACTGCAAGGCGGCTCTTGAGGCCTTTTGGATGTAAATATTCTTTTTAATGCTGCATCGTTTTTATGCAATTGTGCCGAGTCCTAGGATTAGCCTTGCCCTAGTTTCCTTGTGGCGGTTTTCTTCTTGCCGACTCCTTGAACTGCCGTCCTGCCAGCCAGACAGCCACTCTGTGGTTCTGTGGCCGGGTCAGGGACTTGGCTGTTTTCGGGGTGGGCAAGTATCTCGCCTTCTGGAAGGCGGTCTGGCCAAGCCTAGAATCGGCTGGCCGGCTGCTTGGCAGCCGGCCGTTAGTGTGAAGGGCCGGCTGTCCCTATGTCTTTTTCCTTAGCCATTTTTTCATGTGGGCACCATTTCTTGCCTTTGGCTCCTGCCAACCGGACAGCCGCGTTCTGCGAGTCTGTGACTTGATGTAGGAGAGGGCTTGGATGCCATCACATTACTTGTCTGACTTTTTAAGGAGAATTCCCTAGACATAGGGCTAGGCGGCCAGTCCCCGGGCCGTCTGCTAGGCTCCGGTGCCGGACAAAGGAGTGAACAACAATCATTCACAGGCATAATTCTTATCATATAGATAAAGGTTTGGGCAGTCCCCGAGAACTCCTCGGGGTTCCCACTGATTCTCAAAATAACTTTAGATAGCGCGACACATACTGTCTTTCAGCTATAAAAGTGACGAAGAAGGTTTGCGTTCCATGGGCGCTCCGACTCCTTGCGTGAGTCGTCTCTCTTGCGCGCTCTTGGCTTCTGGGCGTCGATGAGGTAGTAGGCATCGTTGCCCAGTACCTTGCTGACGATGAATGGTCCTTCCCAAGGAGCTGAGAGCTTGTGTTGGCCGGCTGTTCGCTGGATCAACCGGAGCGCAAGGTCTCCCTCGCGGAAGGAGCGTGGCTTCACTCGCCGGCTGCGATAGCGGCGGAGACCCTGCTAGTAGATGGCAGAGCGACTGAGTGCTACCAGTCGGGCCTCCTCCAGCAAGTCCACGCCGTCTTCGCGTGCTTTTTTGGCTTCAGCTTCCGTTTACATGGTGACGCGAGGCGAGTCAAACTCAACGTCCGTTGGGATGACGGCCTCGGCCCCATAGACGAGGAAGAAAGGAGTGAAGCCGGTGGATTTGTTCGGAGTGGTTCTGAGGCTCCACAGGACAGACGACAGTTCTTCGATCCAGCAGCCGGCCGGGGCTTGATGCCTGATAGGATGAGGCCATTGGCGCACTCGACTTGGCCGTTAGACTATGGGTGGGCAACGGATGCTAGGTCCAGTCGGATGCCCTGAGTTGCACAAAACGGGCAAGTGCGCCTTTGGCAAAATTTGTGCCGTTGTCGGTGATGATGATGTGCGGTATACCATACCGGACTGTGATGTCTGCAATGAATGTCACAGCAGTTGGGCCATTGAGTTTCTTGATTGGCATGGCTTCGATCCACTTGGTGAATTTATCTATTGCCACGAGAAAGTGTGTCAGGCCTCCTCTGGCAGTCTTGAAAGGTCCTACCATATCCAAACCCCAGACGGCAAATGGCCAAGTGATCGGAATAGTCTTGAGTGCAGAAGCCGGCAAGTGTTGCTTGGAGCTGAAGCGTTGGCAGCCGTTGCACTTTCTTACCAAATCTTTGGCATCGTCCAAAGCAGTCGGCCAGAAGAAACCGTGGCGGAAAGCTTTGGCTACGAGATACCTTGAGGCCGCGTGGTGGCCACATTCCCCTTGGTGAATGTCCTTCAGGATGGCCAGCCCTTTTGTTGCTTCTACACAGCGCTGGAAGACGCCCATCGCACTCCTTCTGACGAGCTCTTTGTTGACAATGGTGTAAGCTGAGGCTCGGCGTTGAACTTGTCGTGCCGAAGTTTTTTCTGCTGGCAGCTCTCCTTTGAGCAGGAATGTGAGGATTGGCTGTGCCCAAGACGGCGCTGAGACTTCAGTTGCTTCGGCCAGAGAGACTAGGGTGGTTGGGCTGGGAGGTGGAGGGCTGGGCTGAGCTGCCTGCTGTGTATCCGAAGTCCCCGAGCCGTCTGCTGGAGCCGGCACCTCCTGGCCGTCTGCTGGAGCAGTCCCCTGGCCGGGAGCTGACGCGGCTGTAGGTGGTCCGTCTGTTGGAGTTGGAGTGTCGTAGCCGCCTGCTGGGGCTGTCTCTGGGCCAGCAGCCGAAACCGCGAGGCCGCCTGCCCCGGGGTCGGCTGGTATGAAGATTGACTTCGACTCCTGTGAAAGCTTGATAGACGGTTTACGCAGGCATTGGAGAGATATGTCGGCTGGTATTGCTTGGCGGGTGGAGCCAATTCGTGCCAAGGTGTCCGCTTGCATGTTGTCAGCTCGTGGTACGTGGAGGAACTCGCAGCCATCAAAGTGTCCACTGATCTGCTGGATAAGGAAGCGATAGCTTGCCATGTTTGCGACCTTGGCCCAGTCCTCAAACAACTGCTGGACAACCAAGTCTGAGTCACCGTAGCACAGCACTCGGCGGATGCCAATCTCCTTGGCCATCCGGAGTCCATGGATAAGTGCCTCATATTCGGCCACGTTGTTGGAGGCGGCGCAGTGGATCTGCAGGGTATACTTGAGCTTATCGCCTTTGGGGGAGGTGAGGACGACGTCGGCTCCCAGGCCGGTGCGCATCTTTGATCCTTCAAAGTGCATCCGCCAATGGGTTGAGTCTGGCACATGCGGCAGGTACTGGGTTTCGGCCCAATCGACGAGGAAGTCGGCCAATGCTTGCGACTTGATGGTGGTGCGCGGCTGGTAGAAGATGGTGAAGCGGGCAAGCTCAATGGCCCACTTGGCCACTCTTCCTGAGGCATCTCTGTTCCCCATGATTTCAGCAAGCGGGGCCATGTAGACGACCGTGACAGAATGCTCTTGGAAGTACTGCTTGAGTTTCTTGGCGGTGAAGTACACGCCGTAGCACATCTTCTGGTAATGGGGGTAGTTCTGCTTGGACGCTGACAGCACTTCGCTCAAGTAGTAGACGGGCCTCTGGACGGGCAAGGCTCTGCCGTCCTCTGGGCGCTTGACCACAATGACAGTGTTGACCACCCGACTGGTGGCGGCTATGTAAAGAAACATGGGTTCCTTGTCTGCTGGCGCCGCCAGGACAGGCGGGGTGGACAGCAGTCGCTTGAGCTGTTAGAAAGCTTCGTCTGTCTGGTCGCTCCACTCGAAGCACGTGGTCTTCTTCATCAGTTGGTACAGGGGGAGTGCCTTTTCTCCCAGCCGGCTGATGAAACGGCTGAGAGATGCCAGGCATCCCGTGAATCTCTGGACATCTCGCACACGGGTTGGTCGTTCCATCCTCTCAATGGCTTTGATCTTTGCGGGGTTGCACTCAATGTCGCGTTCAGATACCAGGAAGCCAAGGAGCTGGCCGGCCGGTACCCCAAAGACGCATTTCTCCGGGTTTAGCTTAATCCGAAAGCAGCGCAGGTTCTCAAATGTTTCCTGGAGATCCTCCAAAAGGGTTCCTCTCTTCTCCGTCTTCACCACAATATCGTCCACGTAAACGTGGGCGTTCCTGCCAAGCTGCTTGAGGAGACACTTCTGCATGCAACGCTGAAAGGTGGCGCCGGCATTTCTCAAGCCGAACGTCATGGTCAGGTAGCAGAAGGCCCCAAACGGCGTGAGGAAGGCGGTCTTCAGACGGTCAGCTGGATCAAGTTTGATTTGATGGTACCCCGAATAAGCATCAAGGAAAGACAGCAGCTCGCATCCGGCTGTGGTGTCGATCACTTGATCTATTCGTGGCAGAGCAAACGGGTCTTTAGGGCAAGCTTTGTTTAGGCTGGTGTAATCAATGCACATGCGCCATTTGTTGTTCTTCTTCAGCACTAGGACTGGATTCGCTAGCCACTCGGAATAAAAGACTTCCATGATGAAGCCGGCTGCTAGCAGGCGGGCGACTTCCTCCCCAACGACTCTTCTCTTCTCTTCTGACAGGCGGCGCAGCGGCTGCCTGACAGGCTTTGCATCTTCTCTCATGTGTAGCTTGTGCTCGGAGAAATCCGTCGGGACACCAGGCATGTCCTTGGGGGACCATGCAAAGATGTCCCGGTTCTCACGGAGGAAATCGACGAGCTCGCTTTCCTATTTGCTGTCTAGGCTTGACCCTATGACAACAAATCGCTCCGGGTGAGACGGGTCCAAGGCAATCTTCTTCGTGTCCTTGGTTGGTTGGAAGGAGCCTTGCGGCTCCGCTTCCCTGGGATCGGCTGGTATGGCCGGCTACTCGCCAGCCATTGCCACCAGCCGCTCCAGACGGTGCTTTTCCTCAGCCACAACAAGGGTTTCTGCCAGGCGACTGCTGGCCGTTGCGCATGCAATGGACTTCTCGTAGTCCCCGGCTATGGTGATTATTCCCTTGGGACTAGGCATCTTCATCTTGAGGTAGGCATAGTGGGGGACTGCCATGAACTTTGCAAGAGCTGGCCGGCCCAAGATCACGTGATAGGGACTTTCCAGGTTCACCACTTCAAACCAGACCGGCTCTCTCCGAAAGTGCGTCTTGTCACCAAACAGGACATCGACCCTGGCCTTGCCGATTGGTGAGCAAGAGAGGCCTGGCACAATGCCATGGAACACGGTCCTGGTAGGTTGAAGCTGCTTCTCTTTGATGCCCAACTTCTCCATGGTGTCACGGTACATGATGTTGATGCTGCTACCGCCGTCTACCAGCGCCCAGGAGAAAGGACTAGCCCGCCTGTCAGTGGATAGAGTGGCGTCCAGGACCAAGGCATAGGCCCCTGGAGATGGCATGACAGCCGGGTGATCCTCTTGGCTCCAGCTGACAGGCCTTTCAGACCAGTGCATGAATTCTGGGTTCTTGACAGCGACAGTGTTGACTTCTCTGCGCTGCTGGCGCCGGCTGTGCCTATCATCCGTCTGGCTGGTGAAGACAACATAGGCTCCATTTTCTTCTGGGAACTCGTCCTGGACCGGGCAGCCAGGACGGGCAGCCAGCGGATTAGGAGGCGGGGCCGGCTGTCCAGCAGGCGGCGGAGGCAGAGCTTCTCCCCTCGCAATTCTTGTGAGCCAGTGACACTTTCGTGTGGTGTGGTTGGAAGGCTTTGCGCCACTGTGGAACTTGCAGGGGGAGTCCAAGGCTTGATCAAAGGAAAAGGCTGGTTGCCACACCGGTTTGCCGCCCTTCTGGCGCTTGGGTCCTGCTTGAGCTTCTGGCTGCTGTCCGTCGACCGCCGCCACCAGCCGGCTGTTGGCAGCCGGCGCATGGGCCTTGCACTTCTGGTCGCTGGTCTGCTAGCGCCGGCTGGATTCTCCTGCTGGCGTCTTGGAAGTTGGAGGGGTCATCTTGCCAGAAGCATCCACTTGCAGCTCGGTCTTCATGGAGGAGTCAGCGGTGGCGTACTTGTCTGCTATGCTCAGCAGTTCGTCCAACGTGGCCGGCTCGTCGCACAGGAGCCGGTGTTTGAGTAAGGTGCCTTCTCTGCACCCGGCCGTGAAATACTCGATGGCTTGTACCTCGTGCACTCCTTCACAAGAATTTCGCAGCTCTGCCCAGCGCGTCAGATAGTCACGGGCCGACTCGTCTGGGCCTTGGACACACAGGGAGAGCTGACGCGGCTTGGGAGGACGCTTGTAGGTGCTGGTGAAGTTGCGAGTGAAGGCGTCGGTGAAGTCTAGCCAGCCGTTGATGCTGTTGGGCTTGAGGCTGTTCAGCCACGTCCGAGCCGTGCCCTGGAGCATGAGGGGCACGTACTTCACCGCGACACGCCTATTGCCGGTGGCTATGCTGACAGCCATGGAGTAATCCACCAGCCAGTCCTCTGGTTTCACTGATCCGTTGTACTTGGGGTGTCTCTGTGGAGCGAGAAGCCCTTGGGAAAAGGCTCGTTGCGGATGCGAGGGCCGAAGCAGGCCGGACCGAGGTCATCTTCTTCTTCAACCGCCTGAGATCGAGCCAGACGGTCCAGGCGGTGGCGGGCGTCGTTCTCCCCAACCCCCTCGCGACGGCCCAAGCGGCCTGCCAGAGAGGGGTGGTCAACAGGCGGAGGAGACACGTGCCTCTTCCGCCTGGGAGGAGGCGAATGCTCCCCTCGTCGCTCTACGGCCCTTGGGCGGCCGTCTTCGTCGCGCTCAATGGTGACGCGAGTCTGCCGGCTGCGGCTGGCAGCGGGCTCTGAGTCTCGCCGGTTGGTGGCGCCGACTATTGGAGAGCGGGATGTGGCTCCTTGCTCCCACCAAAAAGGGCGGTTGTCGGCGTGCGCGCCCGCCTCTGATACTCGGCGACGGGCCTTCTGCTGCGTAGCAGCAGCGTCGAGGAGCTGGCGAGCACGGTGGGTCATGCAACGGAGCTCGTCTCCCTCTAAGTGGCCCATCTCATCGACTGCCGCCTGGGCAGCCCTTAGGTTCTCCGACGGAGTGAGGTACACAGGCCGCGGGGCCCCCAGCATGTCTGCTAGTAGCCCGCCGCGATCACGGACAGCGCCGGCTCGGCTAGGCTCGCCAGCTACCCTAGGAGGCGGCTCGATGAGCAGACGGCCGCAGCAGACCAAGCGGCTGTCATTTGTCTTAAAATACCAAGGGTAGGCGCCGAGGGTACCCATGGTCTCCGACATGGTGGGTCCTTGTGGCGGCGTCGGTGGCGGCGGATCTTGGGATCCCGCTCCCGGGGACGTCATAGGACGCGTGTGGCCGCCAAAGATTCCTCCGGCGTCGGCACTTCCAGTATTACTTCCTTGAGTGAAATTCCGCAATAATTATTCCCTGTTTCAAACATTAGTTAGATGAATAATTCCATATTAAGTTAAATAAATAATAATCATGTTGAATAAATGTCGAAAGCCACACAAATATCAAAACCGATCCGGGCTTGCCATTTGCCAAGGACCGTCAAGGCAGTGGCGGAGCTAGGGATTTGGTGGTGTTTATTCTTGTAATTTTTTGGCCAAATCAATATAATAGAACAATAAATGTACAATAAAAAGGCAATATCAATGACTTAATGACCATGCATCAATAATAATAGTAGTAAAATATCGTTGTGGAAATATCTCTAACAGGCCACTTATGCTCCTTAAACCAAGTAGGGCAAAAACAACGGGGATGTCTACTAAAATCTCTGATCTCAAACTTATAATCCTTTGGATGACAAACACCCAAGTCAATGTATCTCCTTCTAACTCTATCCTGGTCACTGATATGATAAAAAGATATAGGAAGCCACTTGCTAGGATCACATTCTAGAGTTGCCAAATCTACTTAGAATTGGGACATTGATTCATCATCCTCATCAACTGCTTCATCAACTTCTGCAATTGGGGTTGGGGATCCTCTTTACCTCTCCGGTAGCGGAACTTCGTAATGTTTTTGCACTAGTACTAGCTGTAAATTGCTCTCAGCCTCAACAGAAAGCGGAGTTGGTGCGGATGTAGAGGTTATTTTTCCTTGCTTTCGAAGATTTGTCCCATATTTCAACCTCAACATAAAGAGGAGTTGGCATGGTCGATTGTACATTGGACAAACAATTTTAATTTACATAGTAAACATCAAAGGAATCACATAGCAAGCAACAAACATTTAAGCATCAAATGAATCACTCGATCACATAGCAAGTAGTTCAATTCTAATTTACAAGCAATCACTGAATAATCTTCAGATTTGTGTAAACACAGAGGGAATGAATAGATGCAATACTGGATGTGGATGGATGCAGAATGGGCGTAGGTCGGACTACCAGAGGGAGGGTGCTCACTGCTCAGGTGCTGCCGCCGCGCCGCGAAGCCGGGGAGGCTCGACAACAGTGGTCGGAGGGCGCTGCCGCCGTGCTGGGGACGCCGGAGGCAGACTGGCGAAGCCGCTGAGCCCTAGGGTAGAGGGAGAGGGCCAGAGGCGGAGGCCGGAGGGGAGGGACCGAGGGAGAGGCAGGAGAGGGCCAGCCGACGGAGCTAGAATCACTCGCCGCCGCCGCCGCCTTCAGCTAACGCTAGGTTGGGGGCTTGAATCTTACGAGAATGGCATGTGGGTCCCACATGGCATAACTGTCAACATAACATTGCAGCGTAATGTGGTTGACTTTATGTCACGTTGGCCCTAAATAGTGGGCCACATATGTCATAATCACCCTTAGTATAAGCTCAAATCAGTCATTAACTTGAAGTGATAGTTTTTAACAAAATATTAGGAAACATTTGTAGTTTTTCAGCAAAAAATGTAAAATGATAGTTTTGGGGGACGGTTGCCTAAATTGTGGTGGTTTGTCGTTAAATACTTCCTTATATATGACTTAGAAATAACAAATATATTTACAGTTTTGCTAAGTCTTAGTCGACTAAGACTTCATTATATTCATACAAAAAAAATTCCTTTTCACTTTTTGCTTTCTTTCTTATATACTCATTTCAGTTGACTGAGACCTAGCCATACACGTATATTTATATACAACGGTTTTATCACACGCTAGTTCAGAACCCCAATTCGTTCCTAGTAGTAGAGCAACCCTTCCGTCCCTATGATCTCGTCGTAAGACGAGGCCAGCAAGTCTTGGAAAGACGTCGCACCGAATGCGTGAGCAGCGCAGGGGTCGTCAAGTTGAACGACCATGCTGCTCCCGCTAGACTGCGGCAAGAATTCTTCGTCGTCAACGGGCCACGCAGCGCTGCTGACGCCGGCAGAACTTGCACCAGCCGCCGGTGTCGATGTCAATGACGACGACGATGACGACCTCACGTCCCCGGTCGTGGGCTGCTGCTGGATGAGCCCCATGAGCTCGGCGTACAGCTCCTCCGATCTGCGCGTGAGCTCTCCGCCGTCGTCCACCGTGGCGACGGCTGCTTCGTCGAGAGGAGGAGGGGGGAGGGAGGATTCATCGGCGTGGGATGCGGGAGAGCTGTCGGTGGCCGCGGTAGGAGGGGTTGTTGATTGCGCCATGGCCAGAAGGTGCCTCTTCTTGAGCTTGGTGTTCCAGTGGTTCTTGACGTCGTTGTCCGTTCGGCCGGGGAGCTTGGCGGCGATCACGGACCACCTGGTGACATAAGTTCAGCCGCCAGACTAATGTTTATACGAGGAACAAAGAGATGCATGCAGCGCATGCAGCTAGCTAGCTATATATACTTGCTCCCGATGTCGCCGTAGAGGGACAATATGAGGCTGTCCTCCTCGTCGGTGAAGCGGCCGTGCCGGAGCGCCGGGCGGAGGTAGTTGAGCCACCGTAGGCGGCAGCTCTTGCCGCAGCGGTTAAGCCCTGATGATCCATGCAGGCATACCAATACCAGTTGATTAATCAGAAAGGGAAGATGAACACTCCCGTGTAATTTTTGTTATGTTTGAGGTGCTTTATACTTCTGTGAACTTTTATAACAGATCCGAGTCATTTTCACACACACACAAAAAACATCCATGCAATCCAGCCAGTGAGCAAACATTCTAATGATGTCAGGATATACTTAGTTAAATTCAAATGGAAATATTTTGTCCTTCTGCTGAAATGAAAACCAAACTAACTGAATTTCAGTGGAATTTTCAGTAATGGCTGAAATATTTCTCAGGCTGAAATTCAAAACCGTCCACACACGCTCACAAATTAGTAGGAGTGCTAGGGGAGAGCAAGTTAGCCACCTGCTTTGTGTGGCAGCGTCATCCAGTTGCCGGCATTGGCGAACCTCTGGACGAAGCTGGTGAGGATGGCGTCCTCCTCCCGCGACCACGCCCCACGCTTCACGGTCCGCCTGTCGCAGCACGGTGACCTTCCCATCGATCGCCGGAGGAGGTGCACTGGCACAAGGCCGGCTGAGGTGAGAGGTTCAGGTCGTCTCGGTGTGTCTTCTCCCGGCCGGCAGGGAAATGAACTGGTTATATATATAGACATGTATCGATCCATTGAGCACCAACGGCCCTGCTGCTGCACCGAGCAAGTTGACCAAGCATATTTTGTATAAGTATACATATGAACCTGGAATGTACAAAAAAGTTCAGGAAGCGACACTTCTTGCCGATGCGCGGGAGGCACAACACATGCTTGCTCAGACTTAACAATTTGTGCTTAAAACTAGATTGAACTTGACGTGTGTATGGTGCCAGCAAGGCCTCTTGCATATCTAAAAGAACACTTGCACGAACAGCATTCCATTCCCTCTAGTTAACAGGCAAGTCCATACCACATGTTATATTTATACTTCAGGAGTTTGACACTCAAACTTTAATAAATATAATAATAAATACAATCGCAAAAAAAACTTTAATAAATATATGACTGTGTGCATCGAATAATGCACAAGCCAGGATGATCCTTCTTTTCCAAAATAATACCAATAATAGGTCCATACCACAGTTTCGTGGATGGTGGCGTCTCCATACTTTAGTGTGTGGGTAATAGCACAATTTTCATCGAACATTTTTATTCTCGAAAAGGGGGTTACCCCGGTCTCTGTATCACAGGATGCACACGACCATAAACGTGAATCAAGTTACAGTCACCGAGCTCCAGATGGTAAAACAAATGAAAAGAAAAGAAAACACATGACCACAACCGGCTGAGAACGCAATTAGATAGCTCATCACATATTCTACGAGTGGCTCGCCAGTCAAACTGGTTGAATAAACCCTGCGTGGCCGATTCCAGCCAGCTGCACCCAGAGGAGTGCCCGCGCGTCCACATGCTGCAGTGATTCATATGACCATGACATGGAGAAGGCAATTCATATGAAGTTGCCTATTCGAACAACTTTCCGAGGTCAAGATTAATTCATAATAGCAAGCTCTTTTGCTTCGGCAAGGCCAAAGAGGTTGAGGACCAGTATGAGCAACTTTTTGGTTGCGAGTCTGGCTCGTCCCTTTCTAGTATGTTGGTATCCATATCCATCCTCGCAAGCTGCTGAATAAGGAGTGGAAGGGTATTAAGGTCCTCTTCGACAAAAAGCTAAATAGTTGGATGGGAAATCTACTACCTTACACCGGTTGTCTTGTCCTCATTTACATTGTCCTCACTAGCCTACCGATGTTTATGATATCATTTTTCAAAATACCCAAGGGGTACAAAAAGGTTAGATTAAAACTGTAGATCATGTTTATTTTGACAATGTGATGAACATAAACAAAAATATTGACTAGCTAAAAACGGGTCTTATTTTTAGGCCAAAGGATCATGATGGCCTTGGAGTTGAGGTCGTTAAACTAAAAAAAATAGATGTTTACTTAGAGTACATCTATATCTATACCTCTATACGAATATAAAAAGAGCGAGTTGCGGAGCTCTAACACATCTCACCCATTCAAGCATATATTCAATGGTCTATGTTGATCTGGTGTTAAGCGCTAACCATGTTTAGTGTGTAATTAATATCATACCTAATATGAACTTTACTGCTAACCATGTAATTCCATCTTACCTAACATTATCGTGCGGTGCAATTAATATATTTTATATTATAATATGGTAATTATATTCTATCTACTATCAACGTGCAATCAATATCTTTCCTAATATTAAGGTGCAAAGCAATTAATATATTTTCTGATATAACGTGCATTGCATGTACACGATTACTAGTGGTTATTCAAGTTACTGAATGAGGATGTGGTCTGGCACTCTGGCATGTATGCTTCGTAACAAATACCTCCACTCCAAGTCCCTATCACAAGTAAGAGCATCTCCAGCCGTTGCGCCCCCAAGACGCGCTGAAAACCGCCGCTTGGGGGCGAGCCGGCGTTATTTTAAGCTTGGGTGCTAGTGCGTTCCCAGGCGCCGCCCCCCAGGTCGCCCCCAGACGCTAATATGGGCCCAGTACCGGCGCTTTAAGCCCATTTTCGGCGCTGGATTGGCCCAATTTTTGACGCAAAACGGCCCACGCTCGACGTGTTTCGGCGCTTATTCAAGTAAAATCATCACAGAAGTAATTAGAATCATCACAGAAAATCAAATAGTTCACCACATAGTTCTACAAATTATATAGTTCAAACAAATAATAAAAACACTCATATTTCATTGCACGTCGAGCTAGGCGTTGCTCTTGAGCCTCCATAGGTGCTCCAGTAGATCATGCTGCAGCTGATGATGCACCTGTGGGTCTCGGATCTCCTGGCGCATGTTGAGGAAGGCCGTCCATGTTGCAGGGAGCTGGTGATCCACTTGGGCAAGAGGACCCTGCCTGTAATATGGTTCAGTGTCAAACACTGGCTCTTCCTGCTCGCTCTCAATGATCATGTTGTGCAAAATGACACAACAAGTTATGATCTCCCACATTTGATCTTTCGACCAAGTCTTAGCGGGGTACCGGACAACAACAAATCAAGATTGGAGCACGCCAAATGCTCGCTCGACATTCTTCCTGCAAGCCTCCTGAACCTTCGAAAAGTGGGAGTTCTTGCCTCCTGGCACGGGGCTTGAGATAGTCTTCACAAATGTTGACCATCTCGGATAGATGCCATCTGCTAGGTAGTATCCCTTGTTGTATTGGTGCCCATTGATCTCGAAGTTCACCGGAGGAGAATGGCCCTCGACGAGCTTGGCAAAAACAGGAGAGCACTGCAGCACGTTGATGTCATTGTGAGTTCCTGGCATACCAAAAAAAGTATGCCAAATCTAGAGGTCCCGTGTGGCCACTGCCTCAAGTATCACACTGCAAGCTCCTTTGGCACCTTTGTACATCCCCTGCCAAGCAAACGGGCAGTTCTTCCATACCCAATGCATGCAGTCGATGCTTCCAAGCATATTAGGAAATCCTCTTGCTTCATTCTGTGCCAGGATCCGAGCAGTGTCTTCAGCATTGGGTGATCGCAAGTACCTCGGTCCAAACACTGCCACCACAGCCCTGCAGAACTTGTAGGTGCACTCAATGATCGTGGACTCGGCCATGCGCCCATAGTCGTCGAGTGAATCACCTGGAGCCCCGTATGCAAGCATTCTCATAGCTGTCGTGCACTTCTGGATTGAGGTGAATCCAAGTGTGCCGGTGCAATCCTTCTTGCACCTGAAGTAGTTGTCGTACTCCCTGGGTTCATTGACTATCCTGAGGAAAAGCTTTCGGCCCATCCGATAACGGCGCCGGAAAACTTTGTCGCCGTGCAGTGGAGCGTCGGCGAAGTAGTCGGAGTAGAGCATGCAATAGCCTTCGAGCTGATGCCGGTTCTTTGCTTTCCGTCGCCCCGGCGCCGAGCCGCCTCGCCTCGGCTTTGCATCGTCGGCAAGCAAGCCGCCCAGGGCGGCGAGGACCATGAGGTGTTCTTCGTCCTGGGCGGCGGCGTCGGCTTCCTCCTCGAGCAACGCCGCGAGCACCTCCTCGTCGTCGGAGTCCATCGCGGCCGAGGCAGGCAAAGCACCGAACACGTAGCGTGCGTCGTGCGCAGACTCGTCGGCGGGCGCCGGAGCGGCGAGGGGAACTCGAGGAAAGTGGGGGGGAGAGGGCGTCAGGGGGGGATCTTTCTTTGTTTCACGGAGAGGAACGGCGAGATAGCTGCGACGGCGGCGGAGAGGTGGCTGGCGACGCCGGGATCGGCAAGGTGTCGGGGAAGGAGAGGGCAAAACAGGGCGAATCAGTGCGACTTTTTGCCTGGCAGTGGGGTCCCGGGTGATTTTCCCTTCCGCCGGTGCCCCCAAGCGCCCCCAGTGCACCGGGTTCGGCCTGGGCGCGCCGGCTCAGAAAACGGGCTGATCCGGCGGATTTCGGCGTCTTGGGGGCGCTACTGGGCCATTTTTTCGGCGCCGGCGCTAAAAAAAGCGGCCTGGGGGCGTCTTGGGGGCGCGGCTGGAGATGCTCTAACAGTGATATATTTGATGTATGTGATGTGATGCTGTTTATTCTACTCAACGTATATCATTTGTACCATGGTAATTTTAGACATCCATGTATTTTTTACCAAAGAATAACACTGCTAAGGACCATCAGAAATGCTATCACATTTATTGCCCAAAAAATAAGAAGAACAAAAAACAGCTACATGTAGTGCATTTTTTTTAAAACAATGGCAAAAGCTTTGCTAGATTTGATTATTTAAGAAAGAAGAGTGTGTAGTGCACGTAAGAAAGAAGAACAAAAAACAAGTGGAGTACTCTTCAGGTATTACAACCCCAAAGGGTTCCATACTCGCAGTATTCCACAACGTCGCCCCTCTTCTGATATTGGAGAAAATAGTCGATGGCATGGTTGAGACATGATTGTGGCTGTTCTACACCCACGCACACCCCCGGTGCACCCACGATAAGAAAAACTTAGCAAAACATTTCAAAAAAAATCTGAAATTTTATGAATGTGATTACGTCTAAAACATTAGCCCATAATTGCATCCACCAAGTATCAGATTTTTTTGATTTTTTTTACTATTTTGTTTCGAATTTACTGTTCATTGCATGGGTGCACCGAAGGTGGTTGCAGCCACTACTTTCCCTTGAGACATTCCAAATCATCCAAGAGACAATCATGAAAAGCAAATCCATGGCCTTTTAATTGGTAAGTTAAGAGAAGGAAGACAAATTAACATATAGCCCCTTTCATGTACGTCGGTATCCTGGCATGACTAGGTCAACCGATTAGTTGCTTAATAATGCAATAAATTATGGGCAGACATATATGTTAAATAGGCAATTTCATAAACTTTTCTCACCAATGAATGGATGTTGATTTCTTTAACACCTAGAGCCCACAGGTAGAATCTAAGGGTGTGTACACTTTGAAGACACGCAGCAACCACAATAAATGTGTTATACAATGGACTATCTCTCAGTGTTTGAATATCTCTATAAAACTAAGTGGCGATAGAATTTTCTGCGAAGCAGTAAAAGTAACCCCTTAGTCACCCAAATGTGGACCTTTTCATCGAGTTATTCTTTACAGCAACTTGATTTCGAAATAAAATAGATCCATGTAATAGATGGAAACCTTCAGGCTTCAGCTGATGTGATAACGTCTGCATTACACTACATCAACTCTTATTGCCTAAGTAATAGTGTAACATTTAAAAACGAAAAATGGTGCTGATCTACGCAGCCTCACATGCATTTGAATTGTCAAGTTTGAAAAGATGGCATGATTTGAGCCACCGGTTGTAAAGGCCGTTATCACGTTGTTCAATAATATAGCATTATAAGCTAGTGTATCTAATCTGGCAAGAAGGTCCTAGGAAACTACATGGTACAGATAAATATATGAAACAATCAACATGTACGCCATCCATGGACCTTGAAAGTGCCAGTTTTGTGCGATTAATGAAATGCGAGCAGGGTATGCCTGTTTAGAATACTCAACTAAACTGTTTTTTACTATATGGCAGATCATGATGTTTCAGACAAGAGCGTGTTGGGAGGAATAATGTACGAGGATTACTTGGCGCCTTGATGTTGATTGATAACCTGATCTCAGAAAATGTAAAAAGAATAGGTGTAGTGTGTAATAACATCTGTAGCGGGGTTTTCTGGCTTATACTGACTTAGATTTTGTTTTAAACCCGTACTTACGAATAGCGTTGCTCTTCTGGAGAAAAGGGGTAGACCCACACAGCCAGAAGGAACATATGAGGACAAGCAATCAAGTCACCGGCACCAAGATTTGTTAACAATAAAAATACTTTTCCAAATGTATGACGAACACTTTTCAAATATGTGATGATCATTTTTTTTCTTCAGTTTTTCATAATACAGGACATTTTTAATATTTAATTTTTTTAACAATATTTGCATGAGCATATTCGTTCTCGGATTTCTTTTCTGTGCTGTTGATAACATTTTTTAAAAGCTTTTAATACATTGTTTACGAGAAAAAATGGGAGACTTACTAAATGGGCCACTCCACTTTCGGTCCATGTAGGCTTTGTCCTCGTACTTTTTGAGTTGGGCAACTTTTCTTCGAAGTTGTTATTTTTTGTAGCAACGCGCAAAGTTTGAAAAGAAGATTTTTTTTAAAAAACTAAGAGAAATTTCAAAAAATAAAGCAAAATCGTTAACATATTTCGAAGAAAACAATTTTTAGAATTCCTGAACATTTACTGAAATAGCGAACATTTATAGAATTTCGAGAACAAAAAAAATGGATAATGGGAACAATTTTTGTAAAGCGCAAACATATATTGAAATTCCCGAACAATGTTTTTAAAACTCGAACATTTATAGAATTTTGGGAACAAAAATTGATAATGTAAACATGTTTTGAATTTTTAAGTATTTTTTTAAAAGCACGAACATTTTTTGTAAACACGAACAATATTTTGATATGTGAGACGATTTTTAATATTCTGAACAGTTTTCAATATTAGTAACATTTTGTGAGTTGTTGAACAATTTTTGAGAAGCATGAACAATTTTTGAAATCCCCGAACATAATTTGAAAAAAGGAACATATTTAAAATTTCTTAACATTTTTAAAAAAACACTAACATTTTTTGAAAACACAAACATTTGTTGAATTTATGAACAAAAATCAGAAACCATGATAAATTTTGAAGTTTTGAAAACAATTTAAAGAATACGAACATTTTTTTGAAACCTTCATGAATTTCTAGAAATTTTGAAACAATTTTTAAAAACAAGATTTTTTTTCGAAAAAATGGGAACATTTGTTTGCTTTTTCAGAAAATCCTAAACATTTTTGTAGAACTAGGAACTTGTGTTGAAAAGGAAAAAAGAAACAAATAACGAAAAACAAAAAGAAAGGAAAAGAAACAGAAAAAAAGAAAAGAAACAGAAAAGTGAAAAGTGAAAAGTGAAAAAAAAACGATGAAGGAAACGAAAACCCGGTTTAGGGAACTTTCTAGAAGGTTCACAAAATGGGATTGGGCAGTTGCTAACGTATCTACTTAAGTGGGCCGGCCCAAGCAGCGACCCTCGGAAGTTCCCCTGTGTGAAGCGTCGGCATTTTGCCCCAATGAGCGGCCAATAGGAAATTTCGGAGGATGCCGCCCTTGTTGGGGAACGTAGTATTTCAAAAATTTCCTACGATCACGTAAGATCTATCTAGTAGAAGCATAGCAACGAATGGGCAGAGTGTGTCTACGTACCCTCGTAGACCGAAAGCGGAAGCGTCTAGTGACGCGGTTGATATAGTCGAACGTCTTCGCGATCCAACCGATCCAAGCACCGAACGTACGGCACCTCCGCGTTCAGCACACATTCAGATCGATGACGTCCCACGAGCTCTTGATCCAGTTGGCGTCACGGGAGAGTTTCGTCAGCACGACGGCGTGGTGACGGTGATGATGAAGTTAGCGGCACACGGCTTCTCCTAAGCACTGCAACGATATGACCGAGGTGTGTATCTGTGGAGAGGGGACCGCACATGGCTAAAATTAACTTGTGTGTCCATGGGGTGCCCCCTGGCCACGTATATAAATGATGGAGGGAGGAGGAGGCCGGCCCTGATAGGGCGCGCGAAAGTGTGGAGTCCTACTAGGAGTCCCTAGTCCTAGTAGGATTCCACCTCCCACATGGAATAGGAAAAGGGGAAGGGAGAAGGAGAAGGAAGGAAGGGTGCGCCCCCTTTCCTAGTCTAATTCGGACCAGTCCATGGAGAAGGGACGCAGCCACCCTTGAGGCCTTTGTCTCCTTTCTCGCATGGCCCATTAAGGCCCACTACGAATTCCCGTAACTTTTCGGTGCTCCGAAAAATACTCGAATCACTCGGAACCTTTCCGATGTCCGAATATAGCCTTCCAATATATCGATCTTTACGTCTCGACCATTTCGAGACTGTTTGTCATGTCCGTGATCTCATACGGGACTCCAAACAAACGTCGGTCATCAAATCACATAACTCATAATACAAATCATCATCGAACGTTAAGCGTGCGGACCCTATGGGTTCGAGAACTATGTAGACATGACCGAGACACATCTCCGGTCAATAACCAATAGCGGAACCTGGATGCTCATATTGGCTCCTACATATTCTATGAAGATCTTTATTGGTCAAAACCGCATAACAACATACGTTGTTCCATTTGTCAACGGTATGTTAATTGCCCGAGATTCGATCGTCGGTATCATCATACCTAGTTCAATCTCGTTACCGGCAAGTCTATTTACTCGTTCCGTAATGCATCATCCCGCAACTAACTCATTAGTCACATTGCTTGCAAGGCTTATAGTGATGTGCATTACCGAGACGGCCCAGAGATACCTCTCCGACAATCGGAGTGACAAATCATAATCTCGATCTATGCCAACTCAACAAACACCATCGGAGACACCTGTAGAGCATCTTTATAATCACCCAGTTACGTTGTGACGTTTGATAGCACACAAAGTGTTCCTCCGGTATTCAGGAGTTGCATAATCTCATAGTCATAGGAACATGTATAAGTCATGAAGGAAGCAATAGCAACATACTACACGATCAAATGCTAAGCTAACGGAATGGGTCAAGTCAATCACATCATACTCTAATGATGTGATCCCGTTCATCAAATGACAACTCATGTCATGGCTAGGAAACTTAACCATCTTTGATTAACGAGCTAGTCAAGTAGAGGCATACTAGTGACACTCTGTTTGTCTATGTATTCACACATGTACTAAGTTCCCGGTTAATACAATTATAGCATGAATAATAAACATTTGTCATGATATAAGGAAATAAATAATAACTTTATTATTGCCTCTAGGGTATATTTCCTTCAGTCTCCCACTTGCACTAGAGTCAATAATCTAGTTTGCATGTGATTTAACACCAATAGTTCACATCCTCATGTGATTTAACACTTTATAGTTCACATCGCCATGTGACCAATACCCAAAAGGATTACTAGAGTCAATAATCTAGTTCATATCGCCATGTGATTAACACCCAAAGAGTACTAAGGTGTGATCATGTTTTGCTTGTGAGAGAGGTTTAGTCAATGGGTCTGCCACATTCAGATCCGTATGTATTTTGCAAATTTCTATGTCTACAATGCTCTGCACAGAGCTACTCTAGCTAAATGCTCCCACTTTTAATATGTATTCAGATCGAGACTCATAGTCATCCAGATTGGTGTCAAAGCTTGCATTGACGTAACTCTTAATTTACGACGAACTCTTTGTCACCTCCATTACCGAGAAATATTTCCTTAGTCCTCTAAGGATAATTTTGACCGATGTCCAGTGATCTACTCCTAGATAAAAATTATACTCCCTTGCCACACTCAGGGCAGGGCATACAATAGGTCTGGTATACATCATGGCATACTTTATAGAACCTATGGCTGAGGCATAGGGAATGACTTTCATTCTCTCTCTATCTTTTGTTGTGGTCGGGCTTTGAGTCTTACTCAACTTCAGACCTTGCAACACAGGAAAGAACTCTTTCTTTGACTGTTCCATTTTGAACTACTTGAAAAACTTGTCAAGGTATGTACTTATTGAAAAAACTTATCAAGCGTCTTGATCTATCTCTATAGATCTTGATGCTCAATATGTAAGCAGCTTCACTGAGGTCTTTCTTTGAAAAGCTCCTTTCAAACACTCATTTATGCTTTCTAGAAAATTCTACATCATTTCCGATCGACAAAATGTCATTCACATATACTTATCAGAAAGGATGTAGTGCTCCCACTCACTTTCCTGGAAATACAGGCTTCACGCAAGTCTGTATAAAACTATATGCTTTGATCAACTTATCAAAGCGTATATTCCAACTCCGAGATGCTTGCACCAGTCCATAGATGGATCGCTGGAGCTTGCACATTTTGTTAGCACCTTTAGGATTGGCAAAACCTTCTGGTTGCATCATATACAACTCTTCTTTAATAAATCCATTAAAGAACGCAGTTTTGTTATCCATTTGTCAGATTTCATAAAATGCGGCAATTGCTAAGATGATTCGGACAGACTTAAGCATCGCTACGAGTGAGAAAATCTTATCGTAGTCAACACCTTGAACTTGTCGAAAACCTTTCGCAACAAGTCGAGCTTTGTAGACAGTAACATTACCATCGAAGTCAGTTTTCCTCTTAAAGATCCATTTATTTTCAATGGCTTGCCGATCATCGGGCAAGTCAACCAAAGTCCACACTTTGTTCTCATAAATGGATCCCATCTCAGATTTCATGGCCTCAAGCCATTTTGCGGAATCTGGACTCATCATCGCTTCCTCATAGTTCGTAGGTTCATCATGGTCTAGTAACATGACCTCCAGAACTAGGTTACCGTACCACTCTGGTGCGGAACGCACTCTGGTTGACCTACGAGGTTCAGTAGTAACTTGATCTGAAGTTTCATGATCATCATCATTAGCTTCCTCGCTGATTGGTGTAGGAATCACTAGAAGTAGTTTCTGTGATGTATTACTTTCCAATTCGGGAGAAATTACAATTACCTCATTAAGTTCCACTTTCCTCCCACTCACTTCTTTCGAGAGAAACTCCTTCTCTGGAAAGTATCCATTTTTAGCAACGAATATCTTGCCTTTGGATCTGTGATAGAAGTTGTACCCAACAGTTTCCTTTGGGTATCCTATGAAGACACATTTCTACGATTTCGATTCGAGCTTATCAGGTTGAAACATTTTCACATAAGCATCGTTGCCCCAAACTTTAAGAAACGACAGCTTAGGTTTCTTGCCAAACCATGGTTCATACGGTGTCGTCTCAATGGATTTAGATGGTGCCCTATTTAACGTGAATGCAGCTGTCTCTAATGCATAAGCCCAAAACGATAGTGGTAAATCGGTAAGAGACATCATAGATCGCACCATATCTAATAAAGTGCGGTTACGACGTTCGGACACACCATTACGCTGTGGTGTTCTAGGTGGCGTGAGTTGTGAAACTATTTCACATTGTTTTAAATGAAGGCCAAACTCATAACTCAAATATTCGCCTCCGCGATCAGATCATAGAAACTTTATTTTCTTGTTACGGTGATTCTCTACTTCACTCTGAAATTCTTTGAACTTTTCAAATGTTTCAGACTTGTGCCTCATCAAGTAGATATACACATATCTGCTCAAATCATCAATGAAGGTCAAAAAATAACGATACCCGCCGCGAGCCTCAACACTCATTGGTCCGCATACATCAGTATGTATGTGTTGGAAATATGCCTTAGAGGCAATAATAAATTGGTTATTATTATATTTCCTTGTTCATGATAATTTTTTATTATCCATGCTAGAATTGTATTGATAGGAAACTCAGATACATGTGTGGATACATAAACAAACACCTTGTCCCTAGTGAGCCTCTAGTTGACTGGCTCGTTGATCAATAGATGGTTGCGGTTTCCTGACCATGGACATTGGATGTCGTTGATAACGGGATCACATCATTAGGAGAATGATGTGATGGACAAGACCCAATCCTAAGCCTAGCACAAGATCGTGTAGTTCGTATGCTAAATCTTTTCTAAATGTCAAGTATCTTTTCCTTAGACCATGAGATTGTGCAACTCCCGGATACCGTAGGAATGCTTTGGATGTACCAAACGTCACAACGTAACTGGGTGGCTATAAAGGTGCACTACGGGTATCTCCGAAAGTGTCTGTTGGGTTGGCATGAATCGAGACTGGGATTTGTCACTCCGTGTGACGGAGAGGTATCTCTGGGCCCACTCGGTAGGACATCATCAGAATGTGCACAATGTGATCAAGGAGTTGATCACTGATACGTCCAAAACGTATCTATAATTTCTGCTTGCTCCATGCCTCTTTTGTGTGATATTGCTATGATATTTATACACTTCCATACACTTTTGATCATATTTGGACTAACCTATTAACTCAGTGCACCCCAGTGCCAGTTTCTGTTTTCTGCTGTTTTTGTATTTCAGGTTTTCCCATCACGTAAACTGCCAGAAAAATCCCGGAAAAATTATATAAAAAATCAGCGTTCCGGAAGCTTCCTTGCGGCCAAAGTAGGGCCGGAGGGGGGCCACCAGGGCTCCAGGCGCCCTGGTGGCGCGGTCCCCCTCCTGTTCGCGCCGGGGGGGCGCCTGGGCCCCCCAGGTCTCCGCTGATGCCCCCCTTTGGCATATATTTACACCGCGTCCCGAAACCCTCGAGGACGGAACCCTTTTTCGCGATCTCATCTCTGTTCCGCCGCCGCCGCGCTTCCAAGATCGGGAGCACCAGGAGAACTCTTCCCGGCACCCTGCCGGAGGGGAGGATCACCACCGGGAGCCTCTCCACCACCATGGACGCCTCCCGGATGAGTTGTGAGTAGTCTCCCTTGGACCATGGGTCCATGACCAGTAGCTATGTGATGTTCTCCTCCCCTCTTTGTTCTTCACTAATTAGACCTCGTGAGCTGCCCTACATGATCGAGGCACATATGTAATCCTTATGCTGTTGCTATGTTGAGTTTGCTGGGATCCGATGGATTATGAGATTATGTTCATATTGTGTGTGAGTAATATATTTGATTTACCTCTTTTATATTTATGTTCTTGAGTAATTCTTGCATGTTCTCCGTTGTTGTTTATTGCTTTGGCCGAGTAGTAGGTAGTAACTCCAAGAGGGAACGTTATGCTTGATTGTGGGTTCATGCCCCTCGATGACTAGTTTGAGTGACAGAAACATGAGTCTAGGGGATGTGCTGTTGCCACAAGGGGGAAAACAACGGTGCTTGTACTCGCGGGTGCAAGGATTGTTTACTTTACGCAAAGTTCTTTTAATGCAGTTGTCTGTTGCTTTGAGTTTACACTATGGGTGGGACTCGCAACTTAATACCAGCGAGATGTTCTGGATAGATATCTCAAGGTGGATGATTAGTAGTAGATGCAGATGGATTTCGGTCTACTTACCTTGGCGTACCGCCCATGCTTTTGAGCCTCAACCTTCCTTGCAGCATAGTTAGCATTGGTTTGCGCACATAATTCTGTCAATTGCCCAGCTGTAATTCGTTTACCTCACATAGCTGTTTTATCGTCTCTTGGGAGAGAGACATCACTAGTGAACATCATGGGACCCCGGTCCATATTACCATCACTGATCACATCCGCTATTTACTTCCTGTTTTTACTTACTAGTTGCAGCAATACCTATCACTATTATCTCTTGCGTTTGATTCTTTGTAAACGACAAGGCCGGAGGGATTGACAACATCTCTGTACTCGTTGGGAGCAAAGTTATTTGTATCTGTGTGCAGGTCCAGTTAATTGCTAAGTATCTGGCGCCATTAGCAGTTGACACCTTCTTGTTGATGAAGGAAATATGCCCTAGAGGCAATAATAAAGTTATTATTTATTTCCTTATATCATGATAAATGTTTATTATTCATGCTAGAATTGTATTAACCGGAAATTTAATACATGTGTGAATACATAGACAAAACAGAGTGTCCCTAGTATGCCTCTACTAGACTAGCTCATTGATCAAAGATGGTTATGTTTCCTAGCCATAGACATGAGTTGTCATTTGATCAACGGGATCACATCATTAGGAGAATGATCTGATGGACAAGACCCATCCGTTAGCTTAGCACTATGATCGTTAAAGTTTTACTGCTATTGCTTTCTTCATGACTTATACATGTTCCTATGACTATGAGATTATGCAACTCCCGAATACCGGAGGAACACTTTGTGTGCTACCAAACGTCACAACGTAACTGGGTGATTATAAAGGTACTCTACAGGTGTCTCCGAAGGTACTTGTTGGGTTGGCGTATTTCGAGATTAGGATTTGTCACTCCGATTATCGGAGAGGTATCTCTGGGCCCACTCGGTAATGCACATCACTATAAGCCTTGCAAGCATTGCAGCTAATGAGTTAGTTGCGGGATGATGTATTACGGAACGAGTAAAGAGACTTGTTGGTAACGAGATTGAACTAGGTATTGAGATACCGACGATCGAATCTCGGGCATGTAACATACCGATGACAAAGGGAACAATGTATGTTGTTATGCGGTTTGACCGATAAAGATCTTCGTAGAATATGTGGGAGCCAATATGAGCATCCAGGTTCCGCTATTGGTTATTGACCGGAGACGTGTCTCGGTCATGTCTACATAGTTCTCGAACCCGTAGGGTCCGCACGCTTAAGGTTTCGATGATAGTTTTATTATGAGTTTATGAGTTTTGATGTACCGAAGGAGTTCGGAGTCCCGGATGAGATCGGGGACATGACGATGAGTCTCAAAATGGTCGAGACGTAAAAATCGATATATTGGACGACTATATTCGGACATCGGAAAGGTTCCGAGTGATTCGGGTATTTTCGGAGTACCCGGGAGTTACGGGAATAGAGGAGAGAGGCCAAAAGGAAGGAGGCGTGCACCCCCCTTCTGGTCCGAATTGGACAAGGGGTGCAGCCCCCTTTTCCTTCTCCCTCTCCCCCTCTTTCCTTCTCTCCTACTCCGGAAAGGAAAGGGGAATCCTACTAGGACTTGGGAGTCCTAGTAGGACTCCCGACACTTGGTGCGCCCCCCCTAGGGCCGGCCTCTCCCTCCCTCCTTTATATACGGGGGCAGGGGGGCACCTCTAGACACAACAATTGATCTCTTGATCTCTTAGCCGTGTGCGGTGCCCCCCTCCACCATAGTTCTCCTCGATAAATATTGTAGCGGTGCTTAGGCGAAGCCCTGCGACGGTATAACATCAAGATCGTCACCACGCCGTCGTGCTGACGGAACTCTCCCTCGACACTGGGCTGGATCGGAGTTCGAGGGACGTCATCAAGCTGAACGTGTGCTAGAACTCGGAGGTGTCGTAGTTTCGGTGCTTGATCGGTCGGGCCGTGAAGACGTACGACTACATCAACCGCGTTGTTCTAACGCTTCCGCTTTCGGTCTACGAGGGTACGTAGACTCACTCTCCCCTCTCGTTGCTATGCATCTGGTAGATAGATCTTGCGTGATCGTAGGAAATTTTTAAAATACTACGTTCCCCAACAGTGGCATCATGAGCCAGGTCTATGCGTAGATGATATGCACGAGTAGAACACAATGAGTTGTGGGCGATACTAGTCATACTGCTTACCAGCATGTCATACTTTGCTTCGGCGGTATTGTGAGATGAAGCGGCCCGGACAGACATTACGCGTACGCTTACGCGAGACTGGTTTCACCGTTACGAGCACTCGTTGCTTAAAGGTGACTGGCGGGTGTCTGTCTCTCTCACTTTAGCTGAATCAAGTGTGGCTACGCCCGGTCCTTGTGAAGGTTAAAACATCACATACTTGACGAAACATCGTTGTGGTTTTGTATGCGTAGGTAAGAACGGTTCTTGCTAAGCCCGTAGCAGCCACGTAAAACTTGCAACAACAAAGTAGAGGACGTCTAACTTGTTTTTGTAGTGCATGTTGTGATGTGATATGGTCAAGACATGATGAGTTATACGGTTTTGTATGAGATGATCATGTTTTGTAATGTTATCGGCAACTGGCAGGAGCCATATGGTTGTCGCTTTATTGTATGAAATGCAATCGCCATGTAATTGCTTTACTTTATCACTAAGCGGTAGCGATAGTCGTAGAAGCAATAGTTGGCGAGACGACAACGATGCTACGATGGAGATCAAGGTGTCGCGCCGGTGACGAAGGTGATCATGACGGTGTTTTGGAGATGGAGATCAAAAGCACAAGATGATGATGGCCATATCATGTCACATATTTTGATTGCATGTGATGTTTATCTTATTATGCTTCTTATTTGGCTTAGAACGACGGTAGCATTATAAGATGATCCCTTACTAAATTTCAAGGTATAAGTGTTCTCCCTGAGTATGCACCGTTGCGAAAGTTCGTCGTGCCGAGACACCACGTGATGATCGGGTGTGATAAGCTCTACGTTCAAATACAACGGGTGTAAGCCAGTTTTGCACACGCAGAATACTCGGGTTAAACTTTACGAGCCTAGCATATGCAGATATGGCCTCGGAACACTGGAGACCGAAAGGTCGAGCGTGAATCATATAATAGATATGATCAACATAAGATGTTCACCATTGAAACTACTCCATCTCACGTGATGATCGGACATGGTTTAGTCAATTTGGATCACGTGATCATTTAGATGACCGAAGGGATGTCTATCTAAGTGGGAGTTCCTTAATATGATTAAATTGAACTTTAATTTATCATGAACTTAGTCCTCGTAGTATTAGCATATCTATGTTGTAGATCAATAGCTCGCGATTTTGCTCCCCGTTTATTTTTTATATGTTCCTAGAGAAAACTAAGTTGAAAGATGTTAGTAGCAATGATGCAGAATTGTTCCGTGATCTGAGGATTATCCTCATTGCTGCACAGAGAATTATGTCCTTGATGCACCGCTAGGTGACATACCTATTGCAGGAGCAGATGTAGACATTATGAACGTTTTGACAAAAGCTCGGTATGATGACTACTTGATAGTTTAAGTGCACCATGCTTTATGGCTTAGAATCGGGACTTCAAAAACGTTTTGAACGCCACAGAGTCAGAGCATATAAGATGTTCCAAGAGTTGAAATTAGTATTTCATACTCATGCCCGTGTCGAGAGGTATAAGACTTCTGACAGTACTTTGCCTACAAGATGGAGGAGAATAGCTCAACCAGTGAGCATGTGCTCAGATTGTCTGGGTACTACAATTACTTAAATCAAGTGGGAGTTAATCTTCCAGATAAGATAGTAATTGACAAAGTTCTCTAGTCACTATCACCAAGTTAGTAGAACTTCGTGATGAACTATAATATGCAAGGGATGACGAAAGGAATTCCCGAGCTCTTCGCAATGCTGAAGTCGGCGAAGGTAGAAATCATGAAAAAGCATCAAGTGTTGATGGTTAACAAGACCACTTGTTTCAAGTAAAGGGCAAAGGGATAGAAGGGGAACTTCAAGAAGAATGACAAGCAAGTTGTCACTCCCGTGAAGAAACCCAAAGCTAAAACTCAAGCCTGAAACTAAGTGCTTCTACTGCAAAGGAAATGGTCACTGGAAGTGGAACTGCCCTAGATACTTGGCGGATAAGAAGGATGGCAAAGTGAACAAAGGTATATTTTGATATACAGATTATTGATGTGTACTTTACTAGTGTTCATAGCAACCCCTGGGTATTTGATACCGGTTCAGTTGCTAAAATTAGTAACTCGAAACGAGAATTGCAGAATGGACAGAGACTAGTTAAAGGTGAAGTGACGATGTGTGTTGGAAGTGGTTCCAAGATTGATATGATCATCATCGCACACTCCCTATACTTTCGGATTAGTGTAAAACCTAAATAAATGTTATTTGGCATTTACGTTGAGCATGAATATGATTTGATCATATTTGTTGCAATACAGTTATTCATTTAAAGTCATAGAATAATTGTTATTCTGTTTACATGAATAAAACCTTCGATGGTCATACACCCAATGAAAATAGTTTGTTGGATCTCGATCGTGGTGATACACATATTCATAATATTGAAGCCAAAAGATGCAAGGTTAATAATGATAGTGCAACTTATTTGTGGCACTGCTGTTTAGGTCATAATGGTGTAAAGCGCATGAAGAAACTCCATAGTGATGGACTTTTGGAATCACTTGATTATGAATCACTTGGTGCTTGCGAACCATGCCTCATGGGCAAGATGACTAAAACTCCGTTCTCCGGAACAATGGAGCGAGCAACAGATTTGTTGGAGATCATACATACAGATGTATGTGGACCAATGAGTGTTGAAGCTCGCGGCGGGTATCGTTATTTTCTGACCTTCACTGATGATTTGAGCAGATATGGGTATATCTACTTAATGAAGCACAAGTCTAAAACATTTGAAAAGTTCAAAGAATTTCAGAGTGAAGTGGAGAATCATCGTAACAAGAAAATAAGAGTTTCTACGATATGATCGTAGAGGTAAAAATTTTGAGTTAGCGAGTTTGGCCTTCAGTAAAAACAATGTGAAATAGTTTCACTACTCACGCCACCTGGAACACCATAGTGTAATGGTGTGTCCGAACGTCATAACCGTACTTTATTAGATATCGTGCGATCGATGATGTCTCTTACCGATCTACCACTATCGCTTTTGGGGTTATGCATTAGAGACAGATACATTCACGTTAAATAGGGCACCATCTAAATCCGTGGAGATGACACCGTATGAACTGTGGTTTGACGAGAAACCTAAGCTGTCATTTCTTTAAGTTTGGGACTGCGATGCTTATGTGAAAAAGTTTCAACATGATAAGCTCGAACCCAAATCGGAGAAGTAAATCTTCATAGGATACCCAAAAGAAACTGTTGGGTACACCTTCTATCACAGATCCGAAGACAAGGTCTTTTTTGCTAAGAGTGGATCCTTTCTAGAGAAGGAGTTTCTCTCGAAAGAAGTGAGTGGGAGGAAAGTGGAACTTGATGAGGTAATTGTACCTTCTCCCGAATTGGATAGTAGTACATCACAGAAACTGGTTCCAGTGATTCCTACACCAATTAGTGAGGAAGCTAATGATGATGATCATGAAACTTCGGATCAAGTTACTGCTGAACTTCGTAGATCAACCAGAGTATGTTCCGCACCAGAGTGGTACGGCAACCCGGTTCTGGAAGTCATGTTACTGGACCATGATGAACCTACGAACTATGAGGAAGCGATGATGAGCCCAGATTCCGCAAAATGGCTTGAGACCATGAAATCTGAGATGGGATCCATGTATGAGAACAAAGTGTGGACTTTGGTTGACTTGCCCGATGGTCGGCAAGCCATCGAAAATAAATGGATCTTCAAGAGGAAGACTGACGCTGACAGTAATGTTACTGTTTACAAAGCTCGACTTGTTGCGAAAGTTTTTCAACAAGTTCAAGGAGTTGACTACGATGAGACTTTCTCACCCGTAGCGATGCTTAAGTCTGTCCGAATCATGTTAGCAATTGCCGCATTTTATGAAATCTGGCAAATGGATAACAAAACTGCATTCTTTAATGGATTTATTAAAGAAGACTTGTATATGATGCAATCAGAAAGTTTTGTCAATCCTAAAGGTGCTAACAAAATGTGCAAGCTCCAGCGATCCATCTATGGACTGGTGCAAGCATCTCGGAGTTGGAATATACGCTTTGATAAGTTGATCAAAGCATATAGATTTATACAGACTTGCGGTGAAGCCTGTATTTACAAGAAGTGAGTGGGAGCACTACAACCTTTCTGATAAGTATATGTGAATGACATATTGTCGATCGGAAATGATGTAGAATTTTCTGGAAAGCATAAAGGAGTGTTTGAAAGGAGTTTTTCAAAGAAAGACCTTGGTGAAGCTGCTTACATATTGGGCATCAAGATCTATAGAGATAGATCAAGACGCTTGATAAGACTTTCGATGAGTACATACCTTGATATGATTTTGAAGTAGTTCAAAATGGATCAGTCAAAGAAGGAGTTCTTACCTGACTTGTAAGGTGTGAAGTTGAGTAAGACTCAAAGCCAGACCACGGCAGAAAAATATAGAGAGAATGAAAGTCATTCCCTATGCCTCAGCCATAGGTTCTATAAAGTATGCCATGCTGTGTACCAAACATGTTGTGTACCTTGCCATGAGTTTGTCAAGATGGTACAATAGTGATCCAGGAGTAGATCACTGTACAGCGGTCAAAATTATCCTTAGTAACTGGATGACTAAGGAAATGTTTCTCGATTATGGAGGTGATAAAGAGTTCGTCGTAAAGGGTTACGCCGATGCAAGCTTTGACACTAAATCCAGCTGACTCTAAGTATCAATCTGGATGCGTATTGAAAGTGGGAGCAATTAGCTAGAGTAGCTCCATGCAGATCATTGTAGACACATAGACATTTGCGAAATACATATGGATCTGAATGTGACAGACCCGTTGACTAAAATTTTCTCACGAAGCAAAACATGATCACACCTTAGTACTCTTTGGGTGTTAATCACATAGCGATGTGAACTAGATTATTGACTCTAGTAAAGCCTTTGGGTGTTAATCACATGACGATGTGAACTATCGGTGTTAAATCACATGGCGATGTGAACTAGATTATTGACTCTAGTGCAAGTGGGAGACTGAAGGAAATATGCCCTAGAGGCAATAATAAAGTTATTATTTATTTCCTTATATCATGATAAATATTTATTATTCATGCTAGAATTGTATTAACCGGAAACTTAATACATGTGTGAATACATAGACAAAACAGAGTGTCCCTAGTATGCCTCTACTAGACTAGCTCATTGATCAAAGATGGTTATGTTTCCTAGCCATAGACATGAGTTGTCATTTGATCAACGGGATCACATCATTAGGAGAATGATCTGATGGACAAGACCCATCCGTTAGCTTAGCACTATGATCGTTTAAGTTTTACTGCTATTGCTTTCTTCATGACTTATACATGTTCCTATGACTATGAGATTATGCAACTCCCGAATACCGGAGGAACACTTTGTGTGCTACCAAACGTCACAACGTAACTGGGTGATTATAAAGGTACTCTACAGGTGTCTCCGAAGGTACTTGTTGGGTTGGCGTATTTCGAGATTAGGATTTGTCACTCCGATTATCGGAGAGGTATCTCTGGGCCCACTCGGTAATGCACATCACTATAAGCCTTGCAAGCATTGCAGCTAATGAGTTAGTTGCGGGATGATGTATTACGGAACGAGTAAAGAGACTTGTTTGTAACGAGATTGAACTAGGTATTGAGATACCGACGATCGAATCTCGGGCATGTAACATACCGATGACAAAGGGAACAATGTATGTTGTTATGCGGTTTGACCGATAAAGATCTTCGTAGAATATGTGGGAGCCAATATGAGCATCCAGGTTCCGCTATTGGTTATTGACCGGAGACGTGTCTCGGTCATGTCTACATAGTTCTCGAACCCGTAGGGTCCGCACGCTTAAGGTTTCGATGATAGTTTTATTATGAGTTTTGATGTACCGAAGGAGTTCGGAGTCCCGGATGAGATCGGGGACATGACGAGGAGTCTCAAAATGGTCGAGACGTAAAAATCGATATATTGGACGACTATATTCGGACATCGGAAAGATTCCGAGTGATTCGGGTATTTTCGAAGTACCGGGGAGTTACGGGAATAGAGGAGAGAGGCCAAAAGGAAGGAGGCGTGCACCCCCCTTCTGGTCCGAATTGGACAAGGGGTGCAGCCCCCTTTTCCTTCTCCCTCTCCCCCTCTTTCCTTCTCTCCTACTCCGGAAAGGAAAGGGGAATCCTACTAGGACTTGGGAGTCCTAGTAGGACTCCCCACACTTGGTGCGCCCCCCCTAGGGCCGGCCTCTCCCTCCCTCCTTTATATACGGGGGCAGGGGGGCACCTCTAGACACAACAATTGATCTCTTGATCTCTTAGCCGTGTGCGGTGCCCCCCTCCACCATAGTTCTCCTCGATAAATATTGTAGCGGTGCTTAGGCGAAGCCCTGCGACGGTAGAACATCAAGATCGTCACCACGCCGTCGTGCTGACGGAACTCTCCCTCGACACTCGGCTGGATCGGAGTTCGAGGGACGTCATCAAGCTGAACGTGTGCTAGAACTCGGAGGTGCCGTAGTTTCGGTGCTTGATCGGTCGGGCCGTGAAGACGTACGACTACATCAACCGCGTTGTTCTAACGCTTCCGCTTTCGGTCTACGAGGGTACGTAGACTCACTCTCCCCTCTCGTTGCTATGCATCTGGTAGATAGATCTTGCGTGATCGTAGGAAAATTTTAAAATACTACGTTCCCCAACAGTTGAACCTTGGAGTCTCAGGGGAATTCGATCCTTGGTATCTTTGCCAAGGGAAAACTTCCGCTACACTGCATCTCAAACCTTCCACTTGGGGTAACCAACGAGGGGCGAGAAGCCATCAAGCAAAGTTTTCTGGCGCCGTTGCCGGGGACTCCACTCTTCAAGATAGGGGAGTTGCACGCTATCTTTTACCTTTGCTTTTTAGTCTTGTTAGTTTACCTTTCAGTTTTTGCTTTAGTATCCTTTATCAAAAATCACAAAAATAGTTATCTTGCTTGCTCGCTGCTATGGGTTCCACCGAGAACACCAAGTTGTGTGACTTCACTAGTCATAACAACGATGACTTTATTTGCACGCCTATCACTACACCTGCCACTTCAGCACCTTCTTATGAAATTAAACCTGCTTTACTGAACCTAGCTATGAAAGATCAATTCTCCGGTGCTGGAGATGATGCTGCTTTACACTTAAATAATTTTGTTGAACTCTGTGATATGCAAAAGTACCAAGAAATAGATGGTAATATTGTTAAGCTTAAGCTTTTTCCTTTCTCCTTGAGAGGAGCTAAAATTTGGTTTCAATCCTTGCCTAGAAATAGCATAGATTCTTGGGACAAGTGCAAAGATGCTTTTATTGGAAAATACTATCCACCTGCTAAAATTATCCAACTAAGAAGTAACATAATGAATTTTAAACAATTGGATAATGAACACGTTGCCCAAGCTTGGGAACGCATGAAATCTCTTGTCAAGAACTGCCCTACTCATGGTTTGACTACTTGGATGGTTATCCAAACTTTTTATGCAGGCTTGAACTTTACCTCGCAGAACTTGTTAGATTCGGCCGCGGGAGGAACCTTTATGTCAACTACACTTGGTGCTGCCACGAAGCTTCTCGATGAGATGATGACCAATTATTCCCAATGGCACACCGAACGCGCTCCAACAGGTAGGAAGGTAAACTCTGTCGAGGAGATTTCCTCCCTAAATGAAAAAGTTGACTTGATCATGTCTCTACTTTCGAAGCAATCTTCTATTGATCCTCGTGATGTTCCTTTAAATTCTTTGATTGCTCAAGAACAAGTAGATGTGAACTTTATCTCTAGAAACAATTTTAATAACAATGCTTATA
>LR738713.1:855527659-855570821 GCA_902687465.1 Secale cereale
CCACAATCGAGCATAACGTTCCCTCTTGGAGTCACTACCTATTACTCGGCCAAAGCAATAAATAACAACGGAGAACATGCAAGAATTACTTATGAACTAAAATATAAAAGAGGTGAATCAAATATATTACTCAAGATCAATCTGAACATAATCTCATAATCCATCGGATCCCAGCAAACTCAACATAGCAACAGCATAAGGATTACATAGGTGCCTCGATCATGTAGGGCAGCTCACGAGGACTAATTAGTGAAGCACAAGAACGGGAGGAGAACATCACATAGCTACTGGTCATGGACTCATGGTCCAAGGGAGACTACTCACGAGTCATCCGGGAGGCGTCCATGGTGGTGGAGAAGCTCCCGGTGGTGATCCTCCCCTCCGGCAGGGTGTCGGGAAGAGTTCTCCTGGTGCTCCCGATCTTGGAAGCGGCGGCGGCGGCGGAACAGAGATGGGATCGCGAAAAGAAGTTCTGTTCTGAGGGTTTCGGAGGTCCCTCTAAATATATGCCAAAGGGGGGCACCGGACGGGCTTCGGGGGGCCCAGGCGCCCCCCCGGCGCGGCCCAGGGGGGCGCGCCGCCAGGGCGCTTGGAGCCCTGGTGCCCCCCACCCAGGCTGCCCTTCGGACGCAGTGTTGTTTCCGGAATGCTGATTTTTTATATAATTTTTCTGGATTTTTCTGGGCAGTTCTCGAAACGTGAAAACCTGAAATACAAAAACAGCCGAAAACAGAAACTGGCACTGGGGTGCACTGGATTAGTAAGTTAGTCCAAATATGATCAAAAGTGTATGGAAGTGTATGAATATCATAGCAATATCACCCAAAAGTGGCATGGAGCAAGCAGAAATTATAGATACGTTTTGGACGTATGAACATCCCCAAGCTTAATTCCTGCTCGTCCTCGAGTAGGTAAATGATAACAAGAATAATTTCTGTGGTGACATGCTATTAACCATATAGGACTTTTTATAGTCATATGACAAAAGCTTACTGAGACAATGATTCTAAAGTAATTAAGTTGCCTCATGAGAAAATCACAAATGACTGAAAGTTTTACAACATGAAACTGAAACATCAAAAAGATTTGCAATGAATATGATGTGCAAATATGATAAAGTAATATCTAGCTTGCCCCCTTTAGTGATGCAAAACATAAATGCAGGGGCACCTTCAAGGTTTAAGTGATGACTAGATACAATGATTTCAAAATAAACGATATCACAATCATGCAAAAGACAATGCTACTTTGGGACAATGCACATTACACTCAGAATGACAATCATGCTCTCAGTAGTTGGTGCTTCAACATAAAAGTAAAAGGAAGGTTAAGTGCTAGAGCTTTTTATTTTGAAAACATGGAAGCAATTGTGTCAACGGTAGTAGTACTTCATATGTGTCATGCATAAGACATCCTATAAGTTGCAAGCCTCATGCATCGAATACCAATAGTGCTCGTACCTTGTCCTAATTAGCTCGGATTTCCATGGGTTATCATTGCATTACATATGTTTCAACCAAGTGTCACAAAGGGGTACCTCTATGCCACCTGTACAAAGGTCCAAGGAGATAAATCGCATTTGATTTCTCGTTTTTGATAGATCTCAACTTGAGGACATCCATACCGGGACAACATAGAAAATAGAAGATGGACTCCTCTTTAATGCATAAGCATGTTCTCATAAGAGATTGAGGATCAAGGTCCAAGCTAAAACTTCCATCATGATACATGGCTTTGGTTGGCGGCCCAATGTTCTTCTCTAACAATATGCATATTCATTCAACCCACGGCAAATCACCCTTACTTCAGACAAGACGAACATGCATAGCAACTCACATGATATTCAACAAAAGTGTGACAGTTGATGGCGTCCCCAGAAACATGGTTACCGCTCAGCAAGAAACTTATAAGAAATAAGATACATAAGCAACATATTCTTTACCACAATAGTTTTTAGGCTACTTTCCCATGAGCTATGTATTGCAAGGTTAGTGTGCTTAGTACAGGTGGAGGTTAGCAAAAAGACTGGGAGCGACGAACTAATAGAGCGATGACGGTCATAATCATGCAGAGCGACAAAGCAACATTGAATCAGGCATGGTAGTTATATCGCTAGTCAGAAACAAAAGATCATCAAGGCTTGACAGACTTTCTTTACAGTCTTAAATATGCGTGAGCATACGCCAAGTCAATCAAAATAAATTCTCGAAGGAAGATATACTAAACCATACCTTATCATAGGCAAACAAATCAAGTTGGTACTCCAATAACACATTGGGAACCCCCCATCTATTTAAGATTAACCATAAGAAAACCTGAACTACTAAGCACCATTATGCAAGTAGCATCTTTATCATAGACACATTAACCAATGCAACGGAAGCAAACTCTCTTAATAAGGTGAGCATGATAATTAAAGAGAGTTCAAGCAACCAACTAGACAAAAGCTCTTTGAAAAGATAAGCATGAATACTAAGAGCAAAGCACGATAGTAGCTATTTAAAAGACAAAGAACACACACAACAAAGATAGACATGAAAATTCTATGTTATGTTCTAGGTAGAGGTGGAGCGTGTTTCTCTCCCACATAAAGGAATGCTGAGATCCGACTCGTTATGAAAAACTAAAAAGAAAACTAAAAGCAAGACGCTCCAAGCATAGCACATAACACATGAAGTGATTAAAATATAGTGGAACGAAAGACGAACTGATAATGTTGATGGAGAAGGGGATGCACGGGGGGCATCCCCAAGCTTAGATGCTTGAGTCTCCTTGAATATTTCTTGGGGGTGCACGGGGGCATCCCCAAGATTGAGCGCTTGACACTCCTGAATCTTTTTATCATCTTCCCTCGCACACTTGAAAACTCCCTTCATACATAACTCATCATAATCTGATTAGCGAGGTTAGTATCCTTAATAAAATAATTATACCTTGCTGGAAATAAGGATATTCTTGAAGTTCTACTGTTTATCAAGATTGCCAAAAGGTTTTTGCAAAGAAAAAGCAAGTTCTTAATTTGCAAAGTGAAGAAAAGGCAAAACAGGACAGAATCTGTGAAAAACAGAACAGCAGGTAGTAATTGATCTGTTCGGGATACTTCTGCAACTCAAATCAAAAAACTCAGAACAGACGCACGAAATACAATTATATAGAGAACGCTGTCGAAAAAATTCAGACCAAAAAGATGATCTTGTGATTTTATACGAATTTTTCTATCCAAGGACAGAATCTGTTTCCTGGACAGCACCTCACAACTTTTGAACTTTCTAGCAATCAGAGGCTATACTTGGCACAAATATGAAAAGCAAAGATACAATGATGATGCTACAGTAGTAAACAACATCAAGACACAACAAAAGCAAAAAATTTATTCATGTGGGCTGCCTCCCAAAAGCGCTTTCTTTTATGCCTTTAAGCTAGGCATAATGCATATAGATCGAGTTTTATCAAGAGTAAAAGAATAACTAGCCCGTACTACGGACTCAAAAGGTAACTTGGTCTTCTTTCGAGGGAAGTGTTCCATCCCTTTCTTGAGAGGAAACTGAAATTTTATATTACCCTCTTTCATGTCAATGACAGCACCAACGGTGCGCAAAAAGGGACGTCCCAAAATAATTGGACAAGAAGGATCACATTCAATATCCATAATAGTGAAATCAACGGGAACATAATTATCATTGACAACAATAAGAATATCGTCGATCCTCCCCAAAGGTTTCTTTATGGAAGAATCAACGAGACGAACACCAAAAGAACAAGAATCATAAGGTTTCAATTTAAGCATATCATATATTCTTTTGGGCATAACAGAGGTACTAGCACCAACATCACATAATGCATAACAAGAGAAGTCATTCAAATTAATTTTTATCATAGGATCCCAACCATCTTCTAGCTTTCTAGGTATGGAGGCTTCTACTCTAAGTTTCTCCTCCCTAGCTTTGATGAGAGCATTAGTGATATGCTCTGTGAAGGCAAGGTTAAGCGTGCTAGTGCGGAGATCTCTAGACATCTTGTGAAGGAAATCAATAACTTCGGTAAGAGTGCAATTATCAAAATCAAGGTCACGAGCATCAAGTAAAGTGGTAGTGGTGTCCTTAAGGTTCACTTGTTTGGTAGTTTCTACAGTCATAGCATCACCATTAATAGGTCGAACGGGACCAGGAGTACATTGGGTGCTAAGAGTGTGAACATCCTCAACAACTTGGATAGTAGCAACAGTGTGGTGGGTAGGAAGGCTCTTAATTCTTTCCTCTTCCTCCCTTTCTCTAGCCCATCTCTCTTTAAGTTTAGCCATCATCCTAATATTTTCATTAATTTGCACTTGAGTAGCATTAATAGGGATGACTTCCCTCTCCTTAAGAGGAGAAGTTTCAATTTTTAGCAGTTTTACCTCATTGGCTAAATGGTCTACCTTAAAAGAAAGATCATCTAGTTTATGTAGTTTCTCTTCTACATTCTTATTAAAGGCTTTTTGGGTAGTAATGAAATCTCTAAGCATGGTCTCTAGCTCAGTATTGGAGTTCTTGGTACTAGGATAAGCATTGTTGTTCCCATAAGAGTTAGAGGGGAACGGTCTAGGATTGTTACCAAAGTTACTTCTATAAGCATTGTTGTTAAAATTGTTTCTAGAGATAAAGTTCACATCTACTTGTTCTTGAACAATCAAAGAATTTAAAGGAACATCACGAGGATCAACAGTAGATTGCTTCGAAAGTAGAGACATGATCAAGTCAACTTTTTCATTAAGGGAGGAAATCTCCTCGACAGAGTTTACCTTCTTACCTGTTGGAGCGCGTTCGGTGTGCCATTGGGAATAGTTGGTCATCATCTCATCGAGAAGCTTTGTGGCAGCACCAAGTGTAGTTGACATAAAAGTTCCTCCCGCGGCCGAATCTAACAAGTTCTGCGAGGTAAAGTTCAAGCCTGCATAAAAAGTTTGGATAACCATCCAAGTAGTCAAACCGTGAGTAGGGCAGTTCTTGATAAGAGACTTCATATGTTCCCAAACTTGGGCAACGTGTTCATTATCCAATTGTTTAAAATTCATGATGTTACTTCTAAGTTGGATAATTTTAGCAGGTGGATAGTATTTTCCAATAAAAGCATCTTTGCACTTGTCCCATGAATCTATGCTATTTCTAGGCAAAGACTGAAACCAAATTTTAGCTCCTCCTCTCAAGGAGAAAGGAAAAAGCTTAAGCTTAACTATATTACCATATATTTCTTGGTACTTTTGCATATCACAAAGTTCAGCAAAGTTATTCAAGTGTAAAGCAGCATCATCTCTAGCACCGGAGAATTGTTCTCTCATGACTAAGTTCAGCAAAGCAGGTTTAATTTCATATGAAGGTGCTGAAGTGGCAGGTGTAGTGATAGGTGTGCTGATAAAGACATCGTTGTTGTGACTAGTGAAGTCACACAACTTGGTGTTCTCCGTGGAACCCATAGTAGCAAGCAAGCAAGATAACTATTTTTGTGATTTTCGGTAAAAGGTACTGAAAGCAAAAACTGAAAGGTAAACTAACAAGACTAAAAAGCAAAGGTAAAAGATAGCATGCAACTCCCCTATCCTGAAGAGTGGAGTCCCCGGCAACGGCGCTAGAAAATACTCCTTGATGGGCCTGGAACCCCTCGTTGGTTACCCCAAGTGGAAGGTGTAAGATGCAGTAAGTAGAAGTGTTTTCCCTTAGCAAAGATGCCAAGGATCGAATCCCCAGAGACTTCTAGGTTCAACAAGTAGGTGTCAATTGCTACGGCGCCAGATTAGTAGCAATCAACGTGGACCTGCACACATATACTAATAACTTTGCTCCCAACGAGTACAGAGAGGTTGTCAATCCCTCCGGCCTTGTAGTTCACAAAGGATTAAAAGCAATGATAGTAGTGATAGATAGTGTTTTGCAATAGTAAATAATAACGAAAGTAAATAGCGGATGTGATCAATGATGGTAATATGGACCGGAGTCTCATGATGTTCACTAGTAATGTCTCTCTCCCAAAAGACGATAAAACAGCTATGTGAGGTAACAAATTACAGCTGGGCAATTGACAGGACCACGAACGCAAACCAATGCTGACTACATTGCAAGAAAGGTTGAGGTTCAAAGCATGGGCGGTACGCCAAAGTAAGTAGACCGAAATCCATCAATGCCTACTACTAATCATCCACCTTGAGATATCTATCCAGAACATCTCGCTTGTATTAAGTTGCGAGTCCCACCCATAGTGTAAACTCAATGCAACAGACAACTGCATTAAAAGAACTTTGTGTAAAGTAAACAATCCTTGCACCCGCGGGCACAAGCACCGTTGTTTTCCCCCTTGTGGCAACAGCACATCCCCTAGACTCATGTTTCTGTCACTCAAGCTAGTCATCGAGGGGCATGAACCCACAATCGAGCATAACGTTCCCTCTTGGAGTCACTACCTATTACTCGGCCAAAGCAATAAATAACAACGGAGAACATGCAAGAATTACTTTTATGAACTAAAATATAAAAGAGGTGAATCAAATATATTACTCAAGATCAATCTGAACATAATCTCATAATCCATCGGATCCCAGCAAACTCAACATAGCAACAGCATAAGGATTACATAGGTGCCTCGATCATGTAGGGCAGCTCACGAGGACTAATTAGTGAAGCACAAGAACGGGAGGAGAACATCACATAGCTACTGGTCATGGACTCATGGTCCAAGGGAGACTACTCACGAGTCATCCGGGAGGCGTCCATGGTGGTGGAGAAGCTCCCGGTGGTGATCCTCCCCTCCGGCAGGGTGCCGGGAAGAGTTCTCCTGGTGCTCCCGATCTTGGAAGCGGCGGCGGCGGCGGAACAGAGTTGGGATCGCGAAAAGAAGTTCTGTTCTGAGGGTTTCGGAGGTCCCTCTAAATATATGCCAAAGGGGGGCACCGGACGGGCTTCGGGGGGCCCAGGCGCCCCCCCGGTGCGGCCCAGGGGGGGCGCGCCGCCAGGGCGCCTGGAGCCCTGGTGGCCCCCCAGGCTGCCCTTCGGACGCAGTGTTGTTTCCGGAACGCTGATTTTTTATATAATTTTTCTGGATTTTTCTGGGCAGTTCTCGAAACGTGAAAACCTGAAATACAAAAACAGCCGAAAACAGAAACTGGCACTAGGGTGCACTGGATTAGTAAGTTAGTCCAAATATGATCAAAAGTGTATGGAAGTGTATGAATATCATAGCAATATCACCCAAAAGTGGCATGGAGCAAGCAGAAATTATAGATACGTTTTGGACGTATCAATCCCCGCACTAGCACGCTTAACCTTGCCTTCACAGAGCATATCACTAATGCTCTCATCAAAGCTAGGGAGGAGAAACTTAGAGTAGAAGCCTCCATACCTAGAAAGCTAGAAGATGGTTGGGATCCTATGATTAAAATTAAGTTGAATAACTTCTCTTGCTATGCTTTATGTGATGTTGGATCTAGTACCTCCGTTATGCCCAAAAGAATATATGATATGCTTAAATTGAAACCTTTTGATTCTTGTTCTTTTGGTGTTCGTCTTGTTGATTCTTCCATAAAGAAACCTTTGGGGAGGATCGACGATGTTCTTATCATTGTCAATGACAACTACGTTCCCGTTGATTTTACTATTATGGATATTGAATGTGAACCTTCTTGTCCAATTATTTTGGGACGTCCTTTTCTTCGCACCGTTGGTGCCATCATTGACATGAAAGAGGGGAATATAAAATTCCAATTTCCTCTCAAGAAAGGGATGGAACACTTCCATAGAAATAAGATTAAGTTACCTTTTGAGTCCGTTATACGGGCTAGCTATTCTTTTACTCTTGATAAGACTTGATCTCTTTGCATTATACCTAGCTTAAAGGCATAAAAGAAAGAGCTTTTGGGAGGCAGCCCACAATGAATAAAATTTTATTTTGCTTTTGTTGTGTCTTGATGTTGTTACTACAGTAGCATCATCATTGTATCTTTACTTTTCAGCTTTGTACCAAGTGTAGCCTCTGATTGCAAGAAAGTTCAAAAGTTGTGACGTGCTGTCCAGGAAACAGATTCTGTCCTTGGATAGAAAAATTCGTATAAAATCACCAGATCATCTTTTTGGTCTGAATTGTTTCGACAGCGTGCTCTATACAATTGTCTTTCGGGCGTCTGTACTGAGTTTTTTGATTTGAGTTGCAGAAGTGCCCCGAAAAAATCATTTACTACCTGCTGGTCTGTTTTTCACAGATTCTGTCCTGTTTTGCCTTTCCTTCATTTTGCAAACCTTGAGCTTGCTTTTTCTTTGCAAAAACCTTTTGGCAATCTTGAGAAACAGTAGACCTTCAAGAATATCCTTATTTCCAGCAAGGAACAATTATTTTATTATGGGTACTAACCTCGCTAATCAGATTATGATGAGTTATGTATGAAGGGAGTTTTCAAGTGTGCGAGGGAAGATGATAAAAAGATTCAGGAGTGTCAAACGCTCAAGCTTGGGGATGCCTGTTGGGGAACGTAGCATAATTCAAAAAAATTCTACGCCTTCACCAAGATCCAACTATGGAGACATCTAGCAACGAGCAAATAAGAGTGCATCTACATACCGCTATGTAGATCGCGTGCGGAAGCTTTCAACGAAGTGTGGATGAAGTAGTCGTACTCTTCGCGTTCTTCGTCACCGATGATCTAGCGCCGAACGGACGGCACCTCCGCGTTCAACACACGTACGGTGCAGCAACGTCACCTCCTTCTTGATCCAGCAAGGGGGGAGGAGAAGTCGTCAGAGATCCGGCAGCACGACGGCGTGATGACGGATGCAGTGGAGATCGCAGCAGGGCTTCGTCGGGCGCCCTGCGTGGGAGTATGGAGGTGTGACGGGAGGGGGAGAGGCGCCAGGGCTTGGGTGCGGCTGCCCTCTCCCCCCCCACATATATATATAGGGGCCAGGGGGGTGCGCCTGGACCCCTTGCAGATCCAATCTGCAAGGGGGCGGCGACCAGGGGGGGTTCCTTGCCCCCCAAGGCAAGTGGAGCCCCCCTCCCCCTTAGGGTTTTAACCCTAGGCGCATGGGGAGGTGGGCCCCCTAGTGGTGCGCCGGCCCTGAGGGCTGGACACTTACCCTTGCGGCCTAGGGGCCCCACCGGGATGGGTGGCCCCACCCGGTGGACCCCCGGGGCCCCTCCGGTGGTCCCGGGACACTCCCGGTGACCCCCGGAGATCACCCGTTGGCCGAAACTGGACTTCCTATATATCAATCTTTACCTCCGGACCATTCCGGAACTCCTCGTGACGTCCCGGATCTCATCCGGGACTCCGAACAACTTTCGGGTTTCCACGTGCATTTATCTCTACGACCCTAGCGTTACCGAACCTTAAGTGTGTAGACCCTACGGGTTCGGGAGACACGTAGACATGACCGAGAACACTCTCCGGTCAATAACCAACAGCGGGATCTGGATACCCATGTTGGTTCCCACGTGTTCCTCGATGATCTTCATCGGATGAACCACTGTGTCAAGGATTCACTCAATCCCGTATGTTATTCCCTTTGTCCATCGGTACGGTACTTGCCCGAGATTCGATCGTCGGTATTCCCGATACCTTGTTCAATCTCGTTATGGCAAGTCTCTTTACTCGATCCGTAATTCATCATCCCGTGACTAACTACTTAGTCACATTGAGCTCATTATGATGATGTCTTACCGAGTGGGCCCAGAGGTACCTCTCCGTCATACGGAGTGACAACATCCCAGTCTCGGTTCGTACCAACTCAACAGACACTTTCGGAGATACCCGATGCGTACCTTTATAGTCACCCAGTTACGTTGTGACGGTTGGCACACCCAAAGTACTCCTACGGTATCCGGGAGTTGTACAACCTCATGGTCTAAGGAATAAATACTTGACACCGAAAAGCGTATGCATTACGAACTATACGATCTCGTGTTATGCTCAAGTTTGGGTCTTGTCCATCACATCATTCTCCTAATGATGTGATCCCGTTATCACTGACATCTCATGTCCATGGTCAGGAAACCGTGACCATCTGTAGATCAACGAGCTGGTAACTAGAGGCCTACCAGGGACTCATTTTGGTCTATGTATTCACACATGTATCACTGTTTCCGTACAATACAATTCAAGCATGAATAACAGACAATTATCATGAACAAGGAGATATAATAATAATGCTTTTATTATTGCCTCTAGGGCATATCTCCAACAGTCTCCCACTTGCACTAGAGTCAATAATCTAGTTACATTGTGATGAATCGAACACCCATAGAGTTCTGGTGTTGATCATGTTTCGCTCGTGAAAGAGGTTTAGTCAACGGGTCTGCGACATTCAGATCCGTATGCACTTTACAAATATCTATGTCTCCATCCTGAACATAATTCCGGATGGAGTTGAAACGGCGCTTGATGTGCTTGGTCTTCTTGTGAAACCTGGGCTCCTTGGTAATAGCAATAGCACCAGTGTTGTCACAGAAGAGAGTCATCGGGCTTGACGCGCTTGGAATGACTCCTAGGTCGGTGATGAACTCCTTCATCCAGACTCCTTCCTGCGCTGCTTCAAAAGCAGCTATGTACTCCGCTTCACATGTAGATGCTGCCACCATGCTTTGCTTGCAACTGCACCAGCTGACTGCCCCTCCATTCAAAATATACACGTATCCGGTTTGAGACTTAGAGTCATCCAGATCTGTGTCGAAGCTAGCATCGACGTAACCCTTTACGACGAGCTCTTCGTCACCTCCATAAACGAGAAACATATCCTTAGTCCTTTTCAGGTACTTCAGGATGTTCTTGACCGCTGTCCAGTGTTCCGTACCGGGATCACTTTGGTACCTCCCTACCAAACTTATGGCAAGGTTCACATCAGGTCTGGTACACAACATGGCATACATGATAGAACCTATGGCCGAGGCATAGGGAATGACACTCATCTTTTCTCTATCTTCTGCCGTGGTCGGCGACTGAGTCTTACTCAATCTCATACCTTGCAAAACAGGCAAGAATCCTTTCTTTGACTGATCCATATTGAACTTCTTCAATATTTTGTCAAGGTATGTACTTTGTGAAAGACCAATGAGGCGTCTCGATCTATCTCTATAGATTTTGATGCCTAATATGTAAGCAGCTTCTCTAAGGTCCTTCATTGAAAAACTTTTATTCAAGTAGGCCTTTACATTTTCCAAGAATTCTATATCATTTCCCATCAGCAATATGTCATCCACATATAATATGAGAAATGCCACAGAGCTCCCACTCACTTTCTTGTAAATACAGGCTTCTCCATAAGTCTGTATAAAGCCAAACGCTTTGATCACCTCATCAAAGCGAATATTCCAACTCCGAGATGCTTGCACCAGCCCGTAAATCGAGCGCTGGAGCTTGCATACCTTGTTAGCGTTCTCTGGATCGACAAAACCTTCCGGTTGCATCATATACAACTCTTCCTTGAGGAAGCCATTAAGGAATGCTGTTTTGACGTCCATTTGCCATATCTCATAATCATAGAATGCGGCAATAGCTAACATGATTCTGACTGACTTCAGCATCGCTACAGGAGAGAAAGTCTCGTCGTAGTCAATCCCTTGAACTTGTCGATAACCCTTAGCGACAAGCCGAGCCTTATAGATGGTCACATTAAATATCCATTTGTTTTCTATGGCGTGCCTATCATCAGGCAAGTCCACCAAAGTCCATACTTTGTTTTCATACATGGATTCTATCTCGGATTTCATGGCTCCAAGCCATTTATTGGAATCCGGGCCCGCCATCGCTTCTTCATAGTTCGAAGGTTCACCGTTGTCTAACAACATGATTTCCAGGACAGGGTTGCCGTACCACTCTGGTGCGGAACGTGCCCTTGTGGACCTTCGAAGTTCAGTAGTAACTTGATCTGTTTCTTCATGATCATCATCATTGACTTCCTCCCTTGTCGGTGCAGGCACCTCAGGAACAGTTTCCTGCGCTGCGCTACTTTCCGGTACAGGAGGGGTGACTGTCACCTCATCAAGTTCTACTTTCCTCCCACTCACTTCTTTCGAGAGAAACTCTTTCTCCAGAAAGTATCCATTCTTGGCAACAAAGACTTTGCCTTCGGATCTGTGGTAGAAGGTGTACCCAATTGTTTCCTTTGGGTATCCTATGAAGACGCATTTTTCCGATTTGGGTTCGAGCTTTTCAGGTTGAAGTTTCTTGACATAAGCATCGCAACCCCAAACCTTTAGAAACGACAGCTTCGGTTTCTTGCCAAACCAAAGTTCATACGGAGTCATCTCAACGGATTTCGACGGAGCCCTATTTAAAGTGAATGCGGCAGTCTCTAAAGCATAACCCCAAAAAGATAGCGGTAAATCGGTGAGGGACATCATAGATCGCACCATGTCCAACAGAGTACGATTTCGACGTTCCGACACACCGTTACGTTGAGGTGTTCCGGGCGGTGTCAATTGTGAAACAATTCCACAGCTCCTGAGGTGTGTGCCAAATTCATGACTTAAATATTCACCCCCACGATCTGATCGCAAGAACTTTATTTTTCAGTCACGTTGATTCTCAACCTCATTCTGAAATTCCTTGAACTTTTCAAAGGTCTCAGACTTGTGTTTCATCAAATAGATATACCCGTATCTACTCAAGTCATCCGTGAGGGTGAGAACATAACGGTAGCCTCCGCGAGACTCAACACTCATTGGATCGCACACATCGGTATGTATGATTTCCAACAAGTTGGTTGCTCGCTCCATTGTTCCGGAGAACGGAGTCTTGGTCATCTTGCCCAAGAGGCATGGTTCGCACGTGTCAAATGATTCATAATCAAGAGACTCTAGAAGTCCATCTGAATGGAGCTTCTTCATACGTTTGACACCAATATGACCAAGGCGGCAATGCCACAAGTATGTGGGACTATCATTATCAACTTTACATCTTTTGGCATCTACACTATGAATATGTGTATCACTACGTTCGAGATTCATCAAAAATAAACCATTGACCAGCGGGGCATGACCATAAAACATATCTCTCAAATAAATAGAACAACCATTATTCTCCGATTTGAAAGAGTAGCCATCTCGCATAAGACGAGATCCAGAAACAATGTTCATGCTCAAAGCTGGTACTAAATAACAATTATTCAGGTTTAAAACTAATCCCGAGGGTAGATGTAGAGGTAGCGTGCCGACGGCGATCACATCGACCTTGGAACCATTCCCGACGCGCATCGTCACCTCATCCTTCGCCAGTCTCCGTTTATTCCGCAGCTCCTGTTTTGAGTTACAAATGTGAGCAACTGCACCGGTATCAAATACCCAGGAACTACTACGAGCGCTGGTAAGGTACACATCAATAACAAGTATATCAAATATACCTTTGACGTTGCCGGCCTTCTTGTCTGCTAAATATTTGGGGCAGTTCCACTTCCAGTGACCCGTTCCCTTGCAATGAAAACACTCAGTCTCAGGCTTGGGTCCAAACTTTGGCTTCTTCCCGGCAACTGGCTTACCGGGCGCGGCAACTCCTTTGCCGTCCTTCTTGAAGTTCTTCTTACCCTTGCCTTTCTTGAACTTAGTGGTTTTATTGACCATCAACACTTGATGTTCTTTCTTGATATCCACCTCCGCTGATTTCAGCATCGAATACACCTCGGGAATGGACCTCTCCATCCCCTGCATATTGAAGTTCAACACGAAGCTCTTGAAGCTTGGGGGGAGCGACTGGAGGATTCTGTCAATGACCGCTTCATCTGGGAGATTCATTCCCAGCTGTGGCAAGCGGTTGTGCAATCCTGAAATCTTGAGGATGTGCTCACTGACAGAACTGTTTTCCTCCATCTTACAGCTATAGAATGCGTCGGAGACATCATATCTCTCGACTCGGGCATGAGCTTGGAAAACCATTTTCAGCTCTTGGAACATCTCATATGCCCCGTGGTGCTCAAAACGCTTTTGGAGCCCCGATTCTAAACTGTAAAGCATGCCGCACTGAACCAGGGAGTAATCATCACAACGCGACTGCCAGGCGTTCATAACGTCTTGGGTCGCCGGGAGAACGGGTGCATCACCTAGCGGTGCTTCTAGGACATATGATCTCTTGGCAGCTATGAGGATAATCCTCAGGTTACGGACCCAATCCGTATAGTTGCTACCATCGTCTTTCAGCTTGGTTTTCTCTAGGAACGCGTTGAAGTTGAGGGAAACCTGAGCGTGGGCCATTTGATCTACAAGAGATATTGTAAAGAATTTAGACTAAGTTCATGACAATTAAGTTCATCTTAATCAAATTTTAATGAACTCCCACTCAGAATGACATCTCTAGAGTCATCTAAGTGATACACGATCCAAATCGAGTAGTCCGTGTCCGATCATCACGTGAGACGGACTAGTCATCAACGGTGAACATCTTCATGTTGATCGTATCTTCTATACGACTCGTGTTCGACCTTTCGGTCTTCCGTGTTCCGAGGCCATGTCTGTACATGCTAGGCTCATCAAGTGAACCCTAAGTGTATCGCGTGTGTAAATCTGTCTTACACCCGTTGTATGCGAACGTTAGAACCTATCACACCCGATCATCACGTGGTGCTTCGGAGCAACGAGCTTTAGCAACGGTGCACAGTTAGGGGAAACACAATACTTGAAATTGTAGTGAGAGATCATCTTATTTACTACCGTCGTTCTAAGTAAACAAGATGCATAAACATGATAAACATCACATGCAATCAATTAAAGTGACATGATATGGCCAATATCATCTTGCTCCTTGGATCTCCATCTTCGGGGCACCATGATCATCTTGTCACCGGCTCGACACCATGATCTTCATCCATCATCGTGTCTTGAAGAAGTCGTCACGCCAACTATTACTTCTACTACTATAGCTAACGTTTAGCAATGAAGTAAAGTAATTACATGGCGTTATTCAGTGACACGCAGGTCATACAATAATTAAGACAACTCCTATGGCTCCTGCCGGCTGTCAAGTTCATCGACATGCAAGTCGTGATTCCCTATTACAAAAACATGATCAGTCTCATACATCACATATATCATTCATCACATTTTCATTCTTGACCATACCACGTCACATACCACATGCTGCAAAAACAAGTTAGACGTCCTCTAATTGTTGTTGCAAGTTTTACGTGGCTTCTATAGGATTTCTAGCAAGAACGTTTCTTACCTACGCCAAAACCACAACGTGATTTGTCAACTTCTATTTACCCTTCATAAGGACCCTTTTCATCGAATCCGATCCGACTAAAGTAGGAGAGACAGACACCCGCCAGCCACCTTATGCATCTAGTGCATGTCTGTCGGTGGAACCAGTCTCACGTAAGCGTACATGTAAGGTCGGTCCGGGCCACTTCATCCCACAATACCGCCGAATCAAGATTGACTAGTAACGGTAAGAAAGTTGAACAAGATCATACGCCCACAACTGCTTTGTGTTCTACTCGTGCAAGATGCTACGCATAAAACCTAGGCTCAGATGCCACTGTTGGGGAACGTAGCATAATTCAAAAAATTTCTACGCCTTCACCAAGATCCAACTATGGAGACATCTAGCAACGAGCAAATAAGAGTGCATCTACATACCGTTATGTAGATCGCGTGCGGAAGCTTTCAACGAAGTGTGGATGAAGTAGTCGTACTCTTCGCGTTCTTCGTCACCGATGATCTAGCGCCGAACGGATGGCACCTCCGCGTTCAACACACGTACGGTGCAGCAACGTCACCTCCTTCTTGACCCAGCAAGGGGGGAGGAGAAGTCGTCAGAGATCCGGCAGCACGACGGCGTGATGACGGATGCAGTGGAGATCGCAGCAGGGCTTCGCCGGGCGCCCTGCGTGGGAGTATGGAGGTGTGACGGGAGGGGGAGAGGCGCCAGGGCTTGGGTGCGGCTGCCCTCTCCCCCCCCCCCACATATATATAGGGGCCAGGGGGTGCGCCTGGACCCCTTGCAGATCCAATCTGCAAGGGGGCGGCGGCCAGGGGGGGTTCCTTGCCCCCCAAGGCAAGTGGAGCCCCCCTCCCCCTTAGGGTTTTAACCCTAGGCGCATGGGGAGGTGGGCCCCCTAGTGGTGCGCCAGCCCTGAGGGCTGGACACTTACCCTTGCGGCCTAGGGGCCCCACCGGGATGGGTGGCCCCACCCGGTGGACCCCCGGGGCCCCTCCGGTGGTCCCGGGACACTCCCGGTGACCCCCGGAGATCACCCGTTGGCCGAAACTGGACTTCCTATATATCAATCTTTACCTCCGGACCATTCCGGAACTCCTCGTGACGTCCCGGATCTCATCCGGGACTCCGAACAACTTTCGGGTTTCCACGTGCATTTATCTCTACGACCCTAGCGTTACCGAACCTTAAGTGTGTAGACCCTACGGGTTCGGAAGACACGTAGACATGACTGAGAACACTCTCCGGTCAATAACCAACAGCGGGATCTGGATACCCATGTTGGTTCCCACGTGTTCCTCGATGATCTTCATCGGATGAACCACTGTGTCAAGGATTCACTCAATCCCGTATGTTATTCCCTTTGTCCATCGGTACGGTACTTGCCCGAGATTCGATCGTCGGTATTCCCGATACCTTGTTCAATCTCGTTATGGCAAGTCTCTTTACTCGATCCGTAATTCATCATCCCGTGACTAACTACTTAGTCACATTGAGCTCATTATGATGATGTCTTACCGAGTGGGCCCAGAGGTACCTCTCCGTCATACGGAGTGACAACATCCCAGTCTCGGTTCGTACCAACTCAACAGACACTTTCGGAGATACCCGATGCGTACCTTTATAGTCACCCAGTTACGTTGTGACGGTTGGCACACCCAAAGTACTCCTACGGTATCCGGGAGTTGTACAACCTCATGGTCTAAGGAATAAATACTTGACACCGAAAAGCTTATGCATTACGAACTATACGATCTCGTGTTATGCTCAAGTTTGGGTCTTGTCCATCACATCATTCTCCTAATGATGTGATCCCGTTATCACTGACATCTCATGTCCATGGTCAGGAAACCGTGACCATCTGTAGATCAACGAGCTGGTAACTAGAGGCCTACCAGGGACTCATTTTGGTCTATGTATTCACACATGTATCGCTGTTTCCGTACAATACAATTCAAGCATGAATAACAGACAATTATCATGAACAAGGAGATATAATAATAATGCTTTTATTATTGCCTCTAGGGCATATCTCCAACAGTCTCCCACTTGCACTAGAGTCAATAATCTAGTTACATTGTGATGAATCGAACACCCATAGAGTTCTGGTGTTGATCATGTTTCGCTCGTGAAAGAGGTTTAGTCAACGGGTCTGCGACATTCAGATCCGTATGCACTTTACAAATATCTATGTCTCCATCCTGAACATAATTCCGGATGGAGTTGAAACGGCGCTTGATGTGCTTGGTCTTCTTGTGAAACCTGGGCTCCTTGGTAATAGCAATAGCACCAGTGTTGTCACAGAAGAGAGTCATCGGGCTTGACGCGCTTGGAATGACTCCTAGGTCGGTGATGAACTCCTTCATCCAGACTCCTTCCTGCGCTGCTTCAAAAGCAGCTATGTACTCCGCTTCACATGTAGATGCTGCCACCATGCTTTGCTTGCAACTGCACCAGCTGACTGCCCCTCCATTCAAAATATACACGTATCCGGTTTGAGACTTAGAGTCATCCAGATCTGTGTCGAAGCTAGCATCGACGTAACCCTTTACGACGAGCTCTTCGTCACCTCCATAAACGAGAAACATATCCTTAGTCCTTTTCAGGTACTTCAGGATGTTCTTGACCGCTGTCCAGTGTTCCGTACCGGGATCACTTTGGTACCTCCCTACCAAACTTATGGCAAGGTTCACATCAGGTCTGGTACACAACATGGCATACATGATAGAACCTATGGCCGAGGCATAGGGAATGACACTCATCTTTTCTCTATCTTCTGCCGTGGTCGGCGACTGAGTCTTACTCAATCTCATACCTTGCAAAACAGGCAAGAATCCTTTCTTTGACTGATCCATATTGAACTTCTTCAATATTTTGTCAAGGTATGTACTTTGTGAAAGACCAATGAGGCGTCTCGATCTATCTCTATAGATTTTGATGCCTAATATGTAAGCAGCTTCTCTAAGGTCCTTCATTGAAAAACTTTTATTCAAGTAGGCCTTTACATTTTCCAAGAATTCTATATCATTTCCCATCAGCAATATGTCATCCACATATAATATGAGAAATGCCACAGAGCTCCCACTCACTTTCTTGTAAATACAGGCTTCTCCATAAGTCTGTATAAAGCCAAACGCTTTGATCACCTCATCAAAGCGAATATTCCAACTCCGAGATGCTTGCACCAGCCCGTAAATCGAGCGCTGGAGCTTGCATACCTTGTTAGCGTTCTCTGGATCGACAAAACCTTCCGGTTGCATCATATACAACTCTTCCTTGAGGAAGCCATTAAGGAATGTTGTTTTGACGTCCATTTGCCATATCTCATAATCATAGAATGCGGCAATAGCTAACATGATTCTGACTGACTTCAGCATCGCTACGGGAGAGAAAGTCTCGTCGTAGTCAATCCCTTGAACTTGTCGATAACCCTTAGCGACAAGCCGAGCCTTATAGATGGTCACATTAAATATCCATTTGTTTTCTATGGCGTGCCTATCATCAGGCAAGTCCACCAAAGTCCATACTTTGTTTTCATACATGGATTCTATCTCGGATTTCATGGCTCCAAGCCATTTATTGGAATCCGGGCCCGCCATCGCTTCTTCATAGTTCGAAGGTTCACCGTTGTCTAACAACATGATTTCCAGGACAGGGTTGCCGTACCACTCTGGTGCGGAACGTGCCCTTGTGGACCTTCGAAGTTCAGTAGTAACTTGATCTGTTTCTTCATGATCATCATCATTGACTTCCTCCCTTGTCGGTGCAGGCACCTCAGGAACAGTTTCCTGCGCTGCGCTACTTTCCGGTACAGGAGGGGTGACTGTCACCTCATCAAGTTCTACTTTCCTCCCACTCACTTCTTTCGAGAGAAACTCTTTCTCCAGAAAGCATCCATTCTTGGCAACAAAGACTTTGCCTTCGGATCTGTGGTAGAAGGTGTACCCAATTGTTTCCTTTGGGTATCCTATGAAGACGCATTTTTCCGATTTGGGTTCGAGCTTTTCAGGTTGAAGTTTCTTGACATAAGCATCGCAACCCCAAACTTTCAGAAACGACAGCTTCGGTTTCTTGCCAAACCAAAGTTCATATGGAGTCGTCTCAACGGATTTTGACGGAGCCCTATTTAAAGTGAATGCGGCGGTCTCTAAAGCATAACCCCAAAAAGATAGCGGTAAATCGGTGAGGGACATCATAGATCGCACCATGTCCAATAGAGTACGATTTCGACGTTCCGACACACCGTTACGTTGAGGTGTTCCGGGCGGTGTCAATTGTGAAACAATTCCACAGTTCCTAAGGTGTGTGCCAAATTCATGACTTAAATATTCACCCCCACGATCCGATCGCAAGAACTTTATTTTTCTGTCACGTTGATTCTCAACCTCATTCTGAAATTCCTTGAACTTTTCAAAGGTCTCAGACTTGTGTTTCATCAAATAGATATACCCATATCTACTCAAGTCATCTGTGAGGGTGAGAACATAACGGTAGCCTCCGCGAGCCTCAACACTCATTGGACCGCACACATCGGTATGTATGATTTCCAACAAGTTGGTTGCTCGCTCCATTGTTCCGGAGAACGGAGTCTTGGTCATCTTGCCCAAGAGGCATGGTTCGCATGTGTCAAATGATTCATAATCAAGAGACTCCAGAAGTCCATCTGAATGGAGCTTCTTCATACGTTTGACACCAATATGACCAAGGCGGCAATGCCACAAGTATGTGGGACTATCATTATCAACTTTACATCTTTTGGCATCTACACTATGAATATGTGTATCATCACGTTCGAGATTCATCAAAAATAAACCATTGACCAGCGGGGCATGACCATAAAACATATCTCTCAAATAAATAGAACAACCATTATTCTCCGATTTGAAAGAGTAGCCATCTCGCATAAGACGAGATCCAGAAACAATGTTCATGCTCAAAGCTGGTACTAAATAACAATTATTCAGGTTTAAAACTAATCCCGAGGGTAGATGTAGAGGTAGCGTGCCGACGGCGATCACATCGACCTTGGAACCATTCCCGACGCGCATCGTCACCTCATCCTTCGCCAGTCTCCGTTTATTCCGCAGCTCCTGTTTTGAGTTACAAATGTGAGCAACTGCACCGGTATCAAATACCCAGGAGCTACTACGAGCGCTGGTAAGGTACACATCAATAACAAGTATATCAAATATACCTTTGACGTTGCCGGCCTTCTTGTCTGCTAAATATTTGGGGCAGTTCCACTTCGAGTGACCCGTTCCCTTGCAATGAAAACACTCAGTCTCAGGCTTGGGTCCAAACTTTGGCTTCTTCCCGGCAACTGGCTTACCGGGCGCGGCAACTCCTTTGCCGTCCTTCTTGAAGTTCTTCTTACCCTTGCCTTTCTTGAACTTAGTGGTTTTATTGACCATCAACACTTGATGTTCTTTCTTGATATCCACCTCCGCTGATTTCAGCATCGAATACACCTCGGGAATGGACCTCTCCATCCCCTGCATATTGAAGTTCAACAGGAAGCTCTTGAAGCTTGGGGGGAGCGACTGGAGGATTCTGTCAATGACCGCTTCATCTGGGAGATTCATTCCCAGCTGTGGCAAGCGGTTGTGCAATCCTGAAATCTTGAGGATGTGCTCACTGACAGAACTGTTTTCCTCCATCTTACAGCTATAGAATGCGTCGGAGACATCATATCTCTCGACTCGGGCATGAGCTTGGAAAACCATTTTCAGCTCTTGGAACATCTCATATGCCCCGTGGTGCTCAAAACGCTTTTGGAGCCCCGATTCTAAACTGTAAAGCATGCCGCACTGAACCAGGGAGTAATCATCACAACGCGACTGCCAGGCGTTCATAACGTCTTGGGTCGCCGGGAGAACGGGTGCATCACCTAGCGGTGCTTCTAGGACATATGATCTCTTGGCAGCTATGAGGATAATCCTCAGGTTACGGACCCAATCCGTATAGTTGCTACCATCGTCTTTCAGCTTGGTTTTCTCTAGGAACGCGTTGAAGTTGAGGGAAACCTGAGCGTGGGCCATTTGATCTACAAGAGATATTGTAAAGAATTTAGACTAAGTTCATGACAATTAAGTTCATCTTAATCAAATTTTAATGAACTCCCACTCAGAATGACATCTCTAGAGTCATCTAAGTGATACACGATCCGAATCGAGTAGTCCGTGTCCGATCATCACGTGAGACGGACTAGTCATCAACGGTGAACATCTTCATGTTGATCGTATCTTCTATACGACTCGTGTTCGACCTTTCGGTCTTCCGTGTTCCGAGGCCATGTCTGTACATGCTAGGCTCATCAAGTGAACCCTAAGTGTATCACGTGTGTAAATCTGTCTTACACCCGTTGTATGCGAACGTTAGAACCTATCACACCCGATCATCACGTGGTGCTTCGGAGCAACGAGCTTTAGCAACGGTGCACAGTTAGGGGAAACACAATACTTGAAATTTTAGTGAGAGATCATCTTATTTACTACCGTCGTTCTAAGTAAACAAGATGCATAAACATGATAAACATCACATGCAATCAATTAAAGTGACATGATATGGCCAATATCATCTTGCTCCTTGGATCTCCATCTTCGGGGCACCATGATCATCTTGTCACGGGCTCGACACCATGATCTTCATCCATCATCGTGTCTTGAAGAAGTCGTCACGCCAACTATTACTTCTACTACTATAGCTAACGTTTAGCAATGAAGTAAAGTAATTACATGGCGTTATTCAGTGACACGCAGGTCATACAATAATTAAGACAACTCCTATGGCTCCTGCCGGTTGTCAAGTTCATCGACATGCAAGTCGTGATTCCCTATTACAAAAACATGATCAGTCTCATACATCACATATATCATTCATCACATTTTCGTTCTTGACCATACCACGTCACATACCACATGCTGCAAAAACAAGTTAGACGTCCTCTAATTGTTGTTGCAAGTTTTACGTGGCTTCTATAGGATTTCTAGCAAGAACGTTTCTTACCTACGCCAAAACCACAACGTGATTTGTCAACTTCTATTTACCCTTCATAAGGACCCTTTTCATCAAATCCGATCCGACTAAAGTAGGAGAGACAGACACCCGCCAGCCACCTTATTCATCTAGTGCATGTCTGTCGGTGGAACCAGTCTCACGTAAGCGTACGTGTAAGGTCGGTCTGGGCCACTTCATCCCACAATACCGCCGAATCAAGATTGACTAGTAACGGTAAGAAAGTTGAACAAGATCATACGCCCACAACTGCTTTGTGTTCTACTCGTGCAAGATGCTACGCATAAAACCTAGGCTCAGATGCCACTGTTGGGGAACGTAGCATAATTCAAAAAAATTCTACGCCTTCACCAAGATCCAACTATGGAGACATCTAGCAACGAGCAAATAAGAGTGCATCTACATACCGTTATGTAGATCGCGTGCGGAAGCTTTCAACGAAGTGTGGATGAAGTAGTCGTACTCTTCGCGTTCTTCGTCACCGATGATCTAGCGCCGAACGGACGGCACCTCCGCGTTCAACACACGTACGGTGCAGCAACGTCACCTCCTTCTTGATCCAGCAAGGGGGGAGGAGAAGTCGTCAGAGATCCGGCAGCACGACGGCGTGATGACGGATGCAGTGGAGATCGCAGCAAGGCTTCGCCGGGCGCCCTGCGTGGGAGTATGGAGGTGTGACGGGAGGGGGAGAGGCGCCAGGGCTTGGGTGCGGCTGCCCTCTCCCCCCCCACATATATATAGGGGCCAGGGGGGTGCGCCTGGACCCCTTGCAGATCCAATCTGCAAGGGGGCGGCGGCCAGGGGGGGTTCCTTGCCCCCCAAGGCAAGTGGAGCCCCCCTCCCCCTTAGGGTTTTAACCCTAGGCGCATGGGGAGGTGGGCCCCCTAGTGGTGCGCCAGCCCTGAGGGCTGGACACTTACCCTTGCGGCCTAGGGGCCCCACCGGGATGGGTGGCCCCACCCGGTGGACCCCCGGGGCCCCTCCGGTGGTCCCGGGACACTCCCGGTGACCCCCGGAGATCACCCGTTGGCCGAAACTGGACTTCCTATATATCAATCTTTACCTCCGGACCATTCCGGAACTCCTCGTGACGTCCCGGATCTCATCCGGGACTCCGAACAACTTTCGGGTTTCCACGTGCATTTATCTCTACGACCCTAGCGTTACCGAACCTTAAGTGTGTAGACCCTACGGGTTCGGGAGACACGTAGACATGACCGAGAACACTCTCCGGTCAATAACCAACAGCGGGATCTGGATACCCATGTTGGTTCCCACGTGTTCCTCGATGATCTTCATCGGATGAACCACTGTGTCAAGGATTCACTCAATCCCGTATGTTATTCCCTTTGTCCATCGGTACGGTACTTGCCCGAGATTCGATCGTCGGTATTCCCGATACCTTGTTCAATCTCGTTATGGCAAGTCTCTTTACTCGATCCGTAATTCATCATCCCGTGACTAACTACTTAGTCACATTGAGCTCATTATGATGATGTCTTACCGAGTGGGCCCAGAGGTACCTCTCCGTCATACGGAGTGACAACATCCCAGTCTCGGTTCGTACCAACTCAACAGACACTTTCGGAGATACCCGATGCGTACCTTTATAGTCACCCAGTTACGTTGTGACGGTTGGCACACCCAAAGTACTCCTACGGTATCCGGGAGTTGTACAACCTCATGGTCTAAGGAATAAATACTTGACACCGAAAAGCTTATGCATTACGAACTATACGATCTCGTGTTATGCTCAAGTTTGGGTCTTGTCCATCACATCATTCTCCTAATGATGTGATCCCGTTATCACTGACATCTCATGTCCATGGTTAGGAAACCGTGACCATCTGTAGATCAACGAGCTGGTAACTAGAGGCCTACCAGGGACTCATTTTGGTCTATGTATTCACACATGTATCGCTGTTTCCGTACAATACAATTCAAGCAAGAATAACAGACAATTATCATGAACAAGGAGATATAATAATAATGCTTTTATTATTGCCTCTAGGGCATATCTCCAACAATGCCCCCATGCACCCCCAAGAAATATTCAAGAAGACTCAAGCGTCTAAGCTTGGGGATGCCCCCGTGCATCCCCTTCTCCATCAGCAATTATCAGTTCGTCTTTCGTTCCACTATATTTTTATCACTTCATGTGTTATGTGCTATGCTTGGAGCATCTTGCTTTTAGTTTCCTTTTTAGTTTTCTTTAGCTTTGCTTGCTGATAACCCTCAACCGTAAGGGATCGAGATAGTCTTCGCGGGTAAGAATAACCCAATTTATTGATTCGACACACGGGGAGCCAAAGAGTATTTATAAGCTTTGACAGTTGAGTTGTCAATTCAACCGCACCTGAAATATACTTACTTGCAACAAAAGATAAGTGGTAACAGTGATATGATAGTGATGATAGTGATAGTAAAAGTAAACAGCAAAGTAAATAGCAAGAGTAAATAGCAAAAGTAGCAACTAGTAACCAGCAGGATTTAAAACACTGTAAGCTAGGGAGACGGATGGTTGGGCGCTGCATGGATGAGATATATCATGATTCTAACTTGGGGCAAGACACACGGAAAAGTAATGATCATCTAGGCAAATATCAAGCATTAGGCATGTATCCCGTAGGTAGTTGTACGTGCTTGCAATAAGAACTTGCACAACATCTTTTGTCCTACCATCCCGCTATGAACAGGGCCAAAAGGAACTTATGGAGATTAAGGTGCTCTTGTCAAAGAGCACCGGAACAAAGCAATAAACTCAATGGATACATGTAATCCTCAAACTACGGACCATCCCCTTTGGTGTCCCAAGCTGTAACTTTTGGGATCGCTGGTTCCGAACCGTAATAGGTGCTAACAACTCATAGATAGGATCAAGAACACAAATATATTCATGCAAACACATATGGTTCAGATCTGAAATCATGGCACTCGGGCCCTAAGTGACAAGCATTAAGAATAACAAGTTGAAGCAAAGATGATAAACACCATAGTAGATGATAGGCAACATGCCCCCAACGATCTGACAAACTATTACATGATCTAACTCATCCAGTCCCTACCATCCCCTTCGCCTACAGCAGGGGATTACTCACACATGGAAGGAGAAGTCATGGAGGGATAATGGAGTGGTGATGATGATGACGATGGCGACGATCTCCCCTCTCCGGAGGCCAATTCAGCCTCCAGATTAGCCCTCCCGAAGAAGAACAGAGGGTGGCGGTGGCTCCGCGACGAAAACTGGGAAAAGAACTTCTGATCTGGGATTTCTCCGTCACGAGCTAAAATACGGGTCAAAGTAGGGCACCAGGGGAGGTGGGGCCCACCCAGGCGACCCCCAGGCGCGGCCAGGGGGTGGGCCGCGCCACCAGGGCGCCTGGGCCCCCCTGGCCCCCCTCTGGTCCCTCTTCTGGCTCCGGGTTCCTTCGGGTGCGTGGATTTTCTGTGATTTTTCGTGGAATTTTCTGAGATACCTAAAAATCCATTTTCCTGCGCACAATAAAACCATAAAGGCAGCTCTGCTGAAAACAGCGTCAGTCCGGGTTAGTTTAGTTCAAATCATGCAAGAATGAGGTCAAAACAATATCAAAAGTGTTTGGAAAAGTAGATACGTTTGAGACGTATCAACTCCCCCAAGCTTAGCATATTGCTTGTCCTCAAGCAATTCAGTTCAACGAACTGGACGCGACAAAGAAAACTTTGACAAACTCTTTTGTTTCATTAGATGTATATAAGCATGTACTACGAAAAGAGTCTAGCAAGTATTGAAACAGTACTATGAGGACAATGCACGGAGCAATCCTTCTTTCAAGTGACCAATCACAAATACCTAAAAGTAAATAATATACTGCTGAAAATCAAGACAAGATTACATTGCACATAGCTTGAGCATACTAGGGTGGTATCTCGCTGGCCTCCATGAGTGAAGCAAAACATAAATGCAGAAACTCCTCCAGAGTTTTAAAGCAGACTGGAACTAAGAATTTCAGAATAAATCATATCACAAGCATGCAGAAGACAATGTAATACTTTGGGACAATGCACATTACACTCAGAATGACAATAATGCTCTCCTAGTTGGTGCTTTGAAGAAAGAAGGTGGAGACTCTCGAACCGTGGCTTTTGTTGGCAAGGTTGAAAACCCGTGGTCAGAAACAAAAACTAAACATGTACCAGAGCTCTTGGTTTTAAAAACAGAGGAAAGAATGTTTTTGAGAGGTGCATATTTCGTCAACGAATGCTAGCAGATAACTCAATCACTTCTTGAGCTGGACAAGTTTCGAGGAACGGCTCCCGCATGAGGACGATCACATCCTCTTAATCTCCTTTGTTTATCACTGCCAAAGTTTTCTGATTTCTCATGAACAAAGCGTGAAGGAGGGTTTGTTTGTTGTATAATTTTTTAATGAGCCGGGCGCACTCAATGACAGTTCCTTCTCGTGTTATGGGTTTGCACATTAGACATGCAATCCCGGGGTGAAACTTGTCCAACTTAAAAAGATTATGAATTAACTACTACTTCCTCATGAGCTAAAACAGAGGCACAAAAAGAGAAATGCTTTTGATTAATTTCGAGATGGTACACGAAAGTCTTCGTTAGGAATGGCAGGTAAATACCATGTATAGGAAGGTATGGTGGACTCATATGGCATAACAGGTTTTAAGGATTTTGGATGCACAAGCAGTCAGTCCGCTTAGTACAGGTGGAGGTTAGCAAATGACTGGGAAGCGACCAACTAGAGAGCAATAACGGCCATAATCATGCAGAGCGACAAAGCAACATTGAATCGGGCATGAAAGTGATATAACTATTCTGAAACTCAAAGATCATCAAGGCAGAGCAGACTTTTTAGTCTTAAACATGTGTAAACATGTGCCAAGTCAATCCAAAAATTCTCTAAAGGGAAATACCACCTTAGTATACCAGACTATGAACAGCGCAATGCATGTAAATCATTTCAATAACACATTATATACTCTAGCTATTCGAGACTAGCCACAAGGAAAGCATGAACCACTGGAAGAGCATTGTAAACATAGCACTATGTCGCTACAAGCTGGTCTCTAGATCATAAGTACAGGCATATGTACAAAAGTAGAAACAAGAAGAGTTCATACCGGTCTTCCTTGTTGCTTCCCTTCAGTCGATCTTCGTCATTACTGCCTCGTCACTTGCACAATCGAACGTAGGAAATATAATTAAATGCCATCACGGACTCGAGCTGAACTCTGAAAACAAAGCAAACTAAAGAGAGAAAGGGAATCTTTTTGGGTTATTTCAAAGGTTGAACGAAAGCAAAAGAAAGAGAAAATCTTTTTGTTGTTTTTGCAAAGAGAGAAATAAAGAAGAACGGGCAAAAACTTCGAAAAGATCAAAGCGAATAAAACGGATAATACAATGGAAAAGTGAGAGGGGCACGTACTCCCCCAAGCTTAGGCTTTTGGCCTAAGTTGGTAGCAGCTACTGCCCCCAGGAGCCTCCTGCTCCGGGGGAACAGTGGTGAGTCCAAGGGTCGTAGAAGGATGCTGGCGCGTACACCGAACTCCTCGGAGTCTCCCACGAGGAAGGGTCCGTACGCCAAGCAGAGGAAGACCCTTCACCAAACTCGGTGGCGGTTTCTTCCTGAAAAGGTGGTAACTCACCGTGCTCCTCCTCGTCGGGCACAACCCCCTCCATGGGGTTATGAAACTGATGCTGGGCCATGAACTCATCGAACTGGATAACATCAAAGGACCATCCGTTCCTGTGAGAAAAATCAAACAAAAGAGGTGCAGGTAGACGGATCTCGCGTTCCGCGGTAGTTCCGAAACGCAAGATATAAACAAGATTATCAAGCTCAAAAGTCATGGTAACAAACATATGCCTTTTCATAGCAGCAAGATCAAAGCTTAAATAAGTAAAAGGATTATCATCAGGGTGTGGGGTGCCTCCAAGATGTTCTAAGATAAGTGTGGCGTAAACGCCACCATATAAGTCTCCCTTGTTACCGTTCATAGCAAGTGATACGTCCAAAACGTATCTATAATTTCTGCTTGCTCCATGCCTCTTTTGGGTGATATTGCTATGATATTTATACACTTCCATACACTTTTGATCATATTTGGACTAACCTATTAACTCAGTGCACCCGAGTGCCAGTTTGTGTTTTCTGTTGTTTTTGTATTTCAGGTTTTCCCGTCACGAAAACTGCCAGAAAAATCCAGGAAAAAATATATAAAAAATCAGCGTTCCGGAAGCTTCCATGCGGCCAAAGTAGGGCCGGAGGGGAGCCACCAGGGCTCCAGGCGGCCTGCCCACGCGGCCCCCCTCCTGGCCGCGTCGGGGGGGCGCCTGGGCCCCCCAGGCCTCCGCTGACGACCCCCTTTGGCATATATTTAACACCCATCGAGGAAACCCTGATTCCAGACCCCTTTTCTCCAGACGCAATTCCGATCTCCGCCGCCATCGCCATCAAGCTTCGGGGGACCAGAATTCCTATGCCGGCACCCTGCCGGGACAGGGAAGTGCCCCCGGATTCATCTTCATCGACGTTTCTTCCTCCCTCCATGATGCGGGAGTAGTTCCTCCTCGGGGCTGAGGTTTCTACCAGTAGCTATGTGGTCAATTCTCTCTCCCATGATGTGATCTTCGTTGTGATCATAGGCTATGTTAATCTAGGGTGATCCCATGATATTTCCCCTTCCTCTATGTATTGGATTGATGTACTCACTTGTCTTTATCTAGTATAATCCCCGAGACCAAGGTGACAGCGGTCTATTGGACATGGATTAGAAAAATATTTTCATGAGTGATTTCCTCTCTTGTGTGTTGATTGAAGATTGAGAGTCTCTTGGTGCTTGTCTTTGACTATCCTTTAGATATGTTGTGGTGATTGTGGGACTCTCTTTGGATGGCCGCGGTGACATTGGGAAATCCTTAGATTGAGAACTACGAACTTTGAGGTGTGCTTTTGTAGCCCTACATAATTCTCGTCCTCTCTTGACCACGAAGGAATGACCTCCGGGTGCGCCTCCATTGCATGTTTTATGGGAAATATCATGTGATTCGATTATGTTAATGTTGTTGGGAGTTGCCACTAGTGAAAGTATGAAGCCTAGGCCTTGTTTCCACCATTGCAATACCATTTGTGCTCACGTTTACCACTTGTTTGCTTGCTGCACTTTTTATTACAGATTTATATTACTTTGCTTTGCCACTCCTATCATCCATATTTTACCATCTCTTCGCCGAACTAGTGCACCTATACAACTCCTAGTTGTATTAGGTGTGTTGGGGACACAAGAGACTTCTTGTATCTTAGTTGCAGGGTTGCTTGAGAGAGACCATCTTCAACCTCTACTTCCCTGAGTTCGATAAACCTTAGGTCATCCACTTGAGGGAAATTGCTGCTGTCCTACAAACCTCTACGCTTGGAGGCCCAACATAGTCTACAAGAGTAGAAGCGTGTGTAGACATCAGCAAGGCGTCGAGCAATTAAGGCACCCAGATTATAATCAGATCTCCCTATGAGGGCTGCTGCCAGGATAGCAATATCCGGCGCGGAAGTGTTGCTCGTGTTGTCACGAGCTAACACCCCTCTAGCAACATAATATACAAAATACCTGAGGTGAGGGAATAAGATGCTGGAGATCTGCGACCGATGAATATCCCTCGTACCCATGCTGCAGAGAGAGTTGAAGACGGTTTTCAGCTCGGAGGGCTGAGTGGTCATCCTAGCCGTCCTCCCAACGTTTGGCACACCTATTATTTCACAAAACTTTCCCAAAGTCATGGTGATAAGATCATTGTAAATTTTAAACTCAATAGCACCTGAATCAGGATTATATCTAAAACTGTTAATGAAACTGGAGGTGAGTTTTTGGTACTGGGTAACACGGCACGTGACGAGCCGTGTCAGACCTGCATTAGCACAAAGATTATAAAACTCATCCTTGATTCCCGCAGCTTCAAGGAATTCATCACATGGAAACATCATCGCACGTGCTGGACTTGTGTCTTCCAACAACTCTAGGGGCACATGGTCTTCGTTATAGCTCACCTTAGCAGTCGATGGTGAAGCTGCGGCTCTAGTAACTCGATCGGAGTGCGTGGGCCTCCTCTTCTCAAGCCATCCTTTTGCCCTTCCTAACAAACTCATTTCTGAAATTTTTGGCAATTTACAAAAACAAGGATTAAAACAAGGTGAGTTAAGGCAAACTACTCAACTCACTTGCCCAAGGCATAAACTTGCATCAAAACTTGGAAAATAACTTTCTACACATGCATGCAAGCTCATCTATACAGCACCAAGAACTACTAAATACTCACAAATGAAGCCACCAATCAGAAATCTAATTGGAGGGGTGGAGGAGTCACATACCAGGGAGTATTTGTTCAAAATCTCAGCTCAAATGATGGGTTGTAGAGAGAGATCGAAGAATCGCCTCCAAGAGCAGCAAGAACACAAGAACAAGTGGAGAACTCGTGTTTTTGGAGAGAAAGAGAGAGGGAGGAAGAAGACTTACCTGGAGGGGGGCCTTGTGGGCCCCAGGCGCCCTGTGGGCGCGGCCAGGGGGCAGGCCGCGCCAGCTGGCCGCCTGGGCCACTGGTGGGTCCCCCTGGCTGGCCCCAGGTCCCTCTGGGTCACTCCCGACGTGGAAATTTTTATTTTTATTTTTCTGGAATTTTTCTGAAAACTTCACTGTTGAAATTTTTTCGAAGTTCAAAAAGCTGCGAAACGCTCTGAAAACTTGAAGCAGTGAGTAGTATTGTGAAGCTTCAAAACATAAACACTTGGTACAGCAAGTAGAACAAAAACTAAAAACAAATGAAAACATAACAAGCTCAACTTTTTATCTATATAAAACATGTTTACTAGTAAGGTTGATCAAGTCTCACCAACAAACAGGCGATATATAGAGCAAAAAGTCTCACCTCTTACGAAGTAATTACTGAACCTTTACTTTGATGGACATTGTCCCCACCATAATAGTTTTGTATTTGTGGTGCACATGTAGTGGACAGTCCCATTCTCCAATCTTCACGGTCTCGATATTTTCTATAGAGTTGAGGCCATGCCTCCTGTCGGTCTTCTTTGGAAAATACACCGTGTGTTCTTTATCATTCACATTGAAGGTAACCTTCCCTTTATTGCAATCAATAATAGCACCTGCGGTGTTAAGAAAAGGTCTACCAAGAATAATGGACATGCTCCCATCCTCGGGCATGTCAAGCACAACAAAATCAGTAAGAATCAAACAATTAGCAACTTCTACGGGAACATCCTCACAAATACCTATCGGAACGGCGGTTGACTTGTCAGCCATCTGAAGGGATATATCTGTAGGAATTAGTTTCTCTAAACAAAGCCTCTTGTAAAGAGAGAGAGGCATAACACTCACTCCTGCTCCAAGATCACATAAAGCAGTTTTGACATAATTATTCTTTATGGAGCAAGGAATGGTGGGTATACCTGGATCACCGAGCTTCTCAGGAATCTTGCCACTGAAAGAGTAGTTAGCAAGCATAGTAGATATTGCTTCATTAGGAACTTTTCTTTTATTAGTGACAATATCTTTCATATATTTTGAATAAGGAGGTAACTTAATAGCATCAGTCAAAGGGATTTGAAGAAAAAGAGGCTTAATCCACTCAGAGAACTTATTGTAATGCTCTTCTTCTTTAGATTTGATGGACTTACCTGGAAAGGGCATGGGTTTCTGTACCCATGGTTCTCTTTCCTTCCCATGTTTTCTTGCGATGAAGTCTTCTTTAGTGTACCTCTTACGTTTGTCAGGTGCTTCTTCTTCTCGAACTTCAGGCGGATCATTCTTCTCATTATCCTTATCTTCAGGTTCAGCACCGTCTTCAGTCTCAGCATCGGAGATAGATACACTGTTGGGATCAACAGCTGGCTCTTCATCTATAATAGGATCATTGGAATTGTCAGTCTCCTTATGTTTCTTTTTCTTCTTTTTTGGAGAGCCAACAATTTCTTCTTCCTGCATTTGAGAATCTTGCTCGATTCTCCTCGGATGCCCCTTTGGATAAAGAGGATCTTGATTGCTAGTTCCTCCTCGGGTCTTAATCCCGAAGGCCTGCAAATCATCTTGTTTGGCATTGTTAGCAAGCAAATCTTTTTGCACATTAGAAATTTGCTCAAGCTGAGTTTGAACCATATGAAAATGCTTCACAAGACATTGAACATCATTAACTGTTCTACCTAAAACATCAAGCAAACTTTTGATAGCAAGGGAATTATCATGCAATTGACTTTGTATCCTCTCATTAAAATGATTTTGTTTCATAATAAAATTATCAAACTCATCTAAACATTGATCAGGAGGCTTACCATGAGGGATGTCACTTGCGTTGAAATCTAAAAGAGAGTGTACCTCTACCATAGGAGGGTGAGTGGTAGGCTCACACAGCTTCTCAATAGGGGGTAGATTCTTCACGTCTTCAGCTTTAATACCTTTCTCTTTAATAGACTTCTTTGCTTCTCGCATATCTTCGGGGCTTAGAACAAACATGCCCCTCTTCTTTGGTGGTGGAGGTGGTTCAGGGACGGACCAATCTTCATGGTTTTTGGCAATCCTGCCCATCAAATCTTCTGCATCTTTCGGCGTTCTTTTCCTGAAAACACAACCAGCACAACTGTCCAAATAGGACCTGGATTCATCAGTTAGACCAGCATAGAATATATCGATTAATTCGTTCTTAGGGACTTCATGTCCTGGTCTAGCCCGAATCAGACCGCGGTACGTCCCCCAAGCTTTAGGGAGGGACTCATCCTGCAACTGTTTAAAGTTATAAATTCTTTGTAAAGCAGCATGTTGCATGTGAGCAGGAAAGTACTTATCAACAAAAGAGTGAGCTAAGTCTTGAGGACTCTTAATAGAACCGCATGGGAGTGAATCATACCATGCTTTAGCACCTTCCTTCAAGGAGAAAGGAAGAAGCTTGGTCACATAAAAGTATCGTATCTTCTCATCTGTGGTAAACATGCCACCCAACTCACCGAGTTTAGTCAGGTGTGCAATAGCATCATCATTTTCTCTGCCATAAAAGGGGTCAGCTTCAACCATAGGTATAAGTGAAAGATCAACAGAGAAATCATAATCAGGATCATCAATGCATATAGGAGATGTAGCAAATTCAGGATCAGGAACGGTTTTGTTCTTCAAAGAGTGTTTTTCAAACAGTTTCTTAATAACTTCAGGGTCGGAGCCAGAAAACTCTGTCAATTCCCTGCATAAATCTTCATCAAGCATATAGTAATCATCATCAAGGAGCCTCTCCTTGAGTTTACTCAAATCAGGATAATCATAAGTTTCACCAATAGGGTAGCGAGTAACAGGAATTTCAATTCCAGACTTTTTTGCAGTAGTAGCGATCTGTTTCTCAAGAGCATAACCAAGTGAACTAATATCATCAATAGTAGTAGAAGCATCATCAAGAGTATCGGACATAGTAACAGATTCAGTAGGAGCATCATGTGGTGTCGGTGAGGCAAACTTACTCATAACAGAAGGTGAATCAAGTGTAGCACTAGTGCTCAGAACAGTACCTCTTCTTGTAGTGGATAGTAAGATCGGAACCTTGGGGTCTCCTTTCTTACCCATAGCGGATGAAGTGCAGCAGGTAGGATACTTCAAGTAGACTTGTAAATATTGCTATGCTCCCCGGCAACGGCGCCAGAAAACGGTACTTGATAACCCTCAACCGTAAGGGATCGAGATAGTCTTCGCGGGTAAGAATAACCCAATTTATTGATTTGACACACGGGGAGCCAAAGAGTATTTATAAGCTTTGACAGTTGAGTTGTCAATTCAACCGCACCTGAAGTATACTTACTTGCAACAAAAGATAAGTGGTAACAGTGATATGACAGTGATGATAGTGATAGTAAAAGTAAACAGCAAAGTAAATAGCAAGAGTAAATAGCAAAAGTAGCAACTAGTAACCAGCAGGATTTAAAACACTGTAGGCTAGGGAGGCGGATAGTTGGGCGCTGCATGGATGAGATATATCATGATTCTAACTTGGGGCAAGGCACACGGAAAAGTAATGATCATCTAGGCAAATATCAAACATTAGGCATGTATCCCGTAGGTAGTTGTACGTGCTTGCAATAAGAACTTGCACAACATCTTTTGTCCTACCATCCCGCTACGAACGGGGCCAAAAGGAACTTATGGAGATTAAGGTGCTCCTGTCAAAGAGCACCGGAACAAAGCAATAAACTCAATGGATACATGTAATCCTCAAACTACGGACCATCCCCTTTGGTGTCCCAAGCTGTCACTTTTGGGATCGCCAGTTCCGAACCGTAATAGGTGCTAACAACTCATAGATAGGATCAAGAACACAAATATATTCATGCAAACACATATGGTTCAGATCTGAAATCATGGCACTCGGGCCCTAAGTGACAAGCATTAAGAATAACAAGTTGAAGCAAAGATGATAAACACCATAGTAGATGATAGGCAACATGCCCCCAACGATCTGACAAACTATTACATGATCTAACTCATCCAATCCCTACCATCCCCTTCGCCTACAGCAGGGGATTACTCACACATGGAAGGAGAAGTCATGGAGGGATGATGGAGTGGTGATGATGATGACGATGGCGACGATCTCCCCTCTCCGGAGGCCAATTCAGCCTCCAGATTAGCCCTCCCGAAGAAGAACAGAGGGTGGCGGCGGCTCCGCGACGAAATCTGGGAAAAGAACTTCTGATCTGGGATTTCTCCGTCACGAGCTAAAATACGGGTCAAAGTAGGGCACCAGGGGAGGTGGGGCCCACCCAGGCGACCCCCCGGCGCGGCCAGGGGGTGGGCCGTGCCACCAGGGCGCCTGGGCCCCCCCTGGCCCCCCTCTGGTCCCTCTTCTGGCTCCGGGTTCCTTCGGGTGCGTGGATTTTCTGTGATTTTTCGTGGAATTTTCTGAGATACCAAAAAATCCGTTTTCCTGCGCACAATAAAACCATAAAGGCAGCTCTGCTAAAAACAGCGTCAGTCCGGGTTAGTTTAGTTCAAATCATGCAAGAATGAGGTCAAAACAATATCAAAAGTGTTTGGAAAAGTAGATATGTTTGAGACGTATCACTTGCTGTTCATAACGAGTTGGAACTCAGCTTTCTTTGTGTGGGAGAGAAACACGCTCCACTTCAACCTAGAACATAACATAGAATTTTCATGTCTATCTTTGCTGTGTGTGTTCTTGGTCTTTCAATAGCTACTATCATGCTTAGCTCTTAGTTTTCATGCTTATCTTTTTAAAGAGCTTTTGTTTAGTTGGTCGCTGGAACTCTCTTTAGTTATCATGCTTATCTTATTAAGAGAGTTGGCTTCTGTTGCATTGGTCGATATGTCTATGATAAAAATGCTATGTGCATAATGATGCTTAGTAGTTCATGTTTTCTTATGGTTAGTCTCAAATAGCTGGGGGGTTCTCAATGTGTTATTGGAGTACCAACATGATTTGTTTGCCTATGATGTTGTATGGTTTAGTGATATCTTCCTTCAAGAATTTATTTTGATTGACTTGGCGTATGCTCACGCATATTTAAGACTGTAAAGAAAGTCTATCAAGCCTTGATGATCTTTAATTTCTGAGTAGCGATATAACTTCCATGCCTGATTCAATGTTGCTTTGTCGCTCTGCGTGATTATGACCGTCATTGCTCTTTTAGTTGGTCGCTCCCAGTCTTTTGCTAACCTCCACCTGTACTAAGCGGACTGACTGCTTGTGCATCCAAAATCCTTTAAACCAGTTATGCCATATGAGTCCACCATACCTTCCTATACATGGTATTTACCTGCCATTCCTAACGAAGACTTTCATGTACCATCTCGAAATTATTCAAAAAAGCATTTCTCTTTTGTGCCTCTGTTTTAGTTCATGAGGAAGTAGTAGTTAATTCATGATCTTTTTAAGTTGGACAAGCTTCACCCCGGGATTGCATGTCTAGTGTGCAAACCCATAATACGAGAAGAAACTGGCATAGAGTGCGCCCGGCTCATTAAAAAATAATATAAACAAGCAAACTCTCCTTCACGCTTTGTTCATGAGAAATCAGAAAACTTTGGCAGTGATAAACAAAGGAGATTAAGAGGATGTGATCGTCCTCATTCGGGAGCCGTTCCTCGAAACTTGTCCAGCTCAAGAAGTAATTGAGTTATCTGCTAGCATTCGTTGTCGAAACATGCATATCCAAAAATAATAATAATTATTACCTCTGTTTTTAAAACCAAGAGCTCTGGTACATGTTTAGTTTTTGTTTCCGACCACGGGTTTTCAACCTTGCCATCAAAAGCCACAGTTCGAGAGTCTCCACCTTCTTTAAAGCACCAACTACTGAGAGCATGATTGTCATTCTGAGTGTGATGTGCATTGTCCCAAAGTAGCATTGTCTTTTGCATGATTATGATATCGTTCATTCTGAAATCATTGTATCTAGTCGTCACTTAAACCTTGGAGGTGCCCCTGCATTTATGTTTTGCTTCACTAAAGGGGGCAAGCGAGATACCACTTTATCATATTTGCACACCATGCTCATTACAAATCTATTTGATGTTTCAGTATCATATTGTAAAACTTTCAGTTCTTTGTGATTTTCTCATAAGGCAACTTAATTACTACAGATTCATTGTCTCAGTAAGCACTTGTCATGTGACTGTGAAAAGTTCTTATATGGTTAATAGCATGTCACCACAGAAATGGTGCTTGTTATCATTTACCTACTCGAGGACGAGCAGGAATTAAGCTTGGGGATGTTGATACGTCCAAAACGTATCTATAATTTCTGCTTGCTCCATGCCTCTTTTGTGTGATATTGCTATGATATTTATACACTTCCATACACTTTTGATCATATTTGGACTAACCTATTAACTCAGTGCACCCCAGTGCCAGTTTCTGTTTTCTGCTGTTTTTGTATTTCAGGTTTTCCCATCACGTAAACTGCCACAAAAATCCCGAAAAAATTATATAAAAAATCAGCGTTCCGGATGCTTCCTTGCGGCCAAAGTAGGGCCGGAGGAGGGCTCCAGGCGCCCTGGTGGCGCGGCCCCCTCCTGGTCGCGCCGGGGGGGCGCCTGGGCCCCCCACGTCTCCGCTGATGCCCCCCTTTGGCTTATATTTACACCGCGTCCCGAAACCCTCGAGGACGGAACCCTTTTTCGCGATCTCATCTCTGTTCCGCCGCCGCTGCGCTTCCAAGATCGGGAGCACCAGGAGAACTCTTCCCGGCACCCTGCCGGAGGGGAGGATCACCACCGGGAGCCTCTCCACCACCATGGACGCCTCCCGGATGAGTTGTGAGTAGTCTCCCTTGGACCATGGGTCCATGACCAGTAGCTATGTGATGTTCTCCTCCCCTCTTTGTTCTTCACTAATTAGACCTCGTGAGCTGCCCTACATGATCGAGGCACATATGTAATCCTTATGCTGTTGCTATGTTGAGTTTGCTGGGATCCGATGGATTATGAGATTATGTTCAGATTGTGTGTGAGTAATATATTTGATTTACCTCTTTTATATTTATGTTCTTGAGTAATTCTTGCATGTTCTCCGTTGTTGTTTATTGCTTTGGCCGAGTAGTAGGTAGTAACTCCAAGAGGGAACGTTATGCTTGATTGTGGGTTAATGCCCCTCGATGACTAGTTTGAGTGACAGAAACATGAGTCTAGGGGATGTGTTGTTGCCACAAGGGGGAAAACAACGGTGCTTGTACTCGCGGGTGCAAGGATTGTTTACTTTACGCAAAGTTCTTTTAATGCAGTTGTCTGTTGCTTTGAGTTTACACTATGGGTGGGACTCGCAACTTAATACTAGCGAGATGTTCTGGATAGATATCTCAAGGTGGATGATTAGTAGTAGATGCAGATGGATTTCGGTCTACTTACCTTGGCGTACCGCCCATGCTTTTGAGGCTCAACCTTTCTTGCAGCATAGTTAGCATTGGTTTGCGCACATAATTCTGTCAATTGCCCAGCTGTAATTCGTTTACCTCACATAGCTGTTTTATCGTCTTTTGGGAGAGAGACATCACTAGTGAACATCATGGGACCCCGGTCCATATTACCATCACTGATCACATCCGCTATTTACTTCCTGTTTTTACTTACTAGTTGCAGCAATACCTATCACTATTATCTCTTGCGTTTGATCCTTTGTAAACGACAAGGCCGGAGGGATTGAGAACCTCTCTGTACTCGTTGGGAGCAAAGTTATTTGTATCTGTGTGCAGGTCCAGTTAATTGCTAAGTATCTGGCGCCATTAGCAGTTGACACCTTCTTGTTGAACCTTGGAGTCTCAGGGGAATTCGATCCTTGGTATCTTTGCCAAGGGAAAACTTCCGCTACACTGCATCTCAAACCTTCCACTTGGGGTAACCAACGAGGGGCGAGAAGCCATCAATCACGCGATGATGTGTTACAGAACGAGTAAAGAGACTTGCCGGTAACGAGATTGAACAAGGTATCGGGATACCGACGATCGAATCTCGGGCAAGTACTATACCGGTAGACAAAGGGATTTGTATATGGGATTGATTGAATCCTTGACATCGTGGTTCATCCGATGAGATCATCATGGAGCATGTGGGAGCCAACATGGGTATCCAGATCCCGCTGTTGGTTATTGACCGGAGAGTTGTCTCGGCCATGTCTGCATGACTCCCGAGCCCGTAGGGTCTACACACTTAAGGTTTGATGACGCTAGGGTTATAGGGAAAGTATGTACGTGGTTACCGAATGTTGTTCAGAGTCCCGAATGAGATCCCGGACATCACGAGGAGTTCCGGAATGGACCGGAGGTAAAGATTGATATATAGGAAGTGAGGTTTTGGTCACCGGAATCATTTCGGGGGTCACCGGTATTGTACCGGGGCCACCGGAAGGTGTCTGGGGGTCCACCGGGTGGGGCCACCTGCTCGGTGGGCTAAGTGGACCAAGTAAAGGGGGGGAACCAGCCCCTGGTGGGCTGGTGCGCCCCCCAAGGGCCAAAGTGAAGGAAATATGCCCTAGAGGCAATAATAAAGTTATTATTTATTTCCTTATATCATGATAAATGTTTATTATTCATGCTAGAATTGTATTAACCGGAAACTTAATACATGTGTGAATACATAGACAAAACAGAGTGTCCCTAGTATGCCTCTACAAGACTAGCTCATTGATCAAAGATGGTTATGTTTCCTAGCCATAGACATGAGTTGTCATTTGATCAACGGGATCACGTCATTAGGAGAATGATGTGATGGACAAGACCCATCCGTTAGCTTAGCACTATGATCGTTTAAGTTTTACTGCTATTGCTTTCTTCATGACTTATACATGTTCCTATGACTATGAGATTATGCAACTCCCGAATACCGGAAGAACACTTTGTGTGCTACCAAACGTCACAACGTAACTGGGTGATTATAAAGGTACTCTACAGGTGTCTCCGAAGGTACTTGTTGGGTTGGCGTATTTCGAGATTAGGATTTGTCACTCCAATTGTCGGAGAGGTATCTCTGGGCCCACTCGGTAATGCACATCACTATAAGCCTTGCAAGCATTGCAGCTAATGAGTTAGTTGCGGGATGATGTATTACGGAACGAGTAAAGAGACTTGCCGGTAACGAGATTGAACTAGGTATTGAGATACCGACGATCGAATCTCGGGCAAGTAACATACCGATGACAAAGGGAACAACGTATGTTGTTATGCGGTTTGACCGATAAAGATCTTCGTAGAATATGTGGGAGCCAATATGAGCATCCAGGTTCCTCTATTGGTTATTGACCGGAGACCTGTCTCGGTCATGTCTACATAGTTCTCGAACCCGTAGGGTCCGCACGCTTAAGGTTTCGATGACAGTTTTATTATGAGTTTATGAGTTTTGATGTACCGAAGGAGTTCGGAGTCCCGGATGAGATCGGGGACATGACGAGGAGTCTCGAAATGGTCGAGACGTAAAAATCGATATATTGGACGACTATATTCGGACATCGGAAAGGTTCCGAGTGATTCGGGTATTTTCGGAGTATCGGGGAGTTACGGGAATAGAGGAGAGAGGCCAAAAGGAAGGAGGCGCGCACCCCCCTTCTAGTACGAATTGGACAAGGGGTGCAGCCCCCTTTTCCTTCTCCCTCTCCCCCTCTTTCCTTCTCTCCTACTCCGGAAAGGAAAGGGGAATCCTACTAGGACTTGGGAGTCCTAGTAGGACTCCCCACACTTGGCGCGCCCCCTCTAGGGCCGGCCTCTCCCTCCCTCCTTTATATACGGGGGCAGGGGGGCACCTCTAGAGACAACAATTGATCTCTTGATCTCTTAGCCGTGTGCGGTGCTCCCCTCCACCATAGTTCTCCTCGATAATATTGTAGCGGTGCTTAGGCGAAGCCCTGCGACAGTAGAACATCAAGATCGTCACCACGCCGTCGTGCTGACGGAACTCTCCCTCGACACTCAGCTGGATCGGAGTTCGAGGGACGTCATCGAGCTGAACGTGTGCTAGAACTCGGAGGTGCCGTAGTTTCGGTGCTTGATCGGTCGGGCCGTGAAGACGTACGACTACATCAACCGCGTTGTTCTAACGCTTCCGCTTTCGGTCTACGAGGGTACGTAGACTCACTCTCCCCTCTCATTGCTATGCATCTGGTAGATAGATCTTGCGTGATCGTAGGAAAATTTTAAAATACTACGTTCCCCAACAGTGGCATCATGAGCCAGGTCTATGCGTAGATGATATGCACGAGTAGAACACAAGTGAGTTGTGGACGATACAAGTCATACTGCTTACCAGCATGTCATACTTTGCTTCGGCGGTATTGTGAGATGAAGCGGCCCGGACCGACATTACGCGTACGCTTACGCGAGACTGGTTTCACCGTTATGAGCACTCATTGCTTAAAGGTGACTGGCGGGTGTCTGTCTCTCTCACTTTAGCTGAATCAAGTGTGACTACGCCCGGTCCTTGTGAAGGTTAAAACAGCACATACTTGACGAAACATCGTTGTGGTTTTTTGTATGCGTAGGTAAGAACGGTTCTTGCTAAGCCCGTAGCAGCCACGTAAAACTTGCAACAACAAAGTAGAGGACGTCTAACTTGTTTTTGCAGGGCATGTTGTGATGTGATATGGTCAAGACATGATGAGTTATACGGTTTTGTATGAGATGATCATGTTTTGTAAAGTTATCGGCAACTGGCAGGAGCCATATGGTTGTCGCTTTATTGTATGAAATGCAATCGCCATGTAATTGCTTTACTTTATCACTAAGCGGTAGCGATAGTTGTAGAAGCAATAGTTGGCGAGACGACAACGATGCTACGATGAAGATCAAGGTGTCGCGCCGGTGACGAAGGTGATCATGACGGTGCTTTGGAGATGGAGATCAAAAGCACAAGATGATGATGGCCATATCATGTCACATATTTTGATTGCATGTGATGTTTATCTTATTATGCTTCTTATTTTGCTTAGTACGACGGTAGCATTATAAGATGATCCCTTACAAAATTTCAAGGTATAAGTGTTCTCCCTGAGTACGCACCGTTGCGAAAGTTTGTCGTGTCGAGACACCACGTGATGATCGGGTGTGATAAGCTCTACGTTCAAATACAACGGGTGTAAGCCAGTTTTGCACACGCGGAAACTCGGGTTAAACTTGACGAGCCTAGCATATGCAGATATGGCCTCGGAACACTGGAGACCGAAAGGTCGAGCATGAATCATATAGTAGATATGATCAACATAAGATGTTCACCATTGAAAACTACTCCATCTCACGTGATGATCGGACATGGTTTAGTTGATTTGGATCACGTGATCATTTAGATGACCAGAGGGATGTCTATCTAAGTGGGAGTTCTTCAAGTAATATGATTAATCGAACTTTAATTTATCATGAACTTAGTCCTGGTAGTGTTAGCATATATGTGTTGTAGATCAATAGCTCGTAAGATAGCTCCCCGTTTATTTTATATGTTCCTAGAGAAATATAAGTTGAAAGATGTTAGTAGCAATGATGCGGACTAGGTCCGTGATCTGAGGATTATCCTCATTGCTGCATAGAAGTATTTTGTCCTTGATGCACCGCTAGGTGACGAACCTATTGCAGGAGCAGATACAGACGTTATGAATGTTTGACAAGCTCGGTATGATGACTACTTGATAGTTTAGTGCGCCATGCTTTACGGCTTATAACCGGGACTTCAAAAATGTTTTGAACGCCACGGAGCATATGAGATGTTCCATGAGTTGAAATTAGTATTTCATACTCATGCCCGTGTCGAGAGGTATAAGACCTCTGACAGTACTTTGCCTACAAGATGGAGGAGAATAGCTCAACCAGTGAGCATGTGCTCAGATTGTCTGGGTACTACAATTACTTGAATCAAGTGGGAGTTATTCTTTCAGATAAGATAGTAATTGACAAAAGTTCTCTAGTCACTATCACCAAGTTAGTAGAACTTCGTGATGACCTATATTATGCAAGGGATGACGAAGGTAATTCCCGAGCTCTTCGCGATCCTGAAATCAGCGAAGGTAGAAATCAAGAAAGAGCATCAAGTGTTGATGGTTAATAAGACCACTTGTTTCAAGTAAAGGGCAAAGGGATAGAAGGGGAACTTCAAAAAAAAAGAATGACAAGCAAGTTGTCACTCCCGTGAAGAAACCCAAAGCTAAACTCAAGCCTGAAACTAAGTGCTTCTACTGCAAAGGAAAAGGTCACTAGAAGTGGAACTACCCTAGATATTTGGTGGATAAGAAGGATGGCAAAGTGAACAAAGGTATATTTGATATACAGATTATTGATGTGTATTTTACTAGTGTTCATAGCAACCCCTCGGTATTTGATACTGGTTCAGTTGCTAAAGAGTAGTAACTCGAAATGGGAGTTGCATAATGAACAGAAACTAGTTAAAGGTGAAAGTGTGTTGGAAGTGGTTCCAAGATTGATATGATCATCATCGCACACTCCCTATACTTTCGGGATTAGT
>LR738713.1:855570982-855604091 GCA_902687465.1 Secale cereale
GCATGAAGAAACTCCATAGTGATGGACTTTTGGAATCACTTGATTATGAATCACTTGGTGCTTGCGAACCATGCCTCATGGGCAAGATGACTAAAACTCCGTTCTCCGGAACTGTGGAGCGAGCAACAGAGTTGTTGGAAATCATACATACTGATGTATGCGGACCAATGAGTGTTGAAGCTCGCGGCAGGTATCGTTATTTTCTGACCTTCACTGATGATTTGAGCAGATATGGGTATATCTACTTAATGAAGCACAAGTCTGAAACATTTGAAAAGTTCAAAGAATTTTAGAGTGAAGTGGAGAATCATCGTAACAAGAAAATAAGAGTTTCTACGATATGATCGTAGAGGTAAAATATTTGAGTTAGCGAGTTTGGCCTTCAGTAAAAACAATGTGAAATAGTTTCACTACTCACGCCACCTGGAACACCACAGTGGTATGTCCGAACGTCATAACCGTACTTTATTAGATATGGTGCGATCAATGATGTCTCTTACCGATCTACCACTATCGCTTTTGGGATTATGCATTAGAGACAGCTACATTCACGTTAAATAGGGCACCATCTAAATCCGTGGATATGACACCGTATGAACTGTGGTTTGACGAGAAACCTAAGTTGTCATTTCTTTAAGTCTGGGACTACGATGCTTATGTGAAAAAGTTTCAACATGGTAAGCTCGAACCCAAATCGGAGAAATAAATCTTCATAGGATACCCAAAAGAAACTGTTGGGTACACCTTCTATCACAGATCCGAAGGCAAGGTCTTTGTTGCTAAGAGTGGATCCTTTCTAGAGAAGGAGTTTCTCTCGAAAGAAGTGAGTGGGAGGAAAGTGGAACTTGATGAGGTAATTGTACCTTCTCCCGAATTGGATAGTAGTACATCACAGTAACTGATTCCAGTGTTTCCTACACCAATTAGTGAGGAAGCTAATGATGATGATCATGAAACTTCGGATCAAGTTACTGCTGAACTTCGTAGATCAACCAGAGTACGTTCCGCACCAGAGTGGTACGGCAACCCGGTTCTGGAAGTCATGTTACTGGACCATGATGAACCTACGAACTATGAGGAAGCGATGATGAGCCCAGATTCCGCAAAATGGCTTGAGACCATGAAATCTGAGATGGGATCCATGTATGAGAACAAAGTGTGGACTTTGGTTGACTTGCCCGATGGTCGGCAAGCCATCGAAAATAAATGGATCTTCAAGAGGAAGACTGACACTGACAGTAATGTTACTGTTTACAAAGCTCGACTTGTTGCGAAAGGTTTTCGACAAGTTCAAGGAGTTGACTACGATGAGACTTTCTCACCCGTAGCGATGCTTAAGTCTGTCCGAATCATGTTAGCAATTGCCGCATTTTATGAAATCTGGCAAATGGACAATAAAACTGCATTCTTTAATGGATTTATTAAACAAGAATTGTATATGATGCAACCAGAAGGTTTTGTCAATCCTAAAGGTGCTAACAAAATGTGCAAGCTCCAGCGATCCATCTATGGACTGGTGCAAGGATCTCGGAGTTGGAATATACACTTTGATAAGTTGATCAAAGCATATGGATTTATACAGACTTGCGGTGAAGCCTGTATTTACAAGAAAGTGAGTGGGAGCACTACAACATTTCTGATAAGTATATGTGAATGACATATTGTTGATCAGAAATAATGTAGAATATTCTGGAAAGCATAAAGGAGTGTTTGAAAGGAGTTTTTCAAAAAAGACCTCGGTGAAGCTGCTTACATATTGGGCATCAAGATCTATAGAGATAGATCAAGACGCTTGATAAGACTTTCGATGAGTACATACCTTGATAAGATTTTGAAGTAGTTCAAAATGGATCAGTCAAAGAAGGAGTTCTTGCCTGACTTATAAGGTGTGAAGTTGAGTAAGACTCAAAGCCAGACCACGGCAGAAAAATATAGAGAGAATGAAAGTCATTCCCTATGCCTCAGCCATAGGTTCTATAAAGTATGCCATGCTGTGTACCAAACATGTTGTGTACCTTGCCATGAATTTGACAAGGAGGTACAATAGTGATCCAGGAGTAGATCACTGTACAGCGGTCAAAATTATCCTTAGTAACTGGATGACTAAGGAAAAATGTTTCTCGATTATGGAGGTGATAAAGAGTTCGTCGTAAAGGGTTATGCCGATGCAAGCTTTGACACTAAATCCAGCTGACTCTAAGTATCAATCTGGATGCGTATTGAAAGTGGGAGCAATTAGCTAGAGTAGCTCCATGCAGAGCATTGTAGACACATAGACATTTGCGAAATACATATGGATCTGAATGTGACAGACCCGTTGACTAAACTTCTCTCACGAAGCAAAACATGATCACACCTTAGTACTCTTTGGATGTTAATCACATAGCGATGTGAACTAGATTATTGACTCTAGTAAACCCTTTGGGTGTTAATCACATGACGATGTGAACTATCGGTGTTAAATCACATGGCGATGTGAACTAGATTATTGACTCTAGTGCAAGTGGGAGACTGAAGGAAATATGCCCTAGAGGCAATAATAAAGTTATTATTTATTTCCTTATATCATGATAAATGTTTATTATTCATGCTAGAATTGTATTAACCGGAAACTTAATACATGTGTGAATACATAGACAAAACAGAGTGTCCCTAGTATGCCTCTACTAGACTAGCTCATTGATCAAAGATGGTTATGTTTCCTAGCCATAGACATGAGTTGTCATTTGATCAACGGGATCACATCATTAGGAGAATGATGTGATGGACAAGACACATCCGTTAGCTTAGCACTATGATCGTTTAAGTTTTACTGCTATTGCTTTCTTCATGACTTATACATGTTCCTATGACTATGAGATTATGCAACTCCCGAATACCGGAAGAACACTTTGTGTGCTACCAAACGTCACAACGTAACTGGGTGATTATAAAGGTACTCTACAGGTGTCTCCGAAGGTACTTGTTGGGTTGGCGTATTTCGAGATTAGGATTTGTCACTCCGATTGTCGGAGAGGTATCTCTGGGCCCACTCGGTAATGCACATCACTATAAGCCTTGCAAGCATTGCAGCTAATGAGTTAGTTGCGGGATGATGTATTACGGAACGAGTAAAGAGACTTGCCGGTAACAAGATTGAACTAGGTATTGAGATACCGACGATCGAATCTCGGGCAAGTAACATACCGATGACAAAGGGAACAACGTATGTTGTTATGCGGTTTGACCGATAAAGATCTTCGTAGAATATGTGGGAGCCAATATGAGCATCCAGGTTCCTCTATTGGTTATTGACCGGAGACGTGTCTCGGTCATGTCTACATAGTTCTCGAACCCGTACGGTCCGCACGCTTAAGGTTTCGATGACAGTTTTATTATGAGTTTATGAGTTTTGATGTACCGAAGGAGTTCGGAGTCCCGGATGAGATCGGGGACATGACGAGGAGTCTCGAAATGGTCGAGACGTAAAAATCGATATATTGGACGACTATATTCGGACATCGGAAAGGTTCCGAGTGATTCGGGTATTTTCGGAGTATCGGAGAGTTACGGGAATAGAGGAGAGAGGCCAAAAGGAAGGAGGCGCGCACCCCCCTTCTAGTCCGAATTGGACAAGGGGTGCAGCCCCCTTTTCCTTCTCCCTCTCCCCCTCTTTCCTTCTCTCCTACTCCGGAAAGGAAAGGGGAATCCTACTAGGACTTGGGAGTCCTAGTAGGACTCCCCACACTTGGCGCGCCCCCTCTAGGGCCGGCCTCTCCCTCCCTCCTTTATATACGGGGGCAGGGGGGCACCTCTAGACACAACAATTGATCTCTTGATCTCTTAGCCGTGTGCGGTGCTCTCCTCCACCATAGTTCTCCTCGATAATATTGTAGCGGTGCTTAGGCGAAGCCCTGCGACAGTAGAACATCAACATCGTCACCACGCCGTCGTGCTGACGGAACTCTCCCTCGACACTCAGCTGGATCGGAGTTCGAGGGACGTCATCGAGCTGAACGTGTGCTAGAACTCGGAGGTGCCGTAGTTTCGGTGCTTGATCGGTCGGGCCGTGAAGACGTACGACTACATCAACCGCGTTGTTCTAACGCTTCCGCTTTCGGTCTACGAGGGTACGTAGACTCACTCTCCCCTCTCATTGCTATGCATCTGGTAGATAGATCTTGCGTGATCGTAGGAAAATTTTAAAATACTACGTTCCCCAACACAAAGGCGCCTAGGGTTTGGGGGAAACCGTAAAGGGGGCGCCCTCCTTGCCTTGGGGGGCAAGGCAACCCCCCTGGCCGCCGCCCCCTCCTCAGATTGGATCTGAGAGGGCCGACCCTCCTCTCCCTGGCCCCTATATATACGTGGGGGGTGGGAGGGCAGCCGTACCCAAGTTCTGGCGCAGCCCTCCCCCTCTCCCAAGTCCTCCTCCTCTCTCGTAGTGCTTGGCGAAGCCCTGCTGGAGTCCCGCGTTCCTCCACCACCACCACGCTGTTGTGCTGCTGCTGGATGGAGTCTTCCCCAACCTCTCCTTCTCCCCTTGCTGGATCAAGGCGTGGGAGACGTCACCGGGCTGCACGTGTGTTGAACGCGGATGCGTCGTTGTTCGGCGCTTAGATCGGAATCAACCGCGATCTGAATCGCTACGAGTACGACTCCTTCTTCCGCGTTCTTGTAATGCTTCCGCTTAGCTATCTACAAGGTTATGTTGATGCACTCCCCTCTCCCTCGTTGCTAGATTACTCCATAGATTGATCTTGGTGATGCGTAGAATTTTTTTGATTTCTGCTACGATCCCCAACAGTGGCATCATGAGCTAGGTCTATGCGTAGTTACTATGCACGAGTAGAACACAAGTTGTTGTGGGCGTAGATCATGTCAATTTACTTGCCACTACTAGTCTTATCTTTATTCGGCGGCATCGTGGGATGAAGCGGCCCGGACTGACCTTACACGTACGCTTACGTGAGACATGTTCCACCGACTGACATGCACTAGTTGCATAAGGTGGCTAGCGGGTGTCTGTCTCTCCCACTTTAGTCGGATCGGATTCGATGAAAAGGGTCCTTATGAAGGGTAAATAGAAATTGGCATATCACGTTGTGGTTTTGGCGTAGGTAAGAAACATTCTTGCTAGAAACCTATAGCAGCCACGTAAAAACTTGCAACAACAATTAGAGGACGTCTAACTTGTTCTTGCAGCATGTGCCGTGTGATGTGATATGGCCAAAAGGATGTGATGAATGATATATATGTGATGTATGCGATTGATCATGTTCTTGTAATAGGAATCACGACTTGCATGTCGATGAATATGACAACCGGCAAGAGCCATAGGAGTTGTCTTATTTTATTGTATGACTTGCGTGTCACTGAAAACGCCATGTAATTACTTTACTTTATTGCTAATCGTTAGCCATAGTAGTAGAAGTAATGTTTGGCGAGATGGCTTCATGAAGACACGATGATGGAGATCATGGTGTCATGCCGGTGACGATGATGATCATGGAGCCCCGGAGATGAAGATCAAAAGGAGCAAAATGATATTGGCCATATCATGTCACTATTTGATTGCATGTGATGTTTATCATGTTTTACATCTTATTTGCTTAGAACAACGGTAGTAAATAAGATGATCTCTCACTAAAATTTCAAAAATTGTGTTTCCCCTAACTGTGCACCGTTGCTAAGGTTCGTTGTTCTGAAGCACCACGTGATGATCGGGTGTGATAGGCTCTAACATTCGCATACAACGGGTGCAAGCCAGATTTACACATGCAATACACTTAGGGTTCACTTGACGAGCCTAGCATGTACAGACATGGCCTCGGAACACGGAAGACCGAAAGGTCGAACATGAGTCGTATAGAAGATACGATCAACATAAAGATGTTCACCGTTGATGACTAGTCCGTCTCACGTGATGATCGGACACGGCCTAGTCGATTCGGATCATGTATCACTTGGATGACTAGAGAGATGTCTATCTGAGTGGGAGTTCATTAAATTTGATTAGATGAACTTAATTGTCATGAACAATAAGTCTAAGTTTTCTTCGCAAATTATGTTGTAGACCAATAACTTGTGTTGTAGCTCCCTGTTTTAATATGATCCTAGAGAAAGACTAAGTTGAAAGATATTGTAAGCAATGATGCGGACTGGGTCCATAGTCCGAGGAGTGTCCTCACTGCTACACATAAAGCTTACGTCTTTGATGCATCGCTCGATGTGCACACTTGACAAACACGTCCTAATGACTACTTGATAGTTTAGTGCACCATACTTTATGGCTTAGAATCAGGTTTCCAATGACGTTTTGAACGCCATAAGACATATGAGATGTTCCTAGAGCTGAAATTGGGATTTCAGGCTCATGCCCGTGTTGAGAGGTATGAGACCTCTGACAAGTTCTTTTGCCAACAAGATGGAGGAGAATAGCTCAACTAGTGAGCATGTGCTCAGAATGTCTGGGTGCTAAAAGCACTTGAACCAAGTGGGAGTTAATCTTTCAGATGAGATAGTGGTTGACGGAATTCTCTAGACACTATCACCAAGCTACTAGAACTTCGTGATGAACTATGACATGCAAAGGATGGAGATGATCCCGGAGCTATTAGCGGTAGCGGTGCTTAATACCGCAAAAGTAGAAATCAAGAAGGAGCATCAAGTGTTGATGGTTTAACAAGACCACTGGTTTCAAAAAGGGCAAGGGCTAGAAGGGAAACTTCATGAATGGCAAACATGTTGTCGCTCTAATGAAGGAACCCAAGGTTGAACCCAAACCTCGAGACTAAGTGCTTCTATTGTAAGGGGAACGGTCACATGGTAGCGGAACTACCCCAAATACATGGTAGATAAGAAAGCTGGCAACTTCAACAAAGTATATTTGATATAAGTGTTATTGATGTGTACCTTACTAGTACTCCTTGTAGTACCTGGGTATTGGATACCGTTTCAGTTGCTATTATTAGTGACTTGAAGCAAAAACTATGGACTGAACGGAGACTAGCTAAGGGCGAGGTGACGATGTGTGTTGGAAGTGTTTCCAAGGTTGATAAGATAACCATCGCGCGCTCCCTCTACCTTCGGGATTAGTGTTGAACCTAGATAAATGTTATCAGGTGTCTACGTTGAGCATGAATATGATTAGATCATGTTCATTGCAATACGGTTATTCATTTAAGTTAGAGAATAATGGTTATTCTGTTTACATGAATAATACCTTTATGGTCATTCACCCAATGGTCTATTGAATCTCGATCATAGTAATACACATGATAATAATATTAACGCCAAAAGATGTAGAGTTAATAATGATAGTACCACTTTCTTGTGGCACTGCCGCTTAGGTCATTTTGGCATAAAATGCATGAAGAAACTCCATGCTGGTGGATGTTTGGAGTCACTTGATTTTGAATCGCTTGACACATGCAAGCCATGCCTCATGGGCAGGATGACTAAGATCTCGTTTTCAGGTACAATGAAACGGGCAAGTGACTTGTTGGAAATCATACATGCTGATGTGTGTGATCCAATGAGAATTAAGGCGTGTGGTGGATATCGTTATTTTATCATCCTCACTAACGATTTGAGTAGATATGGGTATATTTACTTAATGAAGCAAAAGTCTGAAACGTTTGAAAAGTTCAAGCAATTTCAGAGTGAAGTTAAGAATCATCATAACAAGAAGATCATGTTCCTACGATCTGATCAAGGGGAGATTTTCTGAGTTATGAGTTTGGTAATCACTTAAGACATTGTGGAATTGTTTCGCAGTTGAAGCCACCTGGAACACCACAGTGTAATGGTGTGTCCGGACGTCGTAATCAAACCTTATGAGATATGGTGCGATCTATGATGTCTCTTACCGATCTACCGCTATTATTTTGAGGTTATGCATTAGAGACAGCTGCATTCACTTTAGATAGGGCACCATCTAAGTCCGTTGAGACGACGCCATATGAACTATGGTTTGGCGAGAAACCAAAGTTGTCATTTCTTAATGTTTGGGGCTGCGATGCTTATGGCTTCAGCCGGAAAAAGCTCGAAGCCAAAGCGGACAAGTACATCTTCATAGGATACCCAAAGGTAACAGTTGGGTATACCTTCTATCTTAGATCCAAGGGCAAAAATGTTTGTCGCTAAAAACGGGTCCTTTCTCGGGAAGGAGTTTCTCTCGAAAGAATTGAGTGGGAGGAAGATAGAACTTGATGAGGTTGTCGAACCCTCACTTCAACCGGAGAGTAGTGCAACACAGAAAGATGTTTATGTGGAACCTACGACTGTTGAACAGGAAACTAATGATAGTGATCATGAAGCTTCGGATCAAGCTACTATCAAACCTCGTGGGTCGACAAGGATATGTACTACTCCTGAGTGGTACGGTGATCCTGTCTTAGATGTCATGTTGTTAGACAACAATGAACCTACGAACTATGAAGAAGCGATGGTGGGCCCATATTCCGACAAATGGTTAGAAGCTGAGAAATCCGAGATAGGATCCATGTATCAAAACAAAGTATGGACTTTGGTGGACTTGCCCGATGATCGGCAAGCCATTGAGATAAATGGATCTTTAAGAAGAAGACGGACGTGGACGGTAATGTCACCGTCTATGGATCTCGACTTGTGGCGAAGAGTTTTTCGCAAGTTCAAGGAGTTGACTACGATGAGATTTTGTCACCAGTAGCGATGCTTAAGTCCGTCGGAATCATGTTAGCATTAGCTGCATTTATGAAATCTTGCAGATGGATGTCAAAACAAGTTTCCTTACTAGTTTTCGTAAGGAAAGGTTGTATGTGATACAATCAGAAAGGTTTTGTCGATCCTAAGGATGCTAAAAGGTATGCTAGCTCCAGCGATCCTTCCATGGACTGGAGCAAGCATCTCGGAGTCGGAATATACGCTTTGATGGAGTGATCAAAGTTTTTGGGTATACAAAGTTTGTTAGAAACTTGTATTTACAATAAAGTGAGTGGGAGCACTACAACATTTCTGATAAGTATATGTGAATGACATATTGTTGATCCAAAATGATGTAGAATTTCTGGAAAGCATAAAGGGTTGTTTGAAAGGAGTTTTTCAAAGGAAGACCTGGATAAAGCTGCTTACACATTGGGCATCAAGATCTATAGATATAGATCAAGACGCCTACTGATACTTTCAAAAGAACACACACCTTTGACATGATTTTGAAGGAGTTCAAAATAGATCAGTCAAAGAAGGAGTTCTTACCTGAGTTGTAAGGTGTGAAATTGAGTAGGACTCAAAGCTTGACCATGGCAGAAGAAAGAGGAAGGACGAAGGTCGTCCCCTATGCTTTTGCTATAGGCTCTATACGGTATGCCATGCTGAGTACCGCACCTGATGTGTGCCTTGCCACATGTCTGGCAAGAGGGTACAAAGGTGATCCAGGAGTAGATCACTAGATAGCGGTCAAAATTATCCTTAGAGGAATAAGGAAATGTTTCTCGGTTATGGAGGTGATAAAGAGTTCGACATAAAGAGTTACGTCGATGCAATCTTAACACCTATTCGGATAGCTCTGAGTAGAGATACTCGATACGTATAAGGAGCAACAATTTGGAATAGCTCCAAGTGGAACGTGGTAGCAGCATCTATGATATGACATAAAGTTTTCCGAAATACATAGGGATCTGAATGTTGCAGACCCGTTGACTACAACCTCTCTCACAAGCATAACATGATCAAACCATAACTCATTGAGTGTTAATCACATAGTAATGTGAACTAGATTATTGACTCTAGTAAACTCTTTGGATGTTAGTCACATGGCGATGTGACCTGTGAGTGTTAATCACATGGCGATGTGAACTAGATTATTGACTCTAGTGCAAGTGGGAGACTGTTGGAAATATGCCCTAGAGGCAATAATAAATTGGTTATTATTATATTTCCTTGTTCATGATAATTGTTTATTATCCATGCTAGAATTGTATTGATAGGAAACTCAGATACATGTGTGGATACATAGACAAACACCCTTGTCCCTAGTGAGCCTCTAGTTGACTGGCTCGTTGATCAATAGATGGTTGCGGTTTCCTGACCATGGACATTGGATGTCGTTGATAACGGGATCACATCATTAGGAGAATGATGTGATGGACAAGACCCAATCCTAAGCCTAGCACAAGATCGTGTAGTTCGTATGCTAAAGCTTTTCTAAATGTCAAGTATCTTTTCCTTAGACCATGAGATTGTGCAACTCCCGGATACCGTAGGAACGCTTTGGGTGTACCAAACGTCACAACGTAACTGGGTGGCTATAAAGGTGCACTACGGGTATCTTCGAAAGTGTCTGTTGGGTTGGCACGAATCGAGACTGGGATTTGTCACTCCGTGTGACGAAGAGGTATCTCTGGGCCCACTCGGTAGGACATCATCATAATGTGCACAATGTGATCAATGAGTTGATCACGCGATGATGTGTTACGGAACGAGTAAAGAGACTTGCCGGTAATGAGATTGAACAAGGTATCGGGATACCGACGATCGAATCTCGGGCAAGTACTATACCGGTAGACAAAGGGATTTGTATACGTGATTGATTGAATCCTTGACATTGTGGTTCATCCGATGAGATCATCGTGGAGCATGTGGGAGCCAAAATGGGTATCCAGATCCCGCTGTTGGTTATTGACCGGAGAGTTGTCTTGGCCATGTCTGCATGACTCCAGAGCCCGTAGGGTCTACACACTTAAGGTTCGATGATGCTAGGGTTATAGGGAAAGTATGTACGCGGTTACTGAATGTTGTTCAAAGTCCCGGATGAGATCCCGGACGTCACGAGGAGTTCCGGAATGGTCCGGAGGTAAAGATTGATATATAGGAAGTGAGGTTTTGGTCACCGGAATGATTTTGGGGGTCACCAGTATTGTACCGGGGCCACCGGAAGGTGTCCGGGGGTCCACCGGGTGGGGCCACCTGCTCGGTGGGCTAAGTGGACCAAGTAAAGGGGGGGACCAGCCCCTGATGGGCTGGTGCGCCCCCCAAGGGCCCAAGGCGCCTAGGGTTTGGGGGAAACCCTAAAGGGGGCGCCCCCCTTGCCTTGGGGGGCAAGGCAACCCCCCTGGCCGCTGCCCCCTCCTCAGTTTGGATCTGACGGGGCCGGGCCCCCGCTCCCTGGCCCCTATATATACATGGGGGGTGGGAGGGCAGCCGTACCCAAGTTCTGGTGTAGCCCTCCCCCTCTCCCAAGTCCTCCTCCTCTCTCGTAGTGCTTGGCGAAGCCCTGCTGGAGTCCCGCGCTCCTCCACCACCACCACGCCATTGTGCTGCTGCTGGACGGAGTCTTCCCCAACCTCTCCTTCTCCCCTTGCTGGATCAAGGCGTGGGAGACGTCACCGGCCTGCACGTGTGTTGAACGCGGAGGCGCAGTTGTTCGGCGCTTAGATCGGAATCAACCGCGATCTGAATCGCTACGAGTACGACTCCTTCATCCGCGTTCTTGTAACGCTTCCGCTTAGCGATCTACAAGGGTATGTAGATGCACTCCCCTCTCCCTCGTTGCTAGATTACTCCATAGATTGATCTTGGTGATGCGTAGAATTTTTTTGAATTCTGCTACGATCCCCAACAGTATGATTTCCAATTAGTCAGTTGTTTGCTCCATTGTTCCGGAGAACGGAGTTTTAGTCATCTTGCCTATGAGGCATGGTTCGCAAGCACCAATTGATTCATAATCAAATGATTCCAAAAGTCCATCAGCAGTTTTTCATGCACTTTACATCAATATGACCTAAATGGCAGTGCCACAAATAAGTTGCACTATCATTTTCAACTTTGCATCTTTTAGCTTCAATATTATGAATATGTGTATTTACTACGATCAAGATTCAATAAACTATTCATCTTAGGTGTATGACCATAGAAGGTTTTAATTTATGTAAACAATCTAACAATTATTCTCACACTTAAATGAATAACCGTATTGCAATAAACACGATCCAATCTTGTTCATGCTCAACGCAAACACCAAATAACATTTATTTAGGTTTAACACTAATCCGAAAGTACAGGGAGTGTGCGATGATGATCATATCAATATTGGAACTACTTCCAACACACATCGGCACCTCACCCTCAACTAGTCTCTGTTTATTCTGCAACTCATGTTTTGAGTTACTAATCTTAGCAACCGAACAAGTATAAAATACACAGGGGCTACTATGATTACTAGTGACATACACATTATCAATATGTGTATCAAGTATACCTTTGTTCACTTCGCCATCCTTCTTATCCGCCAAATATTCGGGGAACTTCCGCTTCCAGTGACCATTTCCTTTGCAGTTAGAAGCACTCAGTTTCAGGCTTAGGTCCAGCTTTGGGCTTCTTCACGGGAGTGACAACTTGCTTGCCATTCTTCTTGAAGTTCCCTTTCTTACCCTTGCCCTTTTCTTGAAACTAGTGGTCTTGTCAACCATCAACACTTGATGCTTTTTCTTGATTTCTACCTTCGTCGACTTCAGCATCGCGAAGAGCTCGGAAATTACTTTCGTCATCCCTTCCATATTATAGTTTATCCCGAAGTTCTAGTAACTTGGAGATAGTGACTAGAGAACTTTGTCAATTACAATCTTATCTGGAAGATCAACTCCCACTTGATTCATGCAATTGTAGTACCCAGACAATCTGAGCACATGCTCACTGGTTGAGCTATTCTCATTCATCTTGTAGGCAAATTACTTGTCAAAGGTCTCATACCTGTGGACACGGGCATGAGTCTGAAATACTATTTTCAACTCTTGGAACATCTCATATGCTTCGTGGTGTTCAGAAACATTTTTGAAGTCCCAGTTATAAGCCGTAAAGCATGGCGCACTAAACTATCAAGTAGTCATCATACCGAGCTTGTCAAACACTCATAACGTCTGCATGTGCTCCTGCAATAGGTTTGTCACCTAGCGGTGCATCGAGGACATAATACTTATGTGCAACAATGAGGACAATCCTCATATCACGGACCTAGTCCGCATCATTGCTACTAACATCTTTCAACTTAGTTTTCTCTAGGAACATATCAAAAACATAGGGGAGCTACAACGTGAGCTATTGATCTACAATATAATTTGCAAATACTACCAGGACTAAGTTCATGATAAATTAAAGTTCAATTAATCATATTACTAAAGAACTCCCACTTAGATAGACATCCCTCTGGTCATCTAAATGATCACGTGATCCAAATCAACTAAACCATGTCCGATCATCACGTGAGGTGGAGTAGTTTTCAATGGTGAACATCTTATGTCGATCATATCTACTATATGATTCACGCTCGACCTTTCGGTCTCCAGTGTTCCGAGGCCATGTCTGTACATGCTAGGCTCGTCAAGTTTAACCCGAGTATTATGCATGTGCAAAACTGTCTTACACCCATTGTATTTGAACGCAAAGCTTATCACACCCGATCATCACGTGATGTCTCGGCACGACGAACTTTCGCAACGGTGCATACTCAGGGAGAACACTTGTACCTTGAAATTTTTGCAAGGGATCATCTTATAATGCTACCGTCGTACTAAGCAAAATAAGAAGCATAATAAGATAAACATCACATGCAATCAAAATATGTGACATGATATGGCCATCATCATCTTGTGCTTTTGATCTCCATCTTCAAAGCATCGTCATGATCTCCATCGTCACCGGCTAGACACCATGATCTTCATCGTAGCGTCGTGGTCGTCTCGCCAACTATTTCTACCACTACTATCGCTAACACATAGTGATAAAGTAAAGCAATTACATGGCCTTCGCAATTCATACAATAAAGAGACAACCATAAGGCTCCTGCCGGTTGCCGATTACAAAACATGATCACCTCATACAATAACGTATAACTCATCATGTCTTGACCATATCACATCACAACATGCCCTGTAAAAACAAGTTAGACGTCCTCTACTTTGTTGTTGCAAGTTTTACGTGGCTGCTACGGGCTTAGCAAGAACCGTTCTTACCTATGCATACAAAAACCACAACGATTTTTTGTCAAGTGTGCTGTTTTAACCTTCACAAGGACCGGGCGTAGCCACACTCGATTCAACTAAAGTTGGAGAAACGGACACCCGCCAGCCACCTGTGTGCGAAGCACGTCAGTAGAACCAGTCTCGCGTAAGCGTACGCATAATGTCGGTCTGGGCCGCTTCATCCAACAATACCATCGAATCAAAGTATGACATGCTGGTAAGCAGTATGACTATTATCGCCCACAACTCATTGTGTTCTACTCGTGCATATCATCTACGCATAGACCTGGCTGTGATACCACTGTTGGGGAACGTAGTATTTAAAAAAATTCCTATGATCACGCAAGATCTATCTAGGAGAAGCATATCAACGAGTGGGGAGAGTGTGTCTACGTACCCTCGTAGACCGAAAACGGAAGCGTCTAGTGACACTGTTGATGTAGTCGAACGTCTTCGCAATCCAACCGATACAAGCACCGAACGTACGGCACCTCCGCGTTCAGCACACGTTCAGCTCGATGACGTCCCACGAGCTCTTGATCCAGTTGAGCGTCACGGGAGAGTTTCATCATCACGACGGCGTGGTGACGGTGATGATGAAGTTACCGGCGCAGGGCTTCGCCTAAGCACTGTAACGATATGACCGAGGTGTGTATCTGTGGAGAGGGGCACCGCACACGGCTAAAATCAACTTGTGTGTCCATGGGGTGCCCCTGGCCACGTATATAAAGGATGGAGGGAGGAGGAGGCCGGCCCTCATAGGGCGCGCCAAAGTGTGGAGTCCTACTAGGACTCCCTTGTCCTAGTAGGATTCCACCTCCCACATGGAATAGGAAAAGGGGAAGGGAGAAGGTGAAGGAAGGAAGGGTGCGCCCCCTTTCCCTAGTCCAATTCGGACCAGTCCATGGGGAAGGGGTGCGGCCACCCTTGAGGCCTTTCCCTCCTTTTCCGTATGGCCCATTAAGGCCCAATACGAATTCTCGTAACTTTCCGGTACTCCGAAAAATATCCGAATCACTCGGAACCTTTCCGATGTCCGAATATAGCCTTCCAATATATCGTTATTTACGTCCCGACCATTTCGAGACTGTTCGTCATGTCCGTGATCTCAACCAGGATTCTGAACAAACGTCGGTCATCAAATCACATAACTCATAATACAAATTGTCATCGAACGTTAAGCGTGCGGACCCTACGGGTTCGAGAACTATGTAGACATGACCGAGACACATCTCCGGTCAATAACCAATAGCAGAACCCGGATGCTCATATTGGCTCCTACATATTCTACGAAGATCTTTATCGGTCAAAACCGCATAACAACATACGTTGTTCCCTTTGTCAACGGTATGCTACTTGCCCGAGATTCGATCGTCGGTATCATCATACCTAGTTTAATCTCATTACTGGCAAGTCTCTTTACTCGTTCCGTAATGCATCATCCCGCAATTAACTCATTAGTCACATTGCTTGCAAGGCTTATAGTGATGTGCATTACCGAGATGGCCCAAAGATGCCTCTCCGATAATCGGAGTGACAAATCCGAATCTCGATCTATGCCAACTCAACAAACACCATCGGAGACACCCGTAGAGCATCTTTATAATCACCCAGTTACGTTGTGACGTTTGATAGCACACAAAGTGTTCCTCCGGTATTCAGGAGTTGCATAATCTCATAGTCATAGGAACATGTATAAGTCATGAAGAAAGCAATAGCAACATACTAAACGATCAAGTGCTAAGCTAACGGAATCGGTCAAGTCAATCACATCATTCTCTAATGATGTGATCCCGTTCATCAAATGACAACTTATGTCTATGGCTAGGAAACTTAACCATCTTTGATTAACGAGCTAGTAAAGTAGAGGCATACTAGTGACACTTTGTTTGTCTATGCATTCACACATGTACTAAGTTTCCGGTTAATACAATTATAGCATGAACAATAAACATTTATCATGACATAAGGAAATAAATAATAACTTTATTATTGTCTCTAGGGTATATTTCCTTCAGCCCTGGTCTGACCCACATGGTTCACGGTACCCCAGCCAGATAGGTCAAATTTATGCCATGTAGGCCATGGATTAAAAGTGTCCGGACCAGACCAAATAACTTCTATAGAAAATAAAAATTACAAAAAGGTCATTGGAGAAGTAAAGGGCATCTTGCTCATGTATATGTCGTCGGCGCGCCATACTTCAATGTTGCAAACCCAGCCAGACGAGGGAATAAGAAATTGGCAGGCTACGCAAGAAGACGACGGTGGCCAACATCTGAAGATCATATCGTCGCAACCGAGAAGAGGATGAGGAAAATGATTGTGCATGACGAGAACGTTTATTGTCAAAACATAAACTCAACAACTCCAAATAGTTTCTTCAGTTTGCATTAGAAAAATGCAATAGACTTTAGTAGGTAAATTGTATGCATGAACAAAGGTGCCCAACCCAAAAATACAAAAGAGGTCTGACCCACATGGTTCACGGTACCCCAGCCAGATAGGTCAAATTTATGCCATGTAGGCCATGGATTAAAGTGTCCGGACCAGACCAAATAACTTCTATAGAAAATAAAAATTACAAAAAGGTCATTGGAGAAGTAAAGGGCATCTTGCTCATGTATATGTCGTCGGCGCGCCATACTTCAATGTTGCAAACCCAGCCAGACGAGGGAATAAGAAATTGGCAGGCTACGCAAGAAGACGACGGTGGCCAACATCTGAAGATCATATCGTCGCAACCGAGAAGAGGATGAGGAAAATGATTGTGCATGACGAGAACGTTTATTGTCAAAACATAAACTCAACAACTCCAAATAGTTTCTTCAGTTTGCATTAGAAAAATGCAATAGACTTTAGTAGGTAAATTGTATGCATGAACAAAGGTGCCCAACCCAAAAATACAAAAGAGGTGCACCAGCCGGGAATCGAACCCGGGTCTGTACCGTGGCAGGGTACTATTCTACCACTAGACCACTGGTGCCTTGATGAGCAAATTCTTTAAAAAGACTTCCCATTTCAGTCGTTAATTCAACAACTCTTTCAAATGGTTTTCTCACCAAATGAAAATCATTTAGCCGCGAGTTAGGATTTTTTTAAACGATATTCTTATCCACTCGTTAATTCAACAACTCTTTCAAACGGTTTTCTCAATTTGCATATGAGATGCATGGAACTTTACTATAGGTAAACTGTATGAACAAGTGACATTTGTATGTAAGTTATAGCAACATTGTTTCGGTAAGTGGCATTATTAGTATGTAAATTAAAATTATATCAACGCGGGTGACAAGGCCAAGGGAAATGAAATTATATCAACACTGTTTTTGACAAATGACATTATTAGTATGTGAATTCAAATTATATCAATGCAAGTGACAAGGCCAAGGGAATTGTAAACTAAAAACGAGAACAAGTGACATTAGTATGTAAGTAATAACAACACTATTTTTCAGAAATGACATTATTAGTATGTGAATTAAATTTATACCAACGCATGTGAATAGACCAAGGGAAATGAAATTAAAAAACAAGAACAAGTGACATTAGTATGTAAGTTATAACAACACTATTTTTCACAAATGACATTATTAGTATGTGAATTAAAATTATACCAACGCATAAGACAAGACCAAGGGAAATGAAATTAAAAATGGCCAAGGAAAATGAAAAAAAAAAGGTGCACCAGCCGGGAATCGAACCCGGGTCTGTACCGTGGCAGGGTACTATTCTACCACTAGACCACTGGTGCCTTCATGTTCAAATTCTTTGAACAGACTTCCCATTTCAGTCCCAGCAATCCTTTCGAGAGAAAATTTCAGGGTAGATGAGAGCTACTCTGACATGGCACGTACTGACATACAGACCAAGTAAAGCTATGTGTCTACCACGATTTTTAATTTAATAATCGAAACAGCTTGGGTGCAAAAATAGAGGGTTACCCACTTTGATGAGTCAATTTACATTCCTGAACCATATATGTGGTGAGCAAGAAAAACTGTACTGAGAAAACAGGCCGCACTGCATTTGTCTTCCACTTCCCTTCCAGGGAAAAAGGCTGAAGGCTGACTTCATAAATAAAGCCAAATAAATGGCAGAGTAGCCATCCAAAGGAAACTGCTCTGTAGACGACACTGCATACACGACATTCAGCCGACACTAGTATTCAACGGTGGACCTGTCCTGCCGTTGGCCACTGCATGGTGTGATCTTGTGCATCGTCTTCAAATCGTCTGGATATCGTCGTGTGTATAGCAGGGCTCCCATCCAAACAGAGGTCCAAACTATAAATCAGAAAAAATCCATCCTTGGTGGAATTCATACATACTAGATGATACCCTGCCAGTTGTTGCGAGAATGTTTTGCAATATATTCAGTTAGAATTGGTTACGTGACACATGAATATTTAGAGTAATAATATGAGAACTAAAGGTGAAAATAAATACGATTCGTGGTGTTTGATTATATTGCATAATCTAAGTATCATAATGGAATATGAATTCTCAGGCATGTTTGCATGTTGGGGTTGCTTTTTATTATGCATGATTGCATGTTGTGGCGGATCTTTCTTCAGGCAAGTTAAATGGTGAGGTAGCATACTTGCATATTGGGAGAAATGTGCTAGTGGGGCCTAGCTATTTAGATATAGAACATATATTCTCGGTGCTAGTGCCCGTGAATATCATATTTTTATTACTAGTCATATACTTCCTCTTTTTCTAAATATAAGTCTTTTTAAATATTCCAATATAAAATACATATAGAGCAAAAATGATTGAATACTCCTAAATATGTCTATATATCTGTATCTAGTTTGTATTAAAATCCTCTACAAAAAGGCTTAGAGCATCTCCAACAGCCGCGCTATATAAGCGCCGCGCTGAGAAATCAATGTTTTTTGTGCACGCGCTACCGCTACGGGCGCTCCAGGGAATTGAAATTAAAAAACAAGAATAAGTGACATTAGTATGTGTAAGTTATAACAACACTATTTTTTCACAAATGACATTATTAGTATGTGAATTAAAATTATACCAACGCATGTGACAAGACCAAGGGAAATGAACTTAAAAATGGCCAAGGAAAATTAAAAAAAAAAGGTGCACCAGCCAGGAATCGAACCCGGGTCTGTACCGTGGCAGGGTACTATTCTACCACTAGACCACTGGTGCTTCGATGTGCAAAATTGTTTGAACACCCTATCAATTTCAGAGATATCAGTCCTTCCGAGAGAAAAAAAAAATACAGAGGAGATACTCTGACATGACAGTAAGCTCAGTGTTAACCACGATTTTCAATTTTGTCGAAACAGGTTGGGTGCAAAATATAATTAGTTACCCACTTTGATTAGTCCATTTACATCCTTCAACACATTATGCTGCATGTAGACCACAATGCATTTGTTTCACTTCTCTTAGTAGCCATACACATAAAAAACAGAGGTCCAAACGATAAAAGTACAAAGATCAATTACAGCATTCTGCATAGGGACCGAAGAAAACTATGAAGATCAAACGCTTTGAAAACATACACATGGTAGCCAAGCATACATATGGCAGCTTACAGGTTGAATTTCTTGGCCTATCCTGCAGACATAGTTTTGTCCGCGGATGGGGTGCCATAGATCGACAGATAGCTGGTTCAGGATGCCAACATGGGTGCAATGCTTGGCTGTGTAACAAGTTCTTTTCGATTTTGGTGGTAGTTTCACTGTTTCCTTCTTTGGGTTAGTTATAGAAATGGAAATCCAAGGCAACTATATACTACAACACAAAAGTGGATTCAATCTTGCATATGGCAATAATTTGTATGAACAAGATATATGATACTCTTCACAATATGTAGGGCATATTTGCGAACCGGATCTTGCTTACTCCATTCAAAATCAAAAGCAGTTGAACAAACAGCAATAGAAATAACATGCATAGAAGGAAGTGGGAATTCATGTTGTTTCCTGTTGAAAAAAAATAGCAATTGAAGAAACAGCAATAAAAATAACATGCGTAGAAGCAACCACATCTTGTTTCATGTTGTGCCCTTGCATTAGAACGAAATTGAATATGAAAATCAAGTATAAGAATTCATTCCATCAAAAAAATCAGTTCAGATAAATTAACATCTAAATCATCTGTTTCCAAATATAAGACATTTTAGCAGTTGCCAAAAATTTAGGAACAGAGGTAGTACTATACGGTATATGAAACTGTTCGGCTGAAAATTATACGCGCTTCCAGATACAACATCTTTGAACAAAAATTCAATAACTAGCAAGTAATAAGAATATTGTTCCTTTGCTGTGCTAATTTAGAAGGCCATCACTACAAATTGACAAGGGTCAATGTCAAGCTCCTTTTCATACCAAACATGTATTAGGAGTTTAAAATGCACCAAACTTCTGAAACATGGTCTTACAGCTGACTTCAATGATTCCACTGACAAGAAAATGGAACAAACAAATATCTGAGATGATGCTTTATATCATCAAGCACAAAGGAGCTTGTTGTGCATAGACTAATAACGAGTAGAAATAGAGGGTCTCAAAAAACACTCTTTCATGACTGCACTTACTTCATGTAGTGTCAATGATTCTAAAATAACATATCTGATGCAAGCTTTTTGTATTTGGAAATACGAATTTTTTATCTAGCAACCAATAATTTTATATCTGGCCCTTAATAATTTTGAGATACAATTTTTCAGTTTAGAATGGTACAAATTCCATGCATGAATGACTTTCTGACCTTCTAAACTACGCACACTTCTACAAAACAAAGTGGTGCAGATGACATTCGCAATTCTAGCAGAACTAGCAAGTTGCCCATGCGTTGCAACGGGACAAATGTTGTGATCTCAAGTGATAAGGTGGTAGAGATCAAGCATAACATAATATTTAAAAGAGAGGCAATTTTCTATGCATGGTGGTAGCTACGCACGCATGGTGGCAACTCCACACTCTTTATTATAAGTTCCTTTTTTTATATATATGAGGTGTCGGGTTTCTTATAGCATTGGCACAAGTGCGTTTTTGTTATATAGAAATGACTTTTTCTCACTTCTCTTTGTCTTTTTTATTATCTTTTGGACACAAGTGCCTTTTTGTTGTGTAGAAAGGGGCTTTACTCACTTCTCTTATTCATTTTGCTTGCCTTTTTGGCATAATTGCATGTTTGCTTGCCTAGCTAGTTCAAAGTCATGATATTTTCGTTATAGAGTTATTTTGTATAGTCAAAAATAATTTATCAAAATAATTAAAGATAAAAATTGGGGCCGTGCGTAGCTACCACCATGGGTAGCAAATTATTTCTGATATTTAAAAATGACGACAAATACATGAAAGAGTAGACATTTAAACTTGGTTCATAAATAAGATGTGTTACGTAAATTAAAATGAAAACATAACTCGCTTCTGCAAATTCTGTTAATGTCTTCTTTCACAATGAATAACACAACTTATATGTGAGTATATCCTTAACACAATATCCTGCAACATCCAAATATTTTTTTTTTGTGCTAGAGTGTGACGACCCCGGCCCGACCGTGCACTAATCATACACGCAATTGCACACGGTCAAGCCTAAGGACTCACGTGAAGGAATCACAACACAACTCTAAAACATAAATAAATACATACAAGTTATATATTACAAGCCAGGGGCCTCGAGGGCTCGAATACATAACAAGTGTCATACACAAGGTTAGCGGAAGCGTTAGGTATCTGGGTACAGATACATCACAGAAGAAGATAGGCCTTTTGCAAAGGCGGGGCAAAATAAAAAGCTACGATCGAAAAGGCGCAGGCCTCCTGTCTGGGACCTCCGATCCTACTCCTGGCCGTCGTCCGCCGGCTCCTCGTAGTAGTACTCGCCGGCCGGGTAGTAGTAGTAGCCAGCCTCGGGCTGGTAGTAGTAGTCGTCAACAGGGGCTGCTGGCACCATGGCTCCGTCGTCTGGTTTCCATGCGGGTAAGACAAAAGGGGAAGCAAAGCAACCGTGAGTACTCATCCAAAGTACTCAGCAAGACTTACATCAGATCTATACTAAGCAATGCATCATTTTCAAAGGAGGCTTTATGTGGGTGGACTAGACTGCAGAATGCCAGAGTAGAGAGGGGAAAACCTAGTCCTGACGAAGACTAGCATCTTCAGGGTCTTGCAGCGTTAGAAGGGCGCAGATTAGTACATCATAATGTAAAGTGTTCATAGTAATATCAACCTCGGCCGGGGATCCTTCCTCGACTCCCTACGAGAAAGCAATCCCAGAGCCCTACCTCATATCTCAAGTCACCAGTTCTAGTTGTACCGAAGTGGATACAACTCCGAGTGTCCGTTACCGTAGGACAGGCTATCGATAGATGTTTTCTTCCCTGCAGGGGTGCACCAACTTACCCACCACGCTCGCTTAACTCCGGCCGGACACACTTGCTGGGTCCTGCCCGGCCTCGGCTAAACAATACGACGCAACCCGACCGGATACCGCCAGAGAGGATCAAGCACGTCGGACTAAACCTATGCCCCCAGGGGTCTTGGCCATCGCCCCGGACGCTCCTGCACGTTACGTGGCCGTTCGGTAGCAGACCTAGCAACCCCTTATACAAGCACGCAGTTGCATCCTGGGTCCAATCCGAACGGGCCGCTCAATCGCTGACGTCGTGACGACTCCGGCTGATGTATACGACGCAGAGCACCCACTCACACCCACGTGGTGGTTAGTGCTATCGGACCCGAAGGCCCCTCGGATCAAATATCCAAATCGCTTAGTGGATTGGGAGCGCGCGGTAACGAACGTTGCCACCACACCGGTGGCCCCGACGTCCCGTCTCGAAGACTTGTGACAAGGACCTTACAGGACCGGCCACGCTTCGTAGTTATCTCGCGGGTACCCTCACTGGTCACCCGACTCCACAGCTCACGCCTCGAAGGCACTCGCGGGTACCCCTCAGGGTCAACCCGTCTCTATCCAACATGTGTAGTAGTAACTATAAAGTGTCTTCAGACGCACGATACCTCTGGCCGCACGCCTTTGTTCCTGGCGACGTCCGGCCTCGGGGATCGATACGTCTTTAAACACGGTACGGTAAACCAGGGCATCCGTGTGGTTTCCATGCCGATGAGGAATCCGAGGAATCACCCTCGTTGGATTCCTAAACGACAAGTCCCGCTAAGGTGATACCGGAGGAATCACCCTCGGCGGTAATCACCATAGCGGATGCACGACAAAAGCTAAGTCGGAAGTGGGAAGAGGAATCACCCTCGGTAACCCACAACGAGCTAGCTATACTACAGGGACAACATCGGAAGTGAGTTCGGAGGTATCACCCTCGTCACCCGATGTTAACTCTGCGGAGTCGAGCATACTAGGGGGTGTGTGGTGATGTGAAGAAGGTCAGGGGAAGGGGCTCGATCGCTTGATCGAGGCAAGGGTACTAAGCGAGGCAACTACGAGAATGCGGGGTCACAGCAGTGCTACCCAACCTATACTAAGCAGTTTAGGAATAAAGACAGGTATCAACAGTATTTGCAAAAACAGGCTATGCAGCAGTAATAGGAGCAGCAGCAGTAGCAGCAATTCTAATGCAAGAATAAGAGGGAATAGACATAGGCGATATCGGAATGATCAAAGGGGGGGTTGCTTGCCTGGTTGCTCGGCGGCAAAAGCAAGGTCGTCGGAGGGGGAACCAATCACCGGGACGGCGTCGGTCTCTGGAGCGGCGTCAGCGTCGGACTCTACCGAGAGAGAAGAGGGGGGAAGAAACAGATAAATACACAGAATTCAAGCATCACAAAGCGCGCTAGGCTAATGTGCAGTGCAGGGTTGCCTAAAAACATGTCTAAGTCATATTAGTTATTTTTAGGAATTAACTGGGATTATTAACCGGTGTATGTGCACTATTCATCTACCGGAAACAGGCTAAAAGTTGCGGGTTCACCTCCGTAGAGGGTCCCGACACGGAAACAGATAGCACGGTTGGCTTCGTCTCGTCGTTCTGAGCAACTTTCATGTAGAAAGTTTTTCCATCCGAGCTACGGATAAAAAGATATGAATTTCCTAAGATTATTGGAATTTCTGGAATTATTTCTATTTAACAGAAATGAATATACTGCGTCAGCCTGACGTCAGCACTGCGTCAGCAGTCGGCTGACTGGTCAAACTGACAGGTGGGACCCACCTGTCAGCCTCTTTGTCTTAACAGAATTTTAAACTAACTAACAGGGCTAACAGTGGGGTGGACCCCACATGTCATAGAGACATTTCACTAACTAAACACTGAATTAATTAACAGAGTTTAATTAGCGGGTTAATTATTTATAAAAACATTTTAGCGCACGGGCCCACTCGTCAGTGGGTCAGGGTTGCCCAGTCAGCCTGTTGACTTGGTCAACAGGTCAACGTGGGGCCCCAGGGCCCACTGGACAGTGACCCAGGAGTGGCCCCACCTAGGCCACGTCGGCGACACGTCGGCTGGCCGGCGTTTAAACGCCGGCGGCCCGTTTTCACGGCGGAGCGGCTCGGACCTCGTCGGAAAACGGCCACAGGCCACCGTTTCGCGCGCCGCGACCTGCGTTCGATCGGGTACTTCACGCCGCGTCCATCTACGGCGTCGGAACGGACAGGGGTGGCCGGAATCTCGCCGGAGACGAGCTACAACGGCGTTGCGTTCGGACGCGAGCGGCGCGACGTCTACTAGCAGCTAACGGCGGCGAGGGAAAACGGAGAGGGGGTAGGAGCCTTACAGAGGGGGGAGCCGGTGTGCGCCTGCTCGGAGCAGGCGTGTGGTGGCCGGAGACGACGGAGATTTGCCGGAGTCCGAGAGGAAGGGGGCGACGCCGGGGGGGTCGTTCCCGTGGCTCCCCGCGGCGACTCACGGTCGGGGACGAAGTAGTCGACGCTGGCGTAGCTGCTGGACACGACGGCTGAGCCTCTCGACGCCGGTGGCCACGACGGCGAAGCTCGAACAGCTGCGGCGGCGCTCGGTTGCGGTGGGGGAACGGCGGGCGAGCGCGAGAGAGGAAGGGGAAAGGCGCCGAGAGGATAGGGGAGGAGCCAGGGGAGAGGGGAGAGGAGTTCTTATCCTCTCCCACCTGCCCTCGTCGCGGTGGCGACCGGAGACGGCGCGAGCGCGCGCGGACCAGGGCGGCGGTGACACGGGGAGGGAGCAGGTGAGGGAAGGCGGGCTGGGCCGGCCTGGGCCACGCCTCTGGCGTCAGGTAACTCTCTTCCTTCTTCTTTCTCTTTTATTTATTTATCAGAGAGGAAAAGGAAATGATTGGCACCCAGAAGACTTTAGTAAAAAGTGTGAGTTGACCCAAATGATAGGTTGCAATATTACCCATCACCAAAAATTGGTTTGAGCATATTTGGATCATTTTTGAAATTTACAAAAATGAAAAGGCATATTTAAGTGCTGATATTGCACTGTTTAATGCCCTAGCCCACATTTGGAGTTGCTGGTGATGTTGTTTTCCTCAACATCAATTGTTTTGGAATATTTGCTAAATGATGAACATTTTTCCATAATTTTTTTGGAACAACTTCATTTTGCATTTGAATTTGAATTTGAATTTTCAGGGGCAAATTGGAGTTGCTTTGATTAACCACTGTGATTAGCTTTGCAAATGAACATGACATGGCATGATTATCATAATGTCACAGTGCCAAGTACAAGGGGGTGTTACATAGAGCGACAAAGAGGCTTGTTGTGTGACAAACACCCCCATCCATTTATTAATGGGAAGTGAAACCAAAGTATATGATATTTCATGCTTAAAGAAAATCCATTGGTTACAAAAAATAGGATGATAAGTCAAGTGACAATCAGATAATACTTGGAACACATTGAGAGTCCATGCAACATAATTACTAACCAAGATTACCTTCGTAAAAAACTAAAGATTTAAAACGTTAAAAATTATGAATGCCCAGAAGGTGCAAACTTGCGACCAAAACTATCCATTAACTCTTTTGCAGGACCTAACAATGAACTGAGCACAAATTTGGGGTACAAAATTTCCCATCATTGTAATGTACATATATTCGACTGACTATATACTTCAAAAAACAATGTGAATGAAGTACAAACTACTTTGTTTTGGGGGTCTCAATCTATTTAGATAAGTAAAAAGACTCATTAAGAAACAACTTCCAAATTTTCACTAATACTTATGATAAAGCTAATGGTCAATTAAGCAATTCAGCTCTTTGAGCAAAGTGAGCGAAAGGAAAATGAATAGATCAACATTAGTGAAGCCGGAGGAGCGTCCGCCACAAGGTCTCGCTCGGGGCGTACTCAGCCCTCGCCGTCGCATCGCTCGTGCTGCTTGTGCTGGCGTTCTTGCTGCTCCCCGCCCGAGGGAAGGGCAGGTGAGCATGGGCCGCGGTCCAGCGCGCCTTCCTTGCGGCGCAGCTCCTCACGCACCTCGCCGCTGCGGGGACTGTCACGGCGGAGAAGGCAGGGGTGGCACCGGCGCACGCCCACCCGCCGCACCTCTGCGCTCTTCTCTGCCTCTGCGGTCGCGTCTTCTGAATTTCTCTGATGCAATCGCTTTTCTTATGTATTTCGGAACAGGGGTAAAACATGTCATTTTGCTAGTTTTTGGAGCTTGTCGGAAAAAGCAAAAACGACTTATAATACGGAACGAAGGGAGTACGGCTGAAGCGAATATGAGTCCTGTTGTTTACCAGGAACACAGAACTCCCTATAAACTTTACTTGAAATGTTTTTGAGTGCTATGCCTAATCAAATTAACTGAACGGAAGTGAACAGGTGATTTATTCAGGTACCGGAGAATGACCCAAGCCGAATTACCTAGCTAACAAACTAAAAAAGTAGAGCACACTGGATGCCTCTGATCTTGATACAACAAGGAAGACAAGCGTACCTTCATTCATTGAGTGTGGGATCTGAGAACTTCACTACTTCAGAAGACACTTGTCCATTCTTGATCACGCTGCTCTACTTATCCTTATGTCATGTACAAAAATCCGGCAAAGATCACAATGAAAAAATAGTTTGGATATTTGCATAGCAAATCTACTAACAACCTGAAGGGATGGAGTGCAAGAAATTTCACCAAGGATGAAGTACAAATTTCTGCAAGGAGTCAATTATATAGGCTAGATCCACATTTTGATAATGTGCATATCCATAGCCTACTCATTTCTAAACATTTCACAAATTCACATGTTAAGGAGAGACTATGGTTTCAATCACACAAATGTACGAATCTCATGCAAATCTCTGCTCCGGAGAAATGACCAATTTCTTGGATCTGGCAACATAAACCTATACAACTTTTCTAGAATCTTCCACAGCTCAAGCATTGCAATCTGTGGCAATGTCAAGCGCAGCACAGGTAACATGCCCACCAAAAAAGTAGAATTTTTTCCCTCCCCGGAAGGCAAAGACATTGCTTGGCCCAATGGATCACCCTTGTTAATCCGAAAAGAAATTTACCACAGGAAAACCCAAAAGCATCTAGAAATCTTGCACAACATTCAATTTAAAGCATACGGTACCAAATCCGCATCACACGAATCGAACATCGCCCCAATCCGGGCTGACACAACCCGTTAATTCCCCAAGATACCTAGCAAGTAGTAGTATAATTGGACATGTTTTCTGGACCATGGATCTCAAACTATGCATCACGAAAATGACATTGCGGACTGAAGAGGAGGAGAAGCGCCACTTACTGGTCTCGGAGACGAAGAGACGTGGGCGGAGACGAGCCTCGCGACGCCGCCAGAGAGCGTGCGCTTGTAGAAGTCATGTTTGATCTTGGGGTAGGCGTCGAGCCCCTTGAGCTTCTACAGGAGCCCCTCCATCTCTCTTTTCCTTCTCCTTCGCCGCCGCGAAGACCTCCGGTATGCAGCAGTAGCCGGCGCCGAACACAAATCCTCCTGATCTGAGAGCGGGCGGGGCGGCAGGGGTGGGCGCGCGTGCGCGGCGGTAGGCAACAGCAGCTGGCGCTAAACCCTGATCCTATGCTTCTATCGCAGCCTTGTATTCCATATCGGACGGCGGGGATGGCACGATGGTAGGCACGCCATGAACACCAACTCCCATTTTTATAGGAGTAGAGATCCGCCACAAAAACTGAAGCTGGAAGACAACCCATACATATGAATCCTGTTGTAGGACACCGTACAAACACCTTTAAAACAACAGGAAACTTTTGCGTCTTCAAACTGCAGAAACAAGAATTCATTAGGTCCAGATTTCAACTATCTTTTCGAAAAGGAAAAAAGAGAATGCACCAGCCGGGAATCGAACCCGGGTCTGTACCGTGGCAGGGTACTATTCTACCACTAGACCACTGGTGCTTTGATGTGCAATTTCTTTGAAAATTCTTATAGTTTTACTCAGCAACCCTTTTAACAGTTTACTATCATAAAGGTGGCAGGGTACTATTCTGCCACTAGACCACTGGTGCAAATTCTTTGGAAAATGTAACAGTTTTACTCTCAGCAACCCTTTAACAGTTTTACTCCCATAAGGCGATAACAGCAACCCTTTAACCTACCAACGACCATTGACGGAATGGAATGGTTGAATATCAAAGAGCAGCAACCGAGGCTCGGATCCTTATCTTCTGCAGCTTTGAGAGGCTTCCCATGTTGAAGGAAATCAATCCATTTATGCCATTGTTGGTAGTTTTTTTGCTTTCGTTGGCCTTTTTTTCTTCTTATGGTTAGTTAAATGGAAATGCAATGCAACTATATACAAAACAAAAGTGCAATATTGTATAGCCAGCAACTATATATATATATATATATATATATATATATATATAAACAATACCGTGGCAGGGTACTATTGTACCACTAACCACTGGTGCTTTGCCGAGCAATTTATTCGAACATCCTACCAATTTCAGTCCTATCCTTTCCAAAATAAAGTACAGGCTAGGTGAGAGCTACTCTGAGTCTCTGACATGGCACATACAGACCAAGTAAGAGCATCTACAGCCGGACTTGGCAAATCCGACCCTCAAACACCACGGGTGTGCAACAAGTTCTATTTGATTTTGGTGGTAGTCTCACTTTTTAGTTCTTTGGTTTAGTTATAAAAATGGAAGTCCAAGGCAACTATATACAACACATTAGTGGACGCAATCTTGCATATGGCAATAATTTGTATGAACAAAATATATATGATACTCTTCACAATATATAGGGCATATTTGCAAACTGGATATTGCTTACTCCCTTCAAAATCAAAAGCAATTAAACAAACAGCAATGGAAATAACATGCATAGAAGGAACTAGGAATTCATGTTGTTTCCTGTTTTAAAAATAGCAATTGAACAAACAGCAATAGAAACCAGATTGTGTTTCCTGTTGTGCCCCAGGATTGGAACGAAAATGAACATATGAAGATCAAATATTCACAGAAATTAACATCTAAATCCTCTGTTTCCAAATATAGGACATTTTGGCAGTTGGTCTTGGATTTAGGAACAGAGGTAGTACTAGATGAAACTGTTCGACTGAAAATCATACGCGCTTCCAAATACAACATCTTTCACCAAAATTACAACAACTAGCAAGTAATAAGAATATTGTTCCTTTGCCGTGCTAATTTAGAAAGCAATCGATAAAAAATTAAAAATAGACAAGGCTAAATGTCAGGCTACTTTTCATACCAAACATGGATAGGAGGTTAAAATGCACCAAACTTCGGAAACATGATCTTACAACTGACTTCATTGATTCCGCTGACAAGAAAATGGAACAAACAAATATCTGAGATGATGCTTTATATCATCAAGCACAAAGGAGCTTGTTGTGCATAGACTAATAACGAGTAGAAATAGAGGGTCTCAAAAAACACTGTTTGATGACTGCACTTAATTCATGTGTCAATGAGTCCAAAAAAGCATATCTGGTGCAAGCTTTTTACATTTGGAAATAAGAATTTCTTTACCTAGCAACAAATAAATTTATATTTGTCCCTCAAAAATTTTGAGACACGAATTCAGTTCAGAATGGTACAAATTCCTTGCATGAATGAGTTTCTAACCTTCTAGCACACTTCTAGAAAACGAAGTGTTGCAGATGACCACAAGTTTGCGCAAGAAATTCTACTCCCTCTGTTCACTTTTGTAAGATGTTTCAAACAGCTGAAATTGAACTGTTTTGGGTGTTGTATTATAAATAGTGAACGGAGGGAGTGAAGAATTCGCCACAGCAAACTGAACCCTGTTGTAGGACACCATACAAACACAATTAATTAAACAGAAGGAAAGTTTTGCACTGTCCAGATTTTGGTCCTTGGGACCATGGTACCATGTATGCAGCTTCATTAATAATAAACTGTAAAAATACAATAACAATAACTGGTTCAACTGAAAATTATACACACTTCCGGATACAACATCTTCTGTCAAAATTACAATAACTAGCAAGTAATAAGAATATTATTTCTTTGCTGTGCTCATTTAGAAGTCCATCACCAAAATTTGACAAGGCTCAATGTCAAGCTCCATTTCATACTAAACAAACTTCGGAAACATGATCTTATAGCTGACGCTGACTTGAATGATTCCACTGACAGGAAAATGGCTCAAACAAATATCTGAGATGCAAGCTTTATATCACCCATCACAAAAGAGCTTGGTGTGCATAGACCAAGTAGAAATAGAAGGTTTCAAAAAACACTGTTTCACGACTGCACTTACTTCATGTGTCAATAATTCCTAAATAACATATCTGGTGCAAGCTTTTTGTATTTGGAAATAAGAATTTTTATGCACAATTCACACAACGAATTCTCCATCGATCAACATGGTGTATAAATGGTGCAGATGATCACAAGTCCGCACAACGAATTCTAGCAGATGACCACAAATTCACACAACAAATTCTAGCAGAATTTGCCACAGAAACTGAACATGGACGACAACCCAACCCTACATATGAACCCTGTTGTAGGACACCCCGTACAAACACCTTTAAACACAAGGAAAGTTTTGCACTGTCCAGATTTTGGTCCTTGTACTACCATGTATACGGCTTCAAACTGTAAAAACTAGAATGATAACAAGATTTAGGTCTAGATTTCAACTATATTTTTCTAGATAACAGAACATTCAGTTAGAGTAAGGCAGATCACAATCAACGTCAGCATGAGTACAATAACAACGAATCAGGTAACTAAGAGGAACTGTATCAGGTAGTAATCCGAATAATATGAATCATCTAGTGGAATTGGTCCACAGCTTATATCCATCCTATCCATTCTGCAAAAAGAGCATCAGAGTCCAAAGGCAGGTTGTATGATGATAAAAGAAAATTCAACCAAGTGACCGAGATGAGACAACTCCCTGCTTCAAACCGACTGTCATCTCACTTGTAACTTACGCGAGGCTTATTCATTCACTCGGGTATGCACAACCAGCCATCTGGTTAAGTTTATACAGAGCACCAGCCATCTTTCGCATCGCGCAAGAGGGTAGCAGCTACCACAGCTGAATGGCGGGATGGTTGGATGCTCTCTACAAACAGAACCGGATAACTGGCTCTCTGCTTCAAACTGATTGTCGGCTGATTTAGCTCTAAGCGAGGCTTCTTCTTTCAATCGGGTATGCACAACCATCCGGTTGAATTTATCCATAGCACCAGCGCCGAAAGGCAGCAACCACTACCAGCAGAGTCACATGGCCGGTGCTGATGCTATGGACAAATTAAGCCAGAGGATTGGCCCCCTGCTTGGCTTACGACCATAGTTGCCAAGTTCCCGGGTCGACCGGGTCGAGGGACGGGAACGAGGGTCGAGAATCGCTCGTTGCCAGTAACAGGGAACGCCAAGGGTATACATCTCTCGAGCGACCCGTCGATAGGCGGAACGCGTCCCAATCGATTTGGGAACGATGACCCGGGAACGATACGATGATTCATGGAACGCGAGAGGTGCATGTAATAATAATTATAATAATAAGGATAATAAATCATCGTGAGATTCTAAAAAAGGAAACACTGGATTGATTAAGAGGCAGCAGATCGCTAGTTATACGGCTTAATCAAAGCTTCCTAGGTAGTAAGCCCGTTATCTACGTTAGCCAGACATGGCTAATTTTTTCACGGTGGAAATTATAGTGGGAATGTGTATACATATCAATCGATAGCTAATTTTCACGGCAGATCTGTCATCCAGAGGAGCCACCGGTCCGGTACCTCTGCGCCACCTCCACAACGATGCCGCCCGCCGTGGCGACTCGCCTGGTTGGCTGGACAGAGCAGCGGGCCGCCGGCAGCGGGAAACGAAACTCGGGCAGCGGGCCGCCGGCGCCACGTTCAGACCGGTGGAAGGCGGACGCCATGGACTCCTGGTAAACCTCGGCATCTCCATGAATTAATCAATCAATCGAGATCCAGTGTCTTGGCATGTGGGATCGGTGAATGTTGTTCGAATCCTGGAGTCCGGGGTCGCGTCCCGAGCGTCGACTCCTGGCGTACCGCACATCGACCCCGACCCTCGATCCGGGTCGACGAACCCGGTTCGAGGGTCGCTGCGTCGTTCCCCGTTCCCGGCAACTATGCTTACGACGGACGGGTGTGTGGCACATACAATCGGGTTAGAAGCTATCCATAGTACCGGCCATCCTACCAACCGTGGGGCAGCAGCAGCAGCAGCCGTTGAATGGCAGGATGGATGATGCTATGGACAAATTCAACCAGAGGATATTACTTCGGCGGTGGCGGAGGGCGGCGGCGAGCTGCCGTTCGGAGCGGGCTGGTTGGGCCATCGGTCGAACAGGTGGTGCGCGTCCGCCGGGAAGGGCGTCCCGGTGCACAGGGGCCGTCAGAGCGTACGCGAGAGGGCGGACGAATCTCGACCCGCTGCTCCCCGTCGTCCTCTGCTCCCGGCGAACGGCACCGCTGCCTGGATATGGACGCGCGCGGGGCGGCCGCCGCCCTCCTTGGCGCGGAGCTCTCGGGTTAGAGCATCTCTAGTGGCTTGTCTATGTGGTAGTCTAAACCAAATATAGACTACCAGAGGTCAAAAAACGTGTCCAGTGGCTTGTCTATGTGGTAGTCTAAATTTTAGACAACCACCAAAATAGCTACCGGTTGTCCACATTTGGACAACCGAGCCACAACCGAGCCACGACGAGGGGAGGGCGCGGCGGGGC
>LR738713.1:855604297-855649971 GCA_902687465.1 Secale cereale
GGATGGATCGACCTGCTGGATGGATCGACCAGCGCCTTCCTTGTATGTTGCTGGGATGGATCGACCACTCTGTATATTGCTGCTATTGCCATGTATATATCCTACTGAATCATTATTTGTGTGCAGATGGAAAACTCAAATAAGATCAACTCACAGTTGGACAACTCCTCATTTCTGGACATGAACTATTTATTTTGGCCTGCGTGAGCTAGGTCTCTCCTTCTCATACGGGATCAATACGTAGCCGTGCTGGATATCCCACACAATTGAGTGTGTTTTGGGATTCCAATCCGGGTACTCATCGAGGCCAGAATCCTCCTGCGTGGACTCTAGCGCATAACGGCGATCCTCCTCCTCCTCCTCGGCGATGAGGGCGGCCTCCTCCTCCTCCCTGGCGATGAGAGCGGCCTCCTCCTCTGCTTGCTCCTTGGCGATGAGGGCGGCCTCCTCCTCCGCTTGCTCCTTGGCGATGAGGGCGGCCTCCTCCTCGGCGTCAGATTTCTTGCTCATCGCGGCAGCCGGATGTGTGGTGGTGGGAAAGGAGACAGAGAGATTCGGGAGAGAGATGAGAGAAGGCACAAGTTGAAATGCTGAGAGAGAGGTGAGATAGGGTGGTATATATAGCCGTTGAAAATATAGCCGTTGGAAAAGTAGCCGTTGAAAATATAGCCGTTGAAAATATAGACTACCAAATTTAGACAATCCGCTGGAAAACAGAGGTTGTCTAAATTCAAAAAAATTTAGACCATTGTCTATATGAAGATATAGACTACCAAATTTAGACAAGCCACTAGAGATGCTCTTAGGGTTTGTCCGAGGGGCGCTGCTATATATATATACACGGCGCCGCTCACCCCGCCCCGTCTCAACTCTCGCGTTTTGGACTGACGGCCCAACGGCCCACGCGCACTTGTTCCCACCCTTTTTTTTTCTGATGAGGCAGGCATTCGTGCACTGGTTCATTCCATTTACCAAAATTTATGTATTTGCAAGAAAATTTCTTCTTTGTAATGCTATAAAATTGCCACGCTTTCGAAAATATGTTCATACAATTTCAAAATTGACCATGTATATTTTCTGTCCTGCAAAAGTAGAGCATTTCCCCAATGACAATTTTTATAAATTGCATCTTCCCTAATAATAAAGCACATAGTGCTTCTGGTCGTCCGTTCAAATAATCGCCCCCGAATTAGCTATAAATTACCCACTACACCACCCGTAAGTTAAGAAAACGATTCGGTTTTTATTTTCAAAGTCGCCGTTGTGCTCAGTGGTTTTATAAATATATGATACCCTATGTATAACATAGACACACTATCAGTGTGGTGGCTAGAGCCTGTCACTTCTACCCTGGAGACCAGGGCCGGCCTATGGGGTGTGACGCCCCTGTTTTTTTTCCTTTTGCCTTTTCTTTTCTCATTTCTGTTTTAGTTTTTTCTTCTTTAAATTAATTTGAGAATTCCAAATTATAAAAAGTTTCCAGTTATAAAAAATATGTTAGGGAAATTATAAAATGTGAATGAATTCAAAAAAAATCTTTGGGAAATCATAAAATTTTCGCTGTTTCAATTTTTTTTGGTGATTTTACGAAAATGTTCACAAATTATAAAAAATCACAATATGGAAAACATGTCGGGAAGTGAAATCATGTTCATGATTTAAAAAAATGATTGTGTATTCAAATCATGTTCGTGAATCTGGGAAAACATGTCCATGGATTTTTTTTAAAATGTTCAAAAAATCAAATGTTTTGAAAAATTCAAAATTTATCCCCCAAATTTAAAAAAGTCATCAATTCAAAAAATGTTAGCTGAGTCAAAAAGTATTCATGAAGTCAAAAACTATTCATGCATTTCACTAAATGTTTGTCTAAACAAAACAAATGTTCGTGATTCTGTAAAGATGTCCTAATTTAAAGATGTTTGTCGATTCGAAAAACTGTTCATCGATTTAGAAGTACTCTATGCCTAGGATTTGATTAGTTTTTGGAAAGTCTTTATATGTCTAGCCACTGGGAGTAGTTCATGGTCAATGAGATTTGTTTTTGTAGATTCAAATATTCTTTTACGCAAGACAATGGCAAGTGTGTCGTGCAGTGGCAAGCTCATTGCCTAGGGATTTACCACGTCGAAGGCATTGCAACCACGTGGACATTGTGTCCATCATCAACGAGAGTGACAAGAAAAATATGTGGCACAGTGTTAAACTAGAGGACACTCGGATGTCTGGATATTGAGTCATATTTATTTGGCTAACATGTATTTTTTTTATCTCCCGTTGCGACGCACGAGCATGTTTGCTAGTGAAAACCAATTTGTACGTTGTGGCCTAGGGCAAGCCACATCTAGCTAACAAGGAAAATACATGTACACATAAAAAGGAAAAAAAACTAGGGAATTATAACTGTGTAGCACTAGGCCATAATTTGAACGGCCATTTTCTTCTTGATTATATATCCAACCAAATTGAGCTCCCTTAGACGGTCAAACTGGTTTGTGTAATTTCAAAAGCTATGGAGAAGATGCCCTCCCTAGCTCGGCCCATGGTTCGTTAGGAGCCCGTTACGTGAATTACCGGTCCTCCATGTTCGGATCCAATGTTCTTGGTTCCGTCGGCGGCAACAATGGGGGTTGGAACACCTCTAGCGAAAATTTGGCTCGGAGGAAACCTTAGCATGGACCAATTAATTTGCGCTTTTGGCACTGTCATGAATATAATCCTAACAATACTCTAGGGTATGCATGTAGGGAAAATGCACAGGAGCTCCACCCCCATATATGCATATCAAATTCAAAAAATGCGAGGGAAATTTAAAAAAATCTGGAATCTTGGGATATGAAACATGGGTTCCCAATCTACTCCCGTGTGAAGTTTCGTGAAAAAATAACAAGAAAATACAGTCCGACCTACGACCCAACCAAACCGTTTTTTTTACATAGGACTTTTTTTGTCTTTTTACTGAGAGTACCACAAATATCATTTTTTTCGCGGAACTTTTCACGGGAGTAGTTTGGGCACCTAGGTTTGATATCCCAAAATCCCAGGGTTTTATTTTTTGAATTTTTCTGCTATTTTTTGAATCTTATGTTCATATAGGGGTTGGAGCACCCAGGAGCCAAATCCGCGTCATAGCTATGAAAAGTTAAGGATGGGAATATGCTCAAGGGTTTATACAAGTTCAATCAAAAAAACTTCTGAACTTTTATTTTATAATTATTAAAGTAAAAAACAAACTAATTTCTCGGTTTATATACGCCAGGAACAAGGGATATTTCCCGACAGCCCTCGTGTTAGGATCCCAATTAATTATTCACTTCATTGAGCACGAATTCGAGTTACAAGTCTTGATACAGGATGAATTGCTCAAAGGAGTTCAAAGGAGGAAGAAGATGGGGAGGAGGAGGAGAGGTAGGGGATGCCAGGGGAAGCCGTGGCGTGCCGTGATCCTTCTGGATGAATCGTTCGCTACTTCTCCTGGAGGTACTTGTAGTCGACAGCAGTTGCTGATGTGCAGCTGGGCCGGCCCATGTACGAGTCCGCTGGCGAGCCCACATACAAGTGCATGTAGGAAAGGTCCCTAACACCTCGCGAGACACCGCACGGCAATTCTCCGGTAGCTCCCACGCCTCCCTGCTCCGCGCCGCGTGCCGCTCCGGCCGCGGCGACCACCCCCTCGCCACCGCCCAGTATGGGCTCGCCGCCCCCCCCCCCTGCCTGGTGCCGCCTCCGGACCGCTGGGCAGCCCGATGTTGGCCTCCCCTTGCCCATCCCGGGTCCCGAACTCCCTGGATCTTGGGGATTCGGCCTCGTCAGATCCGGATTCCTCGCCGAGCCTGCAGCGGCGAGGTGAATGCTCTGTGCCGGCCACCCCCGTCGGTCCGCTGGGCACTTCCCCATCCCCTGCTCCACGCCCACGGTCCATCATCGTCGCCCCTCCTCTTGAGGATAAGCTTACCAATTCCGGCATGGACGGTGGCTGGACCGAGGTCTCCTCGCGGAAATCCAGCAAGCCATCCCAAGATCCGGCGGCTCCTTGCGCGTCTCGCATCTCTCACCGTTCGGACCGGCGGCGGACTTCAATGCGGTAGATAGCCGGGAAGCCTTCTTAAGCAAGTTCCGGGGCCGCTGCTTCCGGTGTCTCAGCAAGCGCCACCGCCGGAAAGACTGTAGAGACCCCGTGCGCTGCGTGCTCTGCAAGCTCCTAGGCCACCTCGCCCGCGAGTGCCCCCAAAATCCTCGCAATGGCCGTGGTGGTGCTGCTTCCTCTAGGCTAGGACCCCTTCCTGCTCGTGCTCCCGTCCGTAGCTGCCTCCACTTTCCCACCCCGCTGCCCCCTCCACCCCCGCGCCCTCTAGCTATGGCGCCCCCGGCTGACCTGAGCCTCGTCGACCCGGCTCGCCGCCCCCGCGCGAGCCACAAGGTTGGCGTGTCCACTCCGGCCATCGAGCAGAGCATCTTCTTCCCGCGCCGCCATGCCATCACGCTGCGAGCTACTGACGGCGTCTGTGCCACCTCGCCGATGGCTGTCGGTCGTGCTATGGAGGCACAGCTATGTGTCCCGCCTCACCACCTGCGTGTGTGATACGTCCAAAACGTATCTATAATTTCTGCTTGCTCCATGCCTCTTTTGGGTGATATTGCTATGATATTTATACACTTCCATATACTTTTGATCATATTTGGACTAACCTATTAACTCAGTGCACCCCAGTGCCAGTTTCTGTCTTCGGCTGTTTTTGTATTTCAGGTTTTCCCATTACGAGAACTGCCAGAAAAATCCCGGAAAAATTATATAAAAAATCAGCGTTCCAGAAGCTACCAGGCACCCGAAGCACAGCCGGAGGGGGGCCACCAGGGCTCCAGGCGCCCTGGTGGCGCGCCCCCCCTGGGCCGCGCCGGGGGGGGGGGGGGGGCGCCTGGGCCCCCCGAGGCTCCGCTGATGCCCCCCTTTGGCATATATTTATATCGTGTCCCGAAACCCTCGAGACGGGAACCCTTTTTCGCGATCTCATCTCTGTTCCGCCGCCGCCGCGCTTCCAAGATCGGGAGCACCAGGAGAACTCTTCCCGGCACCCTGCCGGAGGGGAGGATCACCACCGGGAGCTTCTCCACCACCATGGACGCCTCCCGGATGAGTTGTGAGTAGTCTCCCTTGGACCATGGGTCCATGACCAGTAGCTATGTGATGTTCTCCTCCCGTTCTTGTGCTTCACTAATTAGTCCTCGTGAGCTGCCCTACATGATCGAGGCACATATGTAATCCTTATGCTGTTGCTATGATGAGTTTGCTGGGATCCGATGGCTTATGAGATTATGTTCAGATTGTGTTTGAGTAATATATTTGATTCACCTCTTTTATATTTATGTTCGTAAGTAATTCTTGCATGTTCTCCGTTGTTATTTATTGCTTTGGCCAAGTAGTAGGTAGTGACTCCAAGAGGGAACGTTATGCTTGATTGTGGGTTCATGCCCCTCGATGACTAGCTTGAGTGACAGAAACATGAGTCTAGGGGATGTGCTGTTGCCACAAGGGGGAAAACAACGGTGCTTGTGCCCGCGGGTGCAAGGATTGTTTACTTTACTCAAGGTTCTTTTAATGCAGTTGTCCGTTGCTTTGAGTTTACACTATGGGTGGGACTCGCAACTTAATACCAGCGAGATGTTCTGGATAGATATCTCAAGGTGGATGATTAGTAGTAGATGCAGATGGATTTCGGTCTACTTACCTCGGCGTACCGCCCATGCTTTGAACCTCTACCTTTCTTGCAACTTAGTCAGCATTGGTTTGCGCACATGGTCCTGTCAATTGCCCAGCTGTAATTCGTTTACCTCACATAGCTGTTTTATCGTCTTTTGGGAGAGAGACATCACTAGTGAACATCATGGGACTCCGGTCCATATTACCAGCATTGATCACATCTACTATTTACTTTCCGCTTTTATTTACTATTGCAGCAATATCTATCACTACTATCACTTGCGTTTGATCCTTTGTAAACTACAAGGCCGGAGGGATTGACAACCTCTCTGTACTCGTTGGGAGCAAAGTTATTTGTATCTGTGTGCAGGTCCACGTTGATTGCTAATATCTGGCGCCGTTAGCAGTTGACACCTTCTTGTTGAAACTGGGAGTCTCAGGGGAAATCGATCCTTGGTATCTTTGCCAAGGGAAAACTTCCGCTACACTGCATCTCAAACCTTCCACTTGGGGTAACCAACGAGGGGCGAGAAGCCATCAAGCAAAGTTTTCTGGCGCCATTGCCGGGGACTCCACTCTTCAGAATAGGGGAGTTCCACGCTATCTTTTACCTTTGCTTTATAGTCTTGTTAGTTTACCTTTCAGTTTTGCTTTAGCATCTTTTATCGAAAATCACAAAAATAGTTATCTTGCTTGCTTGCTACTATGGGTTCCACCGAGAACACCAAGTTGTGTGACTTCACTAGTCACAACAACGATGACTTTATCTGCACACCTATCACTACACCTGCCACTTCAGCACCTTCGTATGAAATTAAACCTGCTTTACTGAACTTAGTCATGAAAGATCAATTCTCCGGTGCTGGAGATGATGCTGCTTTACACTTAAACAATTTTGTTGAACTTTGTGATATGCAAAAGTACCAAGAAATAGATGGTAATATTGTTAAGCTTAAGCTTTTTCCTTTCTCCTTGAGAGGAGGAGCTAAAATTTGGTTTCAGTCTTTGCCTAGAAATAGCATAGATTCTTGGGACAAGTGCAAAGATGCTTTTATTGGAAAATACTATCCACCTGCTAAAATGTAATGCCCAGGATGGAGCTATATCTCCTACGTGTCGAGGCACGACTTAGAGACATAACCCCATGCTGGAATGATCGCAAGTCTGGTATCTTTGCACAACTCATGTAAAAAGGGGGATGGAAAACATAAAAATAGTTGGCTTACACTCGCCACGTCACACAAATACATTACATGTCTCAATCATCATACATTAAAACATCACAGCCCTCTAAGGGTAAAATCCAAATGACAAGATACCAAACATAATTTAAATCCACAGGTCGGATCGAATCCTAGTAGAAGTCTCCACTACTGATCATCAGGATAACGAACATAGTAACGGCTACGCTCCTCGTCGTACTCCCAGTCTAGCTCGGTGCCATCACCTGGATAGCTCACAACTGGACCTGCATCTGTTGTGGTGAAGTAATTGTGAGCCACAGAGGACTCAGCAATCCCGTTCCCGGGTAACAAGACTATTTAAGCCTTGGGAGAGGATAAGGCTGAAGAAAAGAATAAGTGTCTGCAGCAGGAACTAGCACTAGCTTACATGAGAGAGTGCGAGAAGAGAAGTGCCTCGGTCGAGAGGTGATCACGAAGTGATCCTAGCTAAAGCTCAACAAACATAACCCCACCGTGTTCAACTCCCGAATCCCTATTCGGAAATTGACAGTCACGGTACACACGCTGGTAGTGTATTGGAACATTGTGTCAAGTTATTTACAACCGGATATTAACAAGCTCCCATCTGCCACATAACCGCGGGCACGGCTTTCGAAAGTTCATAACCCTGCAGGGGTGTTCCAACTTGGCCCATTACAAGCCCACGATCCGCGGAGTCGCAACTCCAAAGTGGGAAGACCCGAGTATTCTCGGAATCCCGTGCTCAAGATACTCCGAACTAAGGTAAGGCTAATCCAGCAAATCCTCCCGGCGTGTCGACACCCTGATAGTAGCCGCGCGTATCTAAGTCTCAGGACACGACCGGATGGGCGAGGCTACGGGTGTATGCCAGATACCTCGGGTTGCCCCAAGGCGGCCCCGCAGGCTCCCCGTTTCGGACCAACACTCATGTGGAGCACTGGCCCGGGGTTGTTGATTAAGAAAGAGGGTTAATTACTCCCTATGCAAGTTTAATTTGTTATTAGGCAAATAGTACCAATGTTGGGACTTGCTGGAAATGACTTAGCACTTAGCGGTTTATCGAGGGGGTCCCATACACCCCAACCGTGTTAGGAACGCATAATCAAGGAACATAACACCGGTTTAAACGGTTCCTAACGGCATGAGTGGAACAAAACACCAAGCAAAAGGCTTAGCCTTCCACCCTTGCCAATATATAGATGATTTCATTTTTAAGCATTTATATAGTGTGATATAACCCAACAAACTTCAACATGAAGCAAGCATCTTCGATCTTCACCTGCAACTAGCAATGCTATAAGAAGGGCTGAGCGAAGCGTACTTAGCCAAGCAACGGTTTGCATAGGTAGGGTGGTTAAACATGGTCATGGTTACAAGTAGGAGGCTGACATGAAAGACATGGGCATCGAGGCAAAACTATAGAGCGGAACTACTAGCAATAGGCAAAGATAGTAATGTTATCGGGGTTCGGTCATCTTGCCTGAAGTCTAGTCGTTCGGATCGTAAGAAGGGTCCTCGTGCTCAACCTCGTTGGTAACCTCGTGCTCGTACTCGTACTCGGTCTCAGCTTCCGGCTCTAAACAATACAATCACACAAGGCACGAATCAACAAGATGCAATGCGCACACCAAAATGATGGATGCATGAAGGATGCACTAAGGATGCACACGGAGCACGGAAAATAGCACTCAAGCAAAACACCTCAAAACATGATAACAACAGGAGATTATGATTCTACACGAAAAATCAATCAAGTTTCATATAAGACTCGCTGAAAACGGAGCTACGGGCTAAAAGTTATGCCCGAAACAAGAAACATGCGAAAGCTGAAAATTACAGCAACATAGCAACTTCAGAGCACTAGAAAAATAAGCTACAGCATACAAACACCATGGCAAAGAGCATGAACATAAACTAGACTTATCCTACAGCAAATAAGTCCAAAGGTGCACCCCCAAAGGAGCCACGGATCAATAGCAACAAGCTTGGACATATTGAACTTGACAATAAAATTCTGACAGCAGAATTTTATTGAAACTTTGGAGCAAAAGTTAAACATGCTACAGCCACTTAAATAAGCATGTGAGAACATGAATGGAAAGCCAACAATATCTACTACAAGGAACCATCAAGATCCACCCCAAAACTATCATGGTTTGTCCTAGAGCAGCAAGCAAACATGGCATCGGAACGTTACAGATTTCAGACTTAGTGAAAATCCACTAAGTGCTAAAACAGCAGTTTCATCATGGCATCTAAACGAGCAAGTTTAAGTCACCTCGAAACTAAATATGACAAGTGGTAAGCACCACATCAAAGTACTCATGATGGTGATTCCGAAACATACAAGCATGCATCATGGAGATAAACACAACGATAGCAATGAGCTCAACAAGACGGCATTTCATAACAAGTTAACAACATCACAGCCACATGGCACTTTGCAACGAAGATATACATGGCAAGAATAAATCTATCATGCAACCTAACACAAGCAACATGTAGAGCATGGCAAGACGAACACGTGGACATGTCATTTGCATCATTTGGACAAACGAGCTAAAAGATATCACTATGCAAAGATGGCATAAAAACATCACATAGCCGCAGTTTATATCGGGATGCACTCTTGCAACAGAAAAATAAGCATCTAGATGATCTCTAACATGCATGGCACAATGGAATGAATCGTAGTGCTAGTCACCACGAACGTCTGGACACCTCATTTGCGCAAAACGGATCAACACACAAGAAGTTATAGCAGTTTGAAATATGCATCAGAGAACAAAACAAACAGGGACTTAGGGAAAAATCCAACAACCTCAGAAGTCAACGAAGTCAAACGGGGCGGCTGGAGGTGGATCGGGCTTCGCGGGCGGCGGATCGGACCGGTGGGTAGCGGATCGGGCGCCCCGAAGCGGAGCGGTCGCGGGTCCCGGGTCGGACTAGCGGGTTCGGCCCGCTAGGGAATCAGATCGGGACCCCGACCTCGGTGGCCTTCGATGCGGCCGGCGCGCTGACGAGCGACGCAGCCAGGGAAGAACGAACGGGGCGGCGGCCTGCTGCGGCCCAAGGACTAGCCTTGCGGCCCAGCGACGCGGAGTGGCCCTCCTGGGCTTAGGCGGCTCGGCCTAGCGGAGGATGGAGGGGGCCCGGGCGGAGGCGGCTGGAGGAGGCCCAGCGACGCGAGCGCTGGATCTGGCCCGACGCGGCGAGGCCTGGGCGCGGGAGCGGGGAAGGCGGCCTGCGGGGCGGAGGGGGAAGGCGCGGCCCGGATCGGGAGATCGAGCGCCTGGCGACCTGGGCTCGGCCTCTGCGAGCGATGCGGGAGTCGTTGACCTGCGGCTGGATCGGGCGACGCGCCTGCGGGATCCCCGAGCTCCCGATCTGGAGCTCTTCGAGAGCCTGGCGGCGGGGAAGTTGCGGGAAGGGTCGGGCGGCGCCCTGGCCGGCCGGATCTGGTGCGGGGTGGCCGGCCCGGCGACGGGGAGAGGCCGGAGGCGGCGATTGAGGGTGGTGAGGTGAGAGGAGGCCCGGTGAGGTGGTGTTGGTGGATTCCGGCGAGGTGGAGGAGCTCCGGCGAGATTCCGGCGAAACTCCGGCGAACTCTCCGGCGAGCTCCGGTGAGGTGGCTGTAGGTGGAAGAAGAAGTGGCTAGGGGAGCTAGGGTTTCCTTGATTTGGGGCAAAATTTGGGGGAGTGGACAAATATATAGGCACAAGGAGCTAGGGTTGCCCAAATGGAGTGCGGTTTTCGGCCACCGGATCAGATTTGGATGGCCTAGATGATAGAAGAGGCTAGGAGTGGTTGGTGGGCTGTTGGAGGGGGTGTCTTGGGCCTCAAAGTGGAGGCACTTTGAGCCCACGCGAATAACTGTTGGGGTAGCAAACGGACTCGAAACGCGACGAGATTTGACAGGCGGGTTACACACAACAAAACAACAACACACGACAAGACTCGCGCCAAACCGGTAACGTTACACGGCCAAACACCAAAGTAGGCCTACGGGACGCCACAGACACGTGAGGGAGCTCCGGAACGCGAAACGGACAACGGGAAGGAACGCGTGGAACCGGATGCAACCGACAACACAAATGCAATGCGATGCACATGTCTACATGATATGAATGAATGCCACACACGCACACAACAAAACGACGAAAACCCGAAAGACAAGGAACCCGAAATGGAATAGATGAAGCCGGAGATATATTATATGCCCAAAAGGGAAAGTATTACATCCGGGGCATTACAAACTCTCCTCTACTACAAAAAGATCTCGTCCCGAGATCTAGGACTGGAAAAAGGAAGGGTACTCGAAACGAAGATGATCTTCTCGTTCCCACGTAGCTTCTCGGTCGGTGTGATGTGACCACTTGACTTTCAAGAATTTGATGGACTTGTTGCGGGTCTTGCATTCGGTTTCTTCGAGAATAGCAACGGGATGCTCTCAGTAGGACAAGTCTTGTTGAAGATCAATCTCTTCAAACGGAATCATGTGTTCAGGTGCCTTGAAGCATTTGCGAAGTTGAGACACATGGAACACATCATGAACATTGGCGAAGTTGGAAGGGAGCTCAAGTTGATAGGCTAGGTCGCCTCTTTTGCCAAGAATCTTGAAAGGCCCGACGTATCTAGGAGCAAGCTTTCCTTTGATACCGAATCTTTGGGTGCCTTTCATCGGAGAAACACGGAGATAGACATGATCATCAATGTTGAATGCCAAATCACGATGCTTGCCGTCATAGTAGCTCTTCTGACGCGACTGAGCGGCCTTGAGATTCTCACGTATGACTTTGCACATTTCTTCGGCTTCTGAGATCAAGTCATTGCCAAGAAGTTGACGTTCGCCTGTTTCAGACCAGTTGAGAGGGGTACGACACTTTCTGCCATAGAGGATTTCAAACGGAGCTTTGCCTGCACTTGCTTGAAAGCTGTTGTTGTAAGAGAACTCGGCAAATGGAAGGCAGTCTTCCCATTTCATGCCAAAAGATATGACACAGGCTCTGAGCATGTCTTCTAGAATCTGATTCACTCGCTCGACTTGACCACTAGTCTGAGGGTGAAAAGCAGTGCTGAACCTGATCTTAGTGCCCATGGCGGACTGAAAGGAGTCCCAGAACCTTGAAGTGAACAAACTTCCACGGTCTGAGGATATAACTTGAGGAATGCCATGTAAGGACACAATTCTGGAAGTGTACAGCTCTGCTAATTGAGCTGCATTGATGGATTCTTTGACTGGAAGGAAGTGAGCGACTTTGGTAAGCTTGTCAATCACCACAAAGATAGAATCATTCCCTCGCTTGGATTTAGGAAAGCCAGTGACGAAGTCCATTTCAATGTGGTCGAACTTCCACTCGGGAATAGGAAGAGGTTGGAGAAGACCGGCTGGACGTTGATGTTCTGCTTTCACTCTTCTGCAAACATCACATTCATTCACGAATTGGGCAATCTCCCTTTTCATGCGTGTCCACCAGTAAGACTGCTTGAGGTCTTGGTACATCTTGGAACTGCCAGGATGAATGGAAAGGAGAGAATCATGTGCTTCTTCCATTATGAGCTTCCTGAGATCACCTTTGGGAACAACGAGTCTGTCCTCGAAGAACAAGGTATCTCTCCCATCAACACGAAAGCACTTGTATTTTGGATTGCCCTTTGCAATACCATGTTTCACCTTCTTCACCATGGTATCCCTGAGTTGGGCCTCACGGACCTGATCTTCCAAGGTAGGAGCAATTTGAAGATTTGCAAGAAAACCCTGCGGAACAACTTGGAGGTTGAGTTTCCTGAATGCTTCACAAAGCTCAGGCTGGTATGGCTTGATAAGAAGGCTGTTGCAATATGCCTTTCTGCTCAAAGCATCTGCAATCACATTCGCCTTGCCAGGAGTGTATTCAATGCTGGGATCATACTCTTGGATCATTTCAACCCAACGAGTCTGGCGGAGGTTCAGATGCAGCTGTGTGAAGATGTACTTCAAGCTCTTGTGATCAGTGAAGATGTCGACCTTTTTGCCCAACAACAGATGTCTCCACGTAATCAAAGCATGTACCATAGCTGCTAGCTCGAGATCATGTGTGGGATAGTTCTTCTCACTTGGCTTGAGCTGACGAGAAGTATATGCCACAATTCTCTTATCTTGCATAAGCACACCACCAAGGCCTTGAAGAGAAGCATCGCAGAATACTTCATAGGGCTTGGATTCGTCTGGAGGAGTCAGAACTGGAGCAGAGACGAGCTTTTCTTTGAGAGTTTTGAATGCCACTTCACACTCTGGAGACCAAAAGTATTTGACATTCTTCCGAAGCAAGTTGGAAAGAGGCTTGGCAATCTTGGAGAAGTTTTCAATGAACCTTCTGCAATAGCTGGCAAGACCCAGAAAACTACGGAGTTGCTTGACGTTCTGAGGAGCTTCCCAGTTGACAATTGCTTCAACTTTCTCGGGATTTACCGCAATGCCGTCAGCTGAGATGATATGGCCCAGGTACAAAACCTTATCGAGCCAAAACTCGCACTTGGAGAACTTGGCATAGAACTTATGCTCACGGAGTCGATCAAGAACCAGACGTAAGTGCTTTTCGTGATCTTCTTCATTCTTGGAAAACACCAGAATATCATCCAGATACACAAGCACAAACTCGCCGGTATAGGGGTTGAAGATGTAATGCATCATCCTCGAAAAGGTAGGAGGAGCATTGGCGAGACCAAAGGACATGACAGTATACTTGTATGAACCGTAGCTCGTTCTGAAGGCCGTCTTGGGGATGTCTTCCTCGCGAATGCGAATTTGATGATAGCCCATTCGGAGATCGAGATTTGAGAACACTTTAGCTCCTTTGAGCTGCTCGAAGAGTTCATTGATGTTGGGGAGTGGATACTTGTTCTTTATTGTCTTCTTGTTCAATGGCCGGTAATCAACACAGAGACGCTCCGTGCCATCTTTCTTCTTGACAAATAAGACACCACAGCCCCAAGGAGACGTACTAGGCCTGATGAGACCCATACTCTCCTGTTTATCAAGCTGCTTCTTCAATTCCTTCAATTCATCCGGAGAGAGCTTGTACGGACGCCGGCATGCTGGCTCAGTACCTGGCTCGAGTTCAATAACGAATTCCACCTGACGGTGTGGAGACATGCCTGGAAGTTCTTCAGGAAAAACGTCTTGATATTCGTTCACCACCGGAATTTGAGAAATGGCATTAATTTCGCCCTTATCATTGAGAGAGAAAAGCCTGATAGTGTTATCCTTGGAGGCGAAGATAATCACATCTTCATCAGGATGAGTCATCTTGACTTCTTTCTGTGCACAATCAATGTGAGCATCATGCTGAGAAAGCCAATCCATCCCGAGGATGAGGTCGATGTCAGAATTACCAAGAACCACCGGTTTAGCCAGAAAGCGATAATCAACCATGCGAATAGAAACATCCGGAGCATATACACTAGAAGTCATAATCCTGCCCGGAGAAACAACTTGCAACCTCTGAGGCAAATTTGAAGTGACAATATTGTGCTTGGATGCAAATGGTTGAGACATGAAAGAGCATGAAGCACCCGAATCAAATAACACTTTAGCAGGAAAAGAGTTAACTGGAAGGTTACCCAAAATGACATCAGAAGAATTCTCCGCTTGCGCTGCATTCATCAGATTGACCCTTGCAGCCTTTGGATCATGCCTGACAATAGCTGAACTCACAGGTGGAGGAGGTGGAAGACGCTTCGGGTTCGGACATCTGTTGGCATAGTGACCCTTCTGGCCACACTTGTTGCACACCACTTCTGAGAGAGGACGGAAATGAGAACCACTTGACTTGGAGCCTTGAGACTGAAACTGGTTCTTCGACTTATTGCTCGGGTTGGGTGGGTGGGAGAAACCACGTCCACTAGAGTTCTTGTTGCTGTTGGAGTTGTTGGAGTTGTTGTAAGGAGCTCGAATCACTAGAGGAGGAGGAAGCCAAAATTTCTGTTGTTTCGCAGCCAACTGAGACGATGAGGAAGAGTGAACGGCATCTCGAATCCTCTTTTTAGAAGCCTCCATCTTAAGCTGAGCTGCCTCTTGTTTCAAAGCCATGTTATAGAATTTGTCGAACTCATCGGGCTCGAACAAGGTGAGAGCAAGTTGAAGTTCATCTTTCAGACCTCCACGGAACTGGTAGATTTTGCTCTTAGCATCAGGAATGTCTTGCTTAGCATAGCAGGCGAGGTTTTGGAACTTGACATTATACTGGTAGACTGTCATAGAGCCCTGCTTCAGGTTGCGGAATTGCTCACGCATACCCTCGATGACACTTGTTGGAATGTGGTTGTCGGGGGAAACTATCCGCCCACGAACACCTATGGGACCGAAGCCCCTTCTCGTTGCGGTAAGGGAGTGGAGGGAGCACGGAGAGCAGATCGAGGAGCACACGCGGGCAGTTTTTACCCAGGTTCGGGCCGCGCGGACGCGTAAAACCCTACTCCTGCTTAGGTTGTATTGAGTTCTTGAGCTCGGGAGCTTGAAGATCTACAGTGCTGGCTACACCGAGCGAGAGAGTTGTCTAGCTTTCGAACCCTCTCTACGTTGTGCATGGGCCTCCTTTTATAGCTCAAAGGGGTCACCGACAGGTGTCAACGTAGAGGAGGGTAAAAGTGTAAATTTGGTGGTAGTTGCAACAGTGCATGAACAGTATATGAACAGTGGTCTTCACCTAACTTTGACAGTGGGGGACAAGGGCATTAAATGCCCGTTGCCTTCGCCCCCAAAAGCGTCCGTCCATGCTTCTCCGTTCGCCACGGCGGTAGCCTCGTCACCGTGGCTTGCCACCGTGTGCCCCAGGCTGCACAGCCGTCTGCCACGTGCCCCTGGAAGGGCCCCAGGGCGACGCGTGGGCAGATGAGCTGGAGCGCGGGCACACAGCGTAGGTTTCCCCGGCAAGCACCTTGCCGGGGTCGTGATCTTGCCGGGCCCGGAAGCTTGTCGCTCTCCGGGTCCTGCCGGGGCGCATGATGCACTGAGACATCTCTTGAGGTATGTATTCCTTGGCCTTCCTGGCAAGCTCCTCTTGCCAGGGTCTTGTGCTAAAGTGATAACCTTGAGCCTGGTGCGGCCTTCCCGGCAAGCTCCTCTTGCCGGGGCCTTGATCTTCTGACTTGTATACTTTGTTCTTGGATGGCTTCATAGGGACCAGAACGGTTCTTGGCGAGCACGTGGTAAACCCTGCCACGGGAAGCTGCTACTGCCCGTGCACAAGTTGGGGTACTAAGGTACCCCTATCTTAGTACACCCATAGGAGCCCCCGGGCCTGGGCCACACACGGTGCCGAGCGCTGTTGGGCCAGGCCCAAGACAGTGCACGGGCACACGCGGCCCACGGCAAGCCGTATCCCCTTCCGTATCCGCCGCATCCCTCCCCAACGACACGCGTCGATTGCGGCGTTGTGGGAGAGATCGTGGCCTGTTCTTTAATGGGAAATGCAGAACGTCCCCCACTCCCCCCTTAAAAGCAGAGGAAGCAGGGGCAGTTCCCTCCATCGTTTTCATTGCGCCTTGATTCACCAGAAACCCCCGTCGCCCTCTGCCTCCCAAAGGTCGACAGAGAGCCCAGCCCCTCCCTTCCTCCGCCATCTCCCGCATCCGCGGCACCGTCGACCTCCTCGCCTCTTTCCTCGCCGCCCCCGCCATGGCTCCGAAGAGCGACAAGGCGAAGAGTGACAAGGCCAAGAAGGAGAAGTCCGAGCAGGCGGCGAAGCTGGCAGCCCTGCGGAGGAAGTGCGTGGTCTTCGCGCCGAGGCTTGGCGCGAGGGAGCTGCGGGACAAATACTATTTGTTCTGGGCGAGGGAGACCAATGCTCATCCCCGCACCAGAGTCCTCCCCGCCGTCGCCGCCGACATGTTCCCCGGCGGGTACTTTTACTTTGCCGCATTCTTCCATTGTGGTCTGTGCCCTCCGTACTCGGAGTTCTTTTGTGATGTAATGAATACGTACGGCCTCCACCTCCTAGATTTCACCCCCAACGCCATCCTTACGATGGCCGTTTTCGCACATCTGTGCGAAAACTATGTTGGGGTTCATCCAAATGTAGCTCTTTTCCGCCACTTCTTCACGCCTAGAGTAGAGTCTGGTTCTCCCCTCTCCGGCGGCATCTCCTGGATCTTCAGGCTGAACAAGAAGGAGGCGTACTTGAAGGGAGAGCTCCGCGGCAAGTGGGAGGAGTGGAGAGCCGATTGGTGCTGGGTGCTGGAAGCTAAGCCTGAGCCCTTTACCTCGCCGCGCAAGACTGCCATAGTGCGCGGCAAGGATTGGAGTGAATTGGCCCCGGAGGACAGCAAGCTTCAGATCGCCCTCATTAGGATCCTTCGTCTCCGGGCCGCCAACTTGACTGTGGGAGAGGTTGGTGCCGATTTCCTCCGCCGCCGCATCGCCCCTCTGCAGGAGAGGGAGAGGCCCGCTTGGGAATTCGGCAACGCGGCGGACATCATGAGGCTGCGCCCCGGGTTGAACTACAATTTTACTGTCTTGGAGCTGAAGGGGATGGTTCGGGAGCTATTCAAGCATGACCCCACCCACCCGGAGTGGTTCAAACCTTCCCGGGGAGTGGTGCCGCTGTGCAACAGCACTGCCCGCGATTCCATACGCGCGATGATGCCCGAGTGCGACTCTCATGGTGTCGTCCCCACTTGGCTGGAGCCTCCAGCGGAGACCGTGCAGACCTTCTTCGACAATTTGGTCGAGAAGCCCCGCAACGCCGAGGATAAGAAAGGCCTCACCCAGGATACTACTGACCGGGATGTAGCCTACATTGCCTCCAGGATGGAGGAGGCCGCTGCAGCTGCGGCTGCGGGCGAATTTGGATACACTGTGGACGAGGCAGAGGCCGCGGACGCAGTGTGTCAAGCAGAGGAGGCGGAGATCCTCAAGCTGCTGAAGATTGCGCCCGATGAGTTTGCCGGGGAGCCTTCCGTGAAGCTTGCCGGGACGAGCGAGGTTGCCGGGGGGAGCGAGGCTGCCGGGCATGGCGCTGAGTCCAGCGGGCCGGCCGAGGAGGAGGAGGACGCCGAGTCTGGAGATTCCGATGAAGACTCTGATGGATCTCTGAATCTTGACGACGATGCCTCCTCATCCTCGGAGAACTCTCCGCCTCCGCCAAGCCCTCCGCAGCAACCGAAGAAGCGCCTCCGCAAGGCAGCTGAGACGGCGAGGCCACAGGCGCCTCGACAGCAGCCGACGCGCCGTGCGACACGCGCCACCAAGACGAGCGAAGTCGTCAAGGAGGCGCCCCGTGCTCGAGCGCCAAGCGGAGGGGGATCTTCCCGGAGCGGAACGGGTGCCCCTTCTGCCCCTCGGTCCTCGGTGACGACGGGGGCCGGGTCTTCACAGCCCACAGCCCCAGAGCCCGCCAAGCGCCCGAGGGAGCCTTCTCCTCCAGCTCCTCGCGCGGGAGCACACCAGGCGGAGTTTGACTTCTCCGCCCTCAGCTCCGACGAAGAGGAAGAGGAGTAAGTACTTGCAATTCTTTTAGTTTCTTTGATTTTGTCTTGATTTTCCTTGCTTGGTTCTGATCTTGCTTTTGTTTTGCTTCGCAGGACCTTGACCCAGCGGATGGCGAAGAGGGCCAAGATCCCTGTGGTCAATATCGAGGACGACGAGCCCGTCGCGGCGACAAGCGACGCGCCGGCGACGAGCTTGCCGGATCAGCCTGCTGCCCCGAGGAGCAGCCCCCAGCGCAGCCCCCAGCATAAGTCTGGTATTTATCTTTCTATTTGATGGGTGCGCTTGAGGTTATCATCTTGGTTGATGTCTTGTTGTCTTGTGCAGAAGTGGAGCCGCAGCCGCAGGAGCGCTAGGAGGTCGCCCCCGACGAGCCACTTGCTCCACCCTCCCCGCCAAGGATGAACTCCCCGGCAAGGGAGAACGCTCCGCCAAGGACGGGCACTCCGCCAAGGGCGAGTACCCCGCCAAGGGTGAGCAGCCCGACAAGGGTGAGCACCCCGCCAAGGGAGGGCGCAGGCGGCCCTCCGCCAGTAGGGGCCACTACTCCGCCGCCAAGGGAGAATTCCCCGGCGAGGGACCCCGTCGTCGAAGAAGTCCGTGAAGGTAACCCTTGTGACTTCTTCTTCTCGAATTCGTCTTTTTTGGATATTTGCTTGACGATCTTTCTTTTCTTTTTCTTCTGATGTCAGACCCGCCCGCTCCGGAGCCGATGGAGACGGAAACCATCGTCGAGGAGGAGGCGCGCGCGGAAGGGACGGTCGGCGCCGACGAGCCAGCCACCGAGGAGACTGTCCCACCTGCCGACGCCACGGCTGGGGAAGGGACCGGCGACCATACCGCTGGCCCGGAAGCCGCGGGAGCGCCGGACGCTGTACCGGCCGTCGACCCTTCCGCCGCCGCACCCGGGTCGGGCGTTTATCTGGAGGCCGCCAACGGGGTGTTCATTCAAGTCCCGTGGGCGTCCTCATCAAGGGCACCCGCGGAGGGAGAGACGTTTGACGGAGAAGTCCTCGCCTCCGCCGGATTGAAGGTTGTAGATGCGCCCGGCAGCAGCGATGAGCCTGAAGAGGAGCTGCTCCTTCGCCGGCTCCTGGCCTTGTACCGGGCCAGGCAGGCGAAGTTGGAGTCTCGGGAGGCTCTGGCTGCCAAGGCTGGCGCCGACTTGGAGAAGCGCGCCGCGGAGCTCCGTGCCGCCAACCAGGCGGCCCTCCGGAACTTGGCGGAGGAGCGCGAGGAGCTTGCCGGGGCGCAGCAAGCATTCGTCCTCGAAAAGGCCGAGGTCGAGGAGCAGCAGCGTCTGGCCGCCGAAGAGCTGTCTCGGCGGGAAGGGGCGCTCAACCAGCGGAAGGTCGACCTCGACAGCCACGAGGACGACCTTGCCGCCCGGGAGCAGGCTATTGGCAGGGCTCTGCGGGAGGCGAGGGATGCTGCCGCTGCCGCAGAGACCGCCAAGAAGGATCTGGAGGCCAGAGTGTCGCAGTTGGAGCTGTTCTTGAAGGCAAGCGAAGACAGGGTCACCGCGCTCAACGTGGAGCGGGAGAAGGATGCCCACACCAACTCGGAGCTGCAAATCCGCCTCTCCGAGAAGGGTAAAGAGCTCACTGATGCCAGGGACTCCATTGCCGACCTAGAGCTGAAGGTCTCCACCCTGACCAATTCGCTTGACGCTGCCCGGGACTGCGAGACGAAGCTGAAGGATGATCTCCGGGCCGAGAGGGCCGTGCTGGAAAGCACCACCGTCTCGCAAAACCAATTCCAGCAGACGGTGGAGCGGTGGACTGAGGACCTCGTCGCCTCCGCCGCCAACATTGACATGGAGATGATGGCGTTGAGGGCGGAGCATCTCGTGTACTCCCCCGACGAGAACCTCCCTCACAGCGCCAAATTAAGTCTGTTCTTCAGGGGAGTGGTGCCGGCGCTTGCGAGGCTGCGGGAGAAGATCCCCGAGCAGCTGGCTGATGAGGCGCGCCGGCTCTGCATGGGCACCATGGAGCGGGTGCTGTCGAAGATTGTCTACCGCAACCCCGGGATCAACCTCGTCAACGTCCTCCGCTCCTTGCCGCCCGAAGCTGACCAGGAGGCGTTAAAGGCGCAAGTTGCCCACATCGTCGCCAAGGTGGGCAAGATCACGAGGCGTGAAGGCGACCGCGTAGATTAGATTCCTTTCTTTCTGCTTCCTTTGCCGCTGCAAAGCATGTTACGGACAAGAATTTGTTAGTATTGCGGCAAGTTATCTTTGTAATATACAATCTTATTTTGAGCAACCAATGCAGTGTTATTTCCCTTGCTTTGGTCCCTTCACTTTGTATGCATTCCACCCTACGTTTTTAGGGAACTTGCCGGCAAAGGGCCCTTGCCGCGAGCGCTGAGTGCTGGACTCTTAGCAGCCTGCTGGCAATACCTTTGCCGGCAAGAAACCTTGCCGCAGCTAGTCGCAGCACACTTAAATTGCTGAGCGAACTCGAAAACGAAGTAAGGGCGCGACACTTGTCGCAGCTCACTTAAGTCGTTGAGCGTGCTCGAAACAAAGTAAGGGTGCGGCTAGCCACGGGTAGGTTCCTCCGCGCACAGGTTTTCCATACAAAGTGTGGTTGTTCAAGGAAAACAACTAAACAATTTGAAAAATTTGAATTACTCAAACTTTGGTAACTTAGCTTTCATAGATTGTTTGCTCCCCGACAAGGCTTCTCTTTCTTGAACAGTACTTGGTTCATGCCTCCATCTCCTTCCCCCCCGGCAAACTTGTGCGCGAGGAATACTCCTTCTGCTTAAGAGGGAAAAAAGAGGAGGAAAAACAAGTATAGGGCCTTATGGCTTGCTAGTGCTTACCGGGGATGTGCGTTGCACAAGGTGTCAGATGATGCATGCAAATAACAAAGAAAAGCATGGAAATGACAAATAGTGTGAAGCACAAAAGCTTTACTGATGCACGGGATCTGCGCCCGGCTTTGTACAAAGGTTTACATGCAACAGCGGCAAGACTTGTACAAAAGGTGGTTGCCGGAACGGATCACGGCAACCGCGCCTTACGGGTGAAACTTGCGAAGATGCTCTATGTTCCAGGAGTTGCTCACCGGTAAGCCTTCTTCTGTCTCAAGGCGGACAACGCCGGGCCTTGTGACTTGTCTCACCCGATAAGGGCCTTCCCACTTCGGCGTCAACTTGTTGGAATTCTTGGCGGACTGAACACGCCGAAGAACAAGGTCGCCTTCCTCGAGACTCCTGACCCTGACCTTGCGGCTATGATAGCGACGCAAGGCTTGCTGGTATCGAGCAGCTCGTACAGCAGCCTGGAGACGTTCCTCCTCAAGGAGCAATGCATCAAATTGTCGCAGTTGCTCTTGCTCGAGCTCATCATAAGCGAGCACTCGAGGAGATCCGTATACGAGTTTCGTGGGGAGAACTGCCTCTGCTCCATAGACAAGAGCAAAGGGTGTCTGTCCGGTGGCTCGATTTGGTGTCGTCCTGATTGACCAAAGAGCCGCCGGCAACTCCTCTATCCAGTTTCTTCCGCACTTGTGCAGCCTGTCGAAGGTTCTTGTCTTGAGTCCGCGCAGCACTTCAGCATTGGCCCTCTCCGCTTGACCATTGCTCCTCGGGTGAGCAACAGAAGCGAAGCAGACCTTGGCGCCAAGGTCTTGGACGTACTGCATGAAGGTGCGACTTGTAAACTGTGTGCCGTTGTCGGTGATGATCCTGTTAGGGATTCCGAAATGGCAAACAATCGATCTGAAGAACCTCACTGCTGACTGTGCTGTCACCTTTCTCACCGTCTCCACTTCTGGCCACTTTGTGAACTTGTCGATTGCTACGTACAAGTACCACGTCTTCTTCGCTTCTTCATGAGACGTGAAGGCTGTGGAACCAGGGACCTTCGTGCTCAAGTTAACTCAGCCATCCGTTACACCATCAGTTGGGCAAAACAAGAAGAGGAAGTTGGTCTCCGGCGACTACTTGCCGGCGGATCTTCCCGAAGCCGCCGCCAAGGTCCCCAAGATCAACAGCCAAGATGCTGAGGAACAGTTTGCTCCTGCAGATCCAAGGGTCTGTACAGTTGAAGCAGGCGTTCCCGACAAGCCTTGCCCCGGCAGGCTTGCCGGGGGACCATCAGCTCCGGCAGAGCCACAAGTTCTTGCCGTAGAAGCTGAGGTTCCCGCAGCAGCCGTCATGCCTTTAGTCCTTGTTGTTGAGCCTCAGGCTCCAGCATGGGCACAACAAATCGTCCGCTTTCTGCAAACTGGAGAACTTCCCGACGAGCCAGAAGAGATGGAGAAAATAACCAGGCAGTCGAGTATGTACCAGTTCGTTGGCAATGAACTGTACAGAAGAAGACTCAACAGTGTCAGGTTGAAGTGCATTTCCAGGGAAGATGGACAGAAGTTGTTGGCAGAGATACATGGAGGCATATGTGGCCACCACATTGGCGCAAGGGCACTTGCCGGGAAGGCGTTCCGGCAAGGGTTCTTCTGGCCAGAAGTCCTCCAAGATGCAACTGCACAAGTAACCAAGTGTGAAGCGTGCCAGTTCCATGCCAAGCAAATTCACCAGCTAGCTCAAGCTCTCCAGACGATCCCTTTGTCCTGGCCCTTCTCGGTCTGGGGGCTCGATATTCTCGGCCCCTTTCCCCGCGCAGTCGGGGGCTTTGAGTACTTGTACGTAGCAATCGACAAGTTCACAAAGTGGCCAGAAGTGGAACCGGTGAGAAAGGTGACAACACAGTCAGCAGTCAGGTTCTTCAGATCGATTGTTTGCCGTTTCGGAATCCCTAACAGGATCATCACCGACAACGGCACACAGTTTACAAGTCGCACCTTCATGCAGTACGTCCAAGACCTTGGCGCCAAGGTCTGCTTCGCTTCTGTTGCTCACCCGAGGAGCAATGGTCAAGCGGAGAGGGCCAATGCTGAAGTGCTGCGCGGACTCAAGACAAGAACCTTCGACAGGCTGCACAAGTGCGGAAGAAACTGGATAGAACTGTCCGCCCACGAACACCTATGGGACCGGAGCCCCTTCTCGTTGCGGTAAGGGAGCGGAGGGAGCACGGAGAGCAGATCGAGGAGCACACGCGGGCAGTTTTTACCCAGGTTCGGGCCGCGCGGACGCGTAAAACCCTACTCCTGCTTAGGTTGTATTGAGTTCTTGAGCTCGGGAGCTTGAAGATCTACAGTGCTGGCTACACCGAGCGAGAGAGTTGTCTAGCTTTCGAACCCTCTCTACGTTGTGCATGGGCCTCCTTTTATAGCTCAAAGGGGTCACCGACAGGTGTCAACGTAGAGGAGGGTAAAAGTGTAAATTTGGTGGTAGTTGCAACAGTGCATGAACAGTATATGAACAGTGGTCTTCACCTAACTTTGACAGTGGGGGACAAGGGCATTAAATGCCCGTCGCCGTCGCCCCCAAAAGCGTCCGTCCATGCTTCTCCGTTCGCCACGGCGGTAGCCTCGTCACCGTGGCTTGCCACCGTGTGCCCCAGGCTGCACAGCCGTCTGCCACGTGCCCCTGGAAGGGCCCCAGGGCGACGCGTGGGCAGATGAGCTGGAGCGCGGGCACACAGCGTAGGTTTCCCCGGCAAGCACCTTGCCGGGGTCGTGATCTTGCCGGGCCCGGAAGCTTGTCGCTCTCCGGGTCCTGCCGGGGCGCATGATGCGCTGAGACATCTCTTGAGGTATGTATTCCTTGGCCTTCCTGGCAAGCTCCTCTTGCCAGGGTCTTGTGCTAAAGTGATAACCTTGAGCCTGGTGCGGCCTTCCTGGCAAGCTCCTCTTGCCGGGGCCTTGATCTTCTAACTTGTATACTTTGTTCTTGAATGGCTTCATAGGGACCAGAACGGTTCTTGGCGAGCACGTGGTAAACCCTGCCACGGGAAGCTGCTACTGCCCGTGCACAAGTTGAGGTACTAAGGTACCCCTATCTTAGTACACCGATAGGAGCCCCCGGGCCTGGGCCACACACGGTGCCGAGCGCTGTTGGGCCAGGCCCAAGACAGTGCACGGGCACACGCGGCCCACGGTAAGCCGTATCCCCTTCCGTATCCGCCACATCCCTCCCCAACGGCACGCGTCGATTGCGGCATCGTGGGAGAGATCGTGGCCTGTTCTTTAATGGGAAATGCGGAACGTCCCCCACTCCCCCCTTAAAAGCAGAGGAAGCAGGGGCAGTTCCCTCCATCGTTTTCATTGCGCCTTGATTCACCAGAAACCCCCGTCGCCCTCTGCCTCCCAAAGGTCGACAGAGAGCCCAGCCCCTCCCTTCCTCCGCCCTCTCCCACATCCGCGGCACCGTCGACCTTCTCGCCTCTTTCCTCGCCGCCCCCGCCATGGCTCCGAAGAGCGACAAGGCGAAGAGTGACAAGGCCAAGAAGGAGAAGTCCGAGCAGGCGGCGAAGCTGGCAGCCCTGCGGAGGAAGTGCGTGGTCTTCGCGCCGAGGCTTGGCGCAAGGGAGCTGCGGGACAAATACTATTTGTTCTGGGCGAGGGAGACCAAAGCTCATCCCCGCACCAGAGTCCTCCCCGCCGTCGCCGCCGACATGTTCCCCGGCGGGTACTTTTACTTTGCCGCATTCTTCCATTGTGGTCTGTGCCCTCCGTACTCGGAGTTCTTTTGTGATGTAATGAATACATACGGCCTCCACCTCCTAGATTTCACCCCCAACGCCATCCTTACGATGGCCGTTTTCGCACATCTGTGCGAAAACTATGTTGGGGTTCATCCAAATGTAGCTCTTTTCCGCCACTTCTTCACGCCTAGAGTAGAGTCCGGTTCTCCCCTCTCCGGCGGCATCTCCTGGATCTTCAGGCTGAACAAGGAGGCGTACTTGAAGGGAGAGCTCCGCGGCAAGTGGGAGGAGTGGAGAGCCGATTGGTGCTGGGTGCTGGAAGCTAAGCCTGAGCCCTTTACCTCGCCGCGCAAGACTGCCATAGTGCGCGGCAAGGATTGGAGTGAATTGGCCCCGGAGGACAGCAAGCTTCAGATCGCCCTCATTAGGATCCTTCGTCTCCGGGCCGCCAACTTGACTGTGGGAGAGGTTGGGGCCGATTTCCTCCGCCGCCGCATCGCCCCTCTGCAGGAGAGGGAGAGGCCCGCTTGGGAATTCGGCAACGCGGCGGACATGATGAGGCTGCGCCCCGGGTTGAACTACAATTTTACTGTCTTGGAGCTGAAGGGGATGGTTCGGGAGCTATTCAAGCATGACCCCACCCACCCGGAGTGGTTCAAACCTTCCCGGGGAGTGGTGCCGCTGTGCAACAGCACTGCCCGTGATTCCATACGCGCGATGATGCCCGAGTGCGACTCTCATGGCGTCGTCCCCACTTGGCTGGAGCCTCCAGCGGAGACCGTGCAGACCTTCTTCGACAATTTGGTCGAGAAGCCCCGCAACGCCGAGGAGAAGAAAGGCCTCACCCGGGATACTACTGACCGGGATGTAGCCTACATTGCCTCCAGGATGGAGGAGGCCGCTGCAGCTGCGGCTGCGGGCGAATTTGGATACACTGTGGACGAGGCAGAGGCCGCGGACGCAGTGAGTCAAGCAGAGGAGGCGGAGATCCTCAAGTTGCTGAAGATTGCGCCCGAGGAGTTTGCCGGGGAGCCTTCCGTGAAGCTTGCCGGGACGAGCGAGGTTAACTTCAAGTACCACTGGTGACCCTGTCTTCGCTTGCCTTCAAGAACAGCTCCAACTGCGACACTCTGGCCTCCAGATCCTTCTTGGCGGTCTCTGCGGCAGCGGCAACATCCCTCGCCTCCCGCAGAGCCCCGCCAATAGCCTGCTCCCGGGCGGCAAGGTCGTCCTCATGGCTGTCGAGGTCGACCTTCCGCTGGTTGAGCGCCCCTTCCCGCCGAGACAGCTCTTCGGCGGCCAGACGCTGCTGCTCCTCGACCTCGGCCTTTTCGAGGACGAATGCTTGCTGCGCCCCGGCAAGCTCCTCGCACTCCTCCGCCAAGTTCCGGAGGGCCGCCTGGTTGGCGGCACGGAGCTCCGCGGCGCGCTTCTCCAAGTCGGCGCCAGCCTTGGCAGCCAGAGCCTCCCGAGACTCCAACTTCGCCTGCCTGGCCCGGTACAAGGCCAGGAGCCGGCGAAGGAGCAGCTCCTCTTCAGGCTCATCGCTGCTGCCGGGCGCATCTACAACCTTCAATCCGGCGGAGGCGAGGACTTCTCCGTCAAACGTCTCTCCCTCCGCGGGTGCCCTTGATGAGGACGCCCACAGGACTTGAATGAACACCCCGTTGGCGGCCTCCAGATAAACGCCCGACCCGGGTGCGGCGGCGGAAGGGTCGACGGCCGGTACAGCGTCCGGCGCTCCCGCGGCTTCCGGGCCAGCGGTATGGTCGCCGGTCCCTTCCCCAGCCGCGGCGTCGGCAGGTGGGACAGTCTCCTCGGTGGCTGGCTCGTCGGCGCCGACCGTCCCTTCCGCGCGCGCCTCCTCCTCGACGATGGTTTCCATCTCCATCGGCTCCAGAGCGGGCGGGTCTGACATCAGAAGAAAAAGAAAAGAAAGATCGTCAAGCAAATATCCAAAAAAGACGAATTCGAGAAGAAGAAGTCACAAGGGTTACCTTCGCGGACTTCTTCGACGACGGGGTCCCTCGCCGGGGAATTCTCCCTTGGCGGCGGAGTAGTGGCCCCTACTGGCGGAGGGCCGCCTGCGCCCTCCCTTGGCGGGGTGCTCACCCTTGTCGGGCTGCTCACCCTTGGCGGGGTACTCGCCCTTGGCGGAGTGCCCGTCCTTGGTGGAGCGTTCTCCCTTACCGGGGAGTTCATCCTTGGTGGGGAGGGTGGAGCAAGTGGCTCGTCGGGGGCGACCTCCTGGCGCTCCTGCGGCTGCGGCTCCACTTCTGCACAAGACAACAAGACATCAACCAAGATGATAACCTCAAGCGCACCCGTCAAACAGAAAGATAAATACCAGACTTACGCTGGGGGCTGCGCTGGGGGCTGCTCCTCGGGGCAGCAGGCTGATCCGGCAAGCTCGTCGCCGGCGCATCGCTTGTCGCCGCGACGGGCTCGTCGTCGTCGATATTGACCACAGGGATCTTGGCCCTCTTCGCCATCCGCTGGGTCAAGGTCCTGCGAAGCAAAACAAAAGCAAGATCAGAACCAAGCAAGGAAAATCAAGACAAAATCAAAGAAACTAAAAGAATTGCAAGTACTTACTCCTCTTCCTCTTCGTCGGAGCTGAGGGCGGAGAAGTCAAACTCCGCCTGGTGTGCTCCCGCGCGAGGAGCTGGAGGAGAAGGCTCCCTCGGGCGCTTGGCGGGCTCCGGGGCTGTGGGCTGTGAAGACCCGGCCCCCGTCGTCGCCGAGGACCAAGGGGCAGAAGGGGCACCCGTTCCGCTCCGGGAAGATCCCCCTCCGCTTGGCGCTCGAGCACGGGGCGCCTCCTTGACGACTTCGCTCGTCTTGGTGGCGCGCGTCGCACGGCGCGTCGGCTGCTGTCGAGGCGCCTGTGGCCTCGCCGTCTCAGCTGCCTTGCGGAGGCGCTTCTTCGGTTGCTGCGGAGGGCTTGGCGGAGGCGGAGAGTTCTCCGAGGATGAGGAGGCATCGTCGTCAAGATTCAGAGATCCACCAGAGTCTTCATCGGAATCTCCAGACTCGGCGTCCTCCTCCTCCTCTGCCGGCCCGCTGGACTCAGCGCCATGCCCGGCGGCCTCGCTCCCCCCGGCAACCTCGCTCGTCCCGGCAAGCTTCACGGAAGGCTCCCCGGCAAACTCCTCGGGCGCAATCTTCAGCAGCTTGAGGATCTCCGCCTCCTCTGCTTGACTCACTGCGTCCGCGGCCTCTGCCTCGTCCACAGTGTATCCAAATTCGCCCGCAGCCGCAGCTGCAGCGGCCTCCTCCATCCTGGAGGCAATGTAGGCTACATCCCGGTCAGTAGTATCCCGGGTGAGGCCTTTCTTCTCCTCGGCGTTGCGGGGCTTCTCGACCAAATTATCGAAGAAGGTCTGCACGGTCTCCGCTGGAGGCTCCAGCCAAGTGGGGACGACGCCATGAGAGTCGCACTCGGGCATCATCGCGCGTATGGAATCGCGGGCAGTGCTGTTGCACAGCGGCACCACTCCCCGGGAAGGTTTGAACCACTCCGGGTGGGTGGGGTCATGCTTGAATAGCTCCCGAACCATCCCCTTCAGCTCCAAGACAGTAAAATTGTAGTTCAACCCGGGGCGCAGCCTCATGATGTCCGCCGCGTTGCCGAATTCCCAAGCGGGCCTCTCCCTCTCCTGCAGAGGGGTGATGCGGCGGCGGAGGAAATCGGTCCCAACCTCTCCCACAGTCAAGTTGGCGGCCCGGAGACGAAGGATCCTAATGAGGGCGATCTGAAGCTTGCTGTCCTCCGGGGCCAATTCACTCCAATCCTTGCCGCGCACTATGGCAGTCTTGCGCGGCGAGGTAAAGGGCTCAGGCTTAGCTTCCAGCACCCAGCACCAATCGGCTCTCCACTCCTCCCACTTGCCGCGGAGCTCTCCCTTCAAGTACGCCTCCTTCTTGTTCAGCCTGAAGATCCAGGAGATGCCGCCGGAGAGGGGAGAACCGGACTCTACTCTAGGCGTGAAGAAGTGGCGGAAAAGAGCCACATTTGGATGAACCCCAACATAGTTTTCGCACAGATGTGCGAAAACGGCCATCGTAAGGATGGCGTTGGGGGTGAAATCTAGGAGGTGGAGGCCGTACGTATTCATTACATCACAAAAGAACTCCGAGTACGGAGGGCACAGACCACAATGGAAGAATGCGGCAAAGTAAAAGTACCCGCCGGGGAACATGTCGGCGGCGACGGCGGGGAGGACTCTGGTGCGGGGATGAGCTTTGGTCTCCCTCGCCCAGAACAAATAGTATTTGTCCCGTAGCTCCCTCGCGCCAAGCCTCGGCGCGAAGACCACGCACTTCCTCCGCAGGGCTGCCAGCTTCGCTGCCTGCTCGGACTTCTCCTTCTTGGCCTTGTCACTCTTCGCCTTGTCGCTCTTCGGAGCCATGGCAGGGGCGGCGAGGAAGGAGGCGAGGAGGTCGACGGTGCCGCGGATGCGGGAGATGGCGGAGGAAGGGAGGGGCTGAGCTCTCTGTCGACCTTTGGGAGGCAGAGGGCGACGGGGGTTTCTGGTGAATCAAGGCGCAATGAAAACGATGGAGGGAACTGCCCCTGCTTCCTCTGCTTTTAAGGGGGGAGTGGGGGACGTTCCGCATTTCCCATTAAAGAACAGGCCACGATCTCTCCCACGATGCCGCAATCGACGCGTGCCGTTTGGGAGGGCTGCGGCGGATACGGAAGGGGATACGGCTTGCCGTGGGCCGCGTGTGCCCGTGCACTGTCTTGGGCCTAGCCCAACAGCGCTCGGCACCGTGTGTGGCCCAGGCCCGGGGGCTCCTGTCGGTGTACTAAGATAGGGGTACCTTAGTACCCCAACTTGTGCACGGGCAGTAGCAGCTTCCCGTGGGAGGGTTTACCACGTGCTCGCCAAGAACCGTTCTGGTCCCTATGAAGCCATTCAAGAACAAAGTATACAAGTCAGAAGATCAAGGCCCCGGCAAGAGGAGCTTGCCGGGAAGGCCGCACCAGGCTCAAGGTTATCACTTTAGCACAAGACCCTGGCAAGAGGAGCTTGCCAGGAAGGCCAAGGAATACATACCTCAAGAGATGTCTCAGCGCATCATGCGCCCCGGCAGGACCCGGAGAGCGACAAGCTTCCGGGCCCGGCAAGATCACGACCCCGGCAAGGTGCTTGCCGGGGAAACCTACGCCGTGTGCCCGCGCTCCAGCTCATCTGCCCACGCGTCGCCCTGGGGCCCTTCCAGGGGCACGTGGCAGACGGCTGTGCAGCCTGGGGCACACGGTGGCAAGCCACGGTGACGAGGCTACCGTCGTGGCGAACGGAGAAGCATGGACGGACGCTTTTGGGGGCGACGGCGACGGGCATTTAATGCCCTTGTCCCCCACTGTCAAAGTTAGGTGAAGACCACTGTTCATATACTGTTCATGCACTGTTGCAACTACCACCAAATTTACACTATTACCCTCCTCTACGTTGACACCTGTCGGTGACCCCTTTGAGCTATAAAAGGAGGCCCATGCACAACGTAGAGGGGGTTCGAAAGCTAGACAACTCTCTCGCTCGGTGTAGCCAGCACTGTAGATCTTCAAGCTCCCGAGCTCAAGAACTCAATACAACCTAAGCAGGAGTAGGGTTTTACGGGTCCGCGCGGCCCGAACCTAGGTAAAAACTGCCCGCGTGTGCTCCTCGATCTGCTCTCCGTGCTCCCTCCGCTCCCTTACCGCAACCTTTCGTTATCAGGTTGAAGTGCACGTGGTACAGTTCATTGCCAACGAACTGGTACATACTCGACTGCCAGGGGGGGGGCGCCTGGGCCCCCCGAGGCTCCGCTGATGCCCCCCTTTGGCATATATTTATATCGTGTCCCGAAACCCTCGAGACGGGAACCCTTTTTCGCGATCTCATCTCTGTTCCGCCGCCGCCGCGCTTCCAAGATCGGGAGCACCAGGAGAACTCTTCCCGGCACCCTGCCGGAGGGGAGGATCACCACCGGGAGCTTCTCCACCACCATGGACGCCTCCCGGATGAGTTGTGAGTAGTCTCCCTTGGACCATGGGTCCATGACCAGTAGCTATGTGATGTTCTCCTCCCGTTCTTGTGCTTCACTAATTAGTCCTCGTGAGCTGCCCTACATGATCGAGGCACATATGTAATCCTTATGCTGTTGCTATGATGAGTTTGCAGGGATCCGATGGCTTATGAGATTATGTTCAGATTGTGTTTGAGTAATATATTTGATTCACCTCTTTTATATTTATGTTCGTAAGTAATTCTTGCATGTTCTCCGTTGTTATTTATTGCTTTGGCCAAGTAGTAGGTAGTGACTCCAAGAGGGAACGTTATGCTTGATTGTGGGTTCATGCCCCTCGATGACTAGCTTGAGTGACAGAAACATGAGTCTAGGGGATGTGCTGTTGCCACAAGGGGGAAAACAACGGTGCTTGTGCCCGCGGGTGCAAGGATTGTTTACTTTACGCAAGGTTCTTTTAATGCAGTTGTCTGTTGCTTTGAGTTTACACTATGGGTGGGACTCGCAACTTAATACCAGCGAGATGTTCTAGATAGATATCTCAAGGTGGATGATTAGTAGTAGATGCAGATGGATTTCGGTCTACTTACCTCGGCGTACCGCCCATGCTTTGAACATCTACCTTTCTTGCAACTTAGTCAACATTGGTTTGCGCACATGGTCCTGTCAATTGCCCAGCTGTAATTCGTTTACCTCACATAGCTGTTTTATCGTCTTTTGAGAGAGAGACATCACTAGTGAACATCATGGGACTCCGGTCCATATTACCATCATTGATCACATCTGCTATTTACTTTCCGCTTTTATTTACTATTGCAGCAATATCTATCACTACTATCACTTGCGTTTGATCCTTTGTAAACTACAAGGCCGGAGGGATTGACAACCTCTCTGTACTCGTTGGGAGCAAAGTTATTTGTATCTGTGTGCAGGTCCACGTTGATTGCTAATATCTGGCGCCGTTAGCAGTTGACACCTTCTTGTTGAAACTGGGAGTCTCAGGGGAAATCGATCCTTGGTATCTTTGCCAAGGGAAAACTTCCGCTACACTGCATCTCAAACCTTCCACTTGGGGTAACCAACGAGGGGCGAGAAGCCATCAAGCAAAGTTTTCTGGCGCCGTTGCCGGGGACTCCACTCTTCAGGATAGGGGAGTTGCACGCTATCTTTTACCTTTGCTTTATAGTCTTGTTAGTTTACCTTTCAGTTTTGCTTTAGCATCTTTTATCGAAAATCACAAAAATAGTTATCTTGCTTGCTTGCTACTATGGGTTCCACCGAGAACACCAAGTTGTGTGACTTCACTAGTCACAACAACGATGACTTTATCTGCACATCTATCACTACACCTGCCACTTCAGCACCTTCGTATGAAATTAAACCTGCTTTACTGAACTTAGTCATGAAAGATCAATTCTCCGGTGCTGGAGATGATGCTGCTTTACACTTAAACAATTTTGTTGAACTTTGTGATATGCAAAAGTGCCAAGAAATAGATGGTAATATTGTTAAGCTTAAGCTTTTTCCTTTCTCCTTGAGAGGAGGAGCTAAAATTTGGTTTCAGTCTTTGCCTAGAAATAGCATAGATTCTTGGGACAAGTGCAAAGATGCTTTTATTGGAAAATACTATCCACCTGCTAAAATGTAATGCCCAGGATGGAGCTATATCTCCTACGTGTCGAGGCACGACTTAGAGACATAACCCCATGCTGGAATGATCGCAAGTCTGGTATCTTTGCACAACTCATGTAAAAAGGGGGATGGAAAACATAAAAATAGTTGGCTTACACTCGCCACGTCACACAAATACATTACATGTCTCAATCATCATACATTAAAACATCACAGCCCTCTAAGGGTAAAATCCAAATGACAAGATACCAAACATAATTTAAATCCACAGGTCGGATCGAATCCTAGTAGAAGTCTCCACTACTGATCATCAGGATAACGAACATAGTAACGGCTACGCTCCTCGTCGTACTCCCAGTCTAGCTCGGTGCCATCACCTGGATAGCTCACAACTGGACCTGCATCTATTGTGGTGAAGTAACTGTGAGCCACAGAGGACTCAGCAATCCCGTTCCCGGGTAACAAGACTATTTAAGCCTTGGGAGAGGATAAGGCTGAAGAAAAGAATAAGTGTCTGCAGCAGCAACTAGCACTAGCTTACGTGAGAGAGAGTGTGAGAAGAGAGGTGCCTCGGTCGAGAGGTGATCACGAAGTGATCCTAGCTAAATCTCAACAAACATAACCCCACCGTGTTCAACTCCCGAATCCCTATTCGGAAATTGACAGTTACGGTACACACGCTGGTAGTGTATTGGAACATTGTGTCAAGTTATCTACAACCGGATATTAACAAGCTCCCATCTGCCACATAACCACGGACACGGCTTTCGAAAGTTCATAACCCTACAGGGGTGTTCCAACTTGGCCCATTACAAGCCCACGATCCGCGGAGTCGCAACTCCAAAGTGGGAAGACCCGAGTATTCTCGGAATCCCGTGCTCAAGATACTCCGAACTAAGGTAAGGCTAATCCAGCAAATCCTCCCGGCGTGTTGACACCCTGATAGTAGCCGCGCGTATCTAAGTCTCAGGACACGACCGGATGGGCGAGGCTACGGGTGTATGCCAGATACCTCGGGTTGCCCCAAGGCGGCCCCGCAGGCTCCCCGTTTCGGACCAACACTCATGTGGAGCACTGGCCCGGGGTTGTTGATTAAGAAAGAGGGTTAATTACTCCCTATGCAAGTTTAATTTGTTATTAGGCAAATAGTACCAATGTTGGGACTTGCTGGAAAAGACTTAGCACTTAGCGGTTTATCGAGGGGGTCCCATACACCCCAACCGTGTTAGGAACGCATAATCAAGGAACATAACACCGGTTTAAACGGTTCATAACGGCATGAGTGGAACAAAACACCAAGCAAAAGGCTTAGCCTTCCACCCTTGCCAATATATAGTTGATTTCATTTTTAAGCATTTATATAGTGTGATATAACCCAACAAACTTCAACATGAAGCAAGCATCTTCGATCTTCACCTGCAACTAGCAATGCTATAAGAAGGGCTGAGCGAAGCGTACTTAGCCAAGCAACGGTTTGCATAGGTAGGGTGGTTAAACATGGTCATGGTTACAAGTAGGAGGCTGACATGAAAGACATGAGCATCGAGGCAAAACTATAGAGCGGAACTACTAGCAATAGGCAAAGATAGTAATGTTATCGGGGTTCGGTCATCTTGCCTGAAATGTAGTCGTTCGGATCGTAAGAAGGGTCCTCGTGCTCAACCTCGTTGGTAACCTCGTGCTCGTACTCGTACTCGGTCTCAGCTTCCGGCTCTAAACAATACAATCACACAAGGCACGAATCAACAAGATGCAATGCGCATACCAAAATGATGGATGCATGAAGGATGCACTAAGGATGCACACGGAGCACGGAAAATAGCACTCAAGAAAAACACCTAAAAACATGATAACAACAGGAGATTATGATTCTACACGAAAAATCAATCAAGTTTCATATAAGACTCGTTGAAAACGGAGCTACGGGCTAAAAGTTATGCCCGAAACAAGAAACATGCGAAAGCTGAAAATTACAGCAACATAGCAACTTCGGAGCACTAGAAAAATAAGCTACAGCATACAAACACCATGGAAAAGAGCATGAACATAAACTAGACATATCCTACAGCAAATAAGTCCAAAGGTGCACCCCCAAAGGAGCCACGGATCAATAGCAACAAGCTTGGACATATTGAACTTGACAATAAAATTCTGACAGCAGAATTTTATTGAAACTTTGGAGCAAAAGTTAAACATGCTACAGCCACTTAAATAAGCATGTGAGAACATGAATGGAAAGCCAACAATATCTACTACAAGGAACCATCAAGATCCACCCCAAAACTATCATGGTTTGTCCTAGAGCAGCAAGCAAACATGGCATCGGAACGTTACAGATTTCAGACTTAGTGAAAATCCACTAAGTGCTAAAACAGCAGTTTCATCATGGCATCTAAACGAGCAAGTTTAAGTCACCTCGAAACTAAACATGACAAGTGGTAAGCACCACATCAAAGTACTCATGATGGTGATTCCGAAACATACAAGCATGCATCATGGAGATAAACACAACGATAGCAATGAGCTCAACAAGACGGCATTTCATAACAAGTTAACAACATCACAGCCACATGGCACTTTGCAACGAAGATATACATGGCAAGAATAAATCTATCATGCAACCTAACACAAGCAACATGTAGAGCATGGCAAGACGAACACGTGGACATGTCATTTGCATCATTCGGACAAACGAGCTAAAAGATATCACTATGCAAAGATGGCATAAAAACATCACATAGCCGCAGTTTATATCGGGATGCACTCTTGCAACAGAAAAATAAGCATCTAGATGATCTCTAACATGCATGGCACAATGGAATGAATCGTAGTGCTAGTCACCACGAACGTCTGGACACCTCATTTGCGCAAAACGGATCAACACACAAGAAGTTATAGCAGTTTGAAATATGCATCAGAGAACAAAACAAACAGGGACTTAGGAAAAAATCCAACAACCTCAGAAGTCAACGAAGTCAAACGGGGCGGCTGGAGGTGGATCGGGCTTCGCGGGCGGCGGATCGGACCGGTGGGTAGCGGATCGGGCGCCCCGAAGCGGAGCGGTCGCGGGTCCCGGGTCCCGGGTCGGACTAGCGGGTTCGGCCCGCTAGGGAATCAGATCGGGACCCCGACCTCGGTGGCCTTCGATGCGGCCGGCGCGCTGAAGAGCGATGCGGCCAGGGAAGAACGAACGGGGCGGCGGCCTGCTGCGGCCCAAGGACTAGCCTTGCGGCCCGGCGACGCGGAGTGGCCCTCCTGGGCTTAGGCGGCTCGGCCTAGCGGAGGATGGAGGGGGCCCGGGCGGAGGCGGCTGGAGGAGGCCCAGCAACGCGAGCGCTGGATCTGGCCCGACGCGGCGAGGCCTAGGCGCAGGAGCGGGGAAGGCGGCCTGCGGGGCGGAGGGGGAAGGCGCGGCCCGGATCGGGAGATCGAGCGCCTGGCGACCTGGGCTCGGCCTCTGCGAGCGATGCGGGAGTCGTTGACCTGCGGCTGGATCGGGCGACGCGCCTGCGGGATCCCCGAGCTCCCGATCTGGAGCTCTTCGAGAGCCTGGCGGCGGGGAAGTTGCGGGAAGGGTCGGGCGGCGCCCTGGCCGGCCGGATCTGGTGCGGGGTGGCCGGCCCGGCGACGGGGAGAGGCCGGAGGCGGCGATTGAGGGTGGTGAGGTGAGAGGAGGCCCGGTGAGGTGGTGTTGGTGGATTCCGGCAAGGTGGATGAGCTCCGGCGAGATTCCGGCGAAACTCCGGCGAACTCTCCGGCGAGCTCCGGTGAGGTGGCTGTAGGTGGAAGAAGAAGTGGCTAGGGGAGCTAGGGTTTCCTTGATTTGGGGCAAAATTTGAGGGAGTGGACAAATATATAGGCACAAGGAGCTAGGGTTGCCCAAATGGAGTGCGGTTTTCGGCCACCGGATCAGATTTGGATGGCCTAGATGATAGAAGTGGCTAGGAGTGGTTGGTGGGCTGTTGGAGGGGGTGTCTTGGGCCTCAAAGTGGAGGCACTTTGAGCCCACGCGAATAACTGTTGGGGTAGCAAACGGACTCGAAACGCGACGAGATTTGACAGGCGGGTTACACACAACAAAACAACAACACACGACAAGACTCGCGCCAAACCGGTAACGTTACACGGCCAAACACCAAAGTAGGCCTATGGGACGCCACGGACACGTGAGGGAGCTCCGGAACGCGAAACGGACAACGGGAAGGAACGCGTGGAACCGGATGCAACCGACAACACAAATGCAATGCGATGCACATGTCTACATGATATGAATGAATGCCACACACGCACACAACAAAACGACGAAAACCCGAAAGACAAGGAACCCGAAATGGAATAGATGAAGCCGCAGATATATTATATGCCCAAAAGGGAAAGTATTACATCCGGGGCATTACATAAAATTATCCAACTGAGAAGTAACATAATGAATTTTAAACAATTGGATAATGAACACGTTGCCCAAGCTTGGGAACGTATGAAATCTCTTATCAAGAACTGCCCTACTCATGGTTTGACTACTTGGATGGTTATCCAAACTTTTTATGCAGGCTTGAACTTTACCTCGCGGAACTTGTTAGATTCGGCCGCGGGAGGAACCTTTATGTCAACTACACTTGGTGCTGCCACAAAACTTCTCGATGAGATGATGACCAACTATTCCCAATGGCACACCGAACGCGCTCCAACAGGTAGGAAGGTAAACTCTGTCGAGGAGATTTCCTCCCTATCGGTGTACTAAAGTAGGGATACCTTAGTATCCCGACTTGTGCACGGGCAGTAGCAGCGTCCCGTGGTCAGGCTCACCACGCGCCAGCCAAGGCCCGCTCTGGTTCCTTTGGAGCCATTCAAGAACAAAGTATTCAAGTTAAGAAACAAGACCCCGACAAGAGGAGCTTGCCGGGAAGGCCGCACCAGGCTCAAGGTTATCACTCCAGCACAAGACCCTGGCAAGAGGAGCTTGCCAGGAAGGCCAAAGAACAACACCTCAGAAGATATATCGTGGCGCATCATGCGCCCCGGCAGGACCCGGAGAGCGACAAGCTTCCGGGCCCGGCAAGGTAGCGACCGCGGCAAGGAGCTTGCCGCGGCAAGCTTTCACTGTGTGCCTGCGCTCCAGCTCATCTGTCCACGCGTCGCCCTGGGGCCCTTCCAGGGGCACGTGGCAGATGACTGTGGTACACAGTGGCAAGCCACGGTGACGAGGCCACCATCGTGGCGAACGGAGACGCCCGGGCAGAGGCTTTTGGGGTGACGGCGACGGGCATTCAATGCCTTTGTCCCCCACCGTCTGGGTTAGGTATGAAGCACTGTGCATACACTGTACGTGCACTGTTACAACTACCACCAATTTTACACTTTTACCCTCTTCTACGTTGACACCTGTCGGTGACCCCTTTGAGCTATAAAAGGAGGCCCATGCACAACGTAGAGGGGGTTCGATCCCGAAACTTGATCACTCCCAAGCTCAGTGTAGCTAGTACTGTAGATCTTCTAGCTCCCGAGCCAAGAACTCAATACAACCAAGGCAGGAGTAGGGTTTTACGCATCCGTGCGACCCGAACCTGGGTAAACTGCTCGTGTGTGCACCTCGATCTGCTCTTTGTGCTCCCTCCGCTCCCTTGCCGTACCGAAAAGGGGCTCCGATCCCATAGGTGTTCGTGGGCGATCAGTTTCCCCGACACTCCCTAAATGAAAAAGTTGACTTGATTATGTCTCTACTTTCGAAGCAATCTTCTATTGATCCTCGTGATGTTCCTTTAAATTCTTTGATTGCTCAAGAACAAGTAGATGTGAACTTTATCTCGAGAAACAATTTTAATAACAATGCTTATAGGAGTAACTTTGGTAGCAATCCTAGACCGTTCCCCTCTAATTCTTATGGGGGCCACAATGCTTATCCTAGCACCAAGAACTCCACTACTGAACTAGAGATTATGCTTAAAGATTTCATCACTACCCAAAAAGCTTTTAATAATAGTGTAGAAGAAAAACTAAACAAACTAGGTGATCTCTCTTTGAAGGTAGACAATTTAGCCAATGAGGTTGAATTACTTAAAATTAAAACTTCTCCTCTTGAGGAGAGGAAGGTCACTCCTATGAATGCTATTCAAGTGCAAATTAATGAAAACATTAGGATGATGGCTAAACTTAAAGAGAGATGGGCTAGAGAAAGGGAGGAAGAAGATAGAATTAAGAGCCTTCCTACCCACCACACTGTTGCTACTATCCAAGTTGTTGAGGATATCCAAACTCTTAGCACCCAATGCACTCCTAGTCCCAATGGACCTATTAATGGTGATGCTATGACTATAGAAACTACCAAACAAGTGAACCTAAAGGACACCACTACCACCTTACTTGATGGTAGTGACCTTGATTTTGATAATTGCACTCTTACCGAAGTTATTGATTTCCTTCACAAGATGTCTAGAGCTCCCCGCACTAGCACGACCAACCTTGCCTTCACAGAGCATATCACTAATGCTCTTATCAAAGCTAGGGAGGAGAAACTTAGAGTAGAAGCCTCCATACCTAGAAAGCTAGAAGATGGTTGGGATCCTATGATTAAAATTAAGTTGAATAACTTCTCTTGCTATGCTTTATGTGATGTTGGTGCTAGTACCTCTGTTATGCCCAAAAGAATATATGATATGCTTAAATTGAAACCTTTTGATTCTTGTTCTTTTGGTGTTCCTCTCGTTGATTCTTCCATAAAGAAACCTTTGGGGAGGATCGACGATGTTCTTATCATTGTCAATGACAATTATGTTCCCGTTGATTTTACTATTATGGACATTGAATGTGAACCTTCTTGTCCAATTATTTTGGGACGTCCTTTTCTACGCACCGTTGGTGCTATCATTGACATGAAAGAGGGGAATATAAAATTTCAGTTTCCTCTCAAGAAAGGGATGGAACACTTCCCTTGAAAGAAGATTAAGTTACCTTTTGAGTCCGTTGTACGGGCTAGCTATTCTTTTACTCTTGATAAAACTTGATCTCTATGCATTATGCCTAGCTTAAAGGCATAAAAGAAAGCGCTTTTGGGAGGCAGCCCAATGAATAAATTTTATTTTGCTTTTGTTGTGTCTTGATGTTGTTACTACAGTAGCATCATCATTGTATCTTTGCTTTTCAATTTTGTGCCAAGTATAGCCTCTGATTGCAAGAAAGTTCAAAAGTTGTGACGTGCTGTCCAGGAAACAGATTCTGTCCTTGGATAGAAAAATTTGTATAAAATCACCAGATCATCTTTTTGGTCTGAATTGTTTTGACAGCGTGCTCTATATAATTGTCTTCCGTGCGTCTGTTCTGAGTTTTTTGATTAGAGTTGCAGAAGTGCCCCGAAAAAATCATTTACTACCTGCTGTTCTGTTTTTCACAGATTCTGTCCTGTTTTGCCTTTCCTTCATTTTGCAAACCTTGAGCTTGCTTTTTCTTTGCAAAAACCTTTTGGCAATCTTGAGAAACAGTAGACCTTCAAGAATATCCTTATTTCCAGCAAGGAACAATTATTTTATTATGGGTACTAACCTCGCTAATCAGATTATGATGAGTTATGTATGAAGGGAGTTTTCAAGTGTGCGAGGGAAGATGATAAAAAGATTCAGGAGTGTCAAACGCTCAAGCTTGGGGATGCCCCGTGCACCCCCAAGAAATATTCAAGGAGACTCAAGCGTCTAAGCTTGGGGATGCCCCCGTGCATCCCCTTCTCCATCAACATTATCAGTTCGTCTTTCGTTCCACTATATTTTAATCACTTAATGTGTTATGTGCTATGCTTGGAGCGTCTTGCTTTTAGTTTTCCTTTTTAGTTTTCCTTAGCTTTTCATAACAAGTCGGAACTCAGCTTTCTTTATGTGGGAGAGAAACACGCTCCACTTCTACCTAGAACATAACATAGAATTTTCATGTCTATCTTTGTTGTGTGTGTTCTTTGTCTTTTAATAGCTACTATCATGCTTAGCTCTTAACTTTCATGCTTATCTTTCTAAAGAGCTTTTGTTTAGTTGGTTGCTTGAACTCTCTTTATTTATCATGATTATCTTATTAAGAGAGTTTGCTTCCGTTGCATTGGTTGATATGTCTATGATAAAGATGCTACGTGCATAATGGCGCTTAGTAGTTCATGTTTTCTTATGGTTAGTCTCAAATAGCTGGGGGGTTCCCAATGTGTTATTGGAGTACCAACATGATTTGTTTGCCTATGATGTGGTATGGTTTAGTAATATCTTCCTTCAAGAATTTACTTTGATTGACTTGGCGTATGCTCACGCATATTTAAGACTGTAAAGAAAGTCTGTCAAGCCTTGATGATCTTTTGTTTCTGAGTAGCGATATAACTTCCATGCCTGATTCAATGTTGCTTTGTCGCTCTGCATGATTATGACCGTCATTGCTCTCTTAGTTGGTCGCTCCCAGTCTTTTGCTAACCTCCACCTGTACTAAGCGGACTGACTGCTTGTGCATCCAAATTCCTTTATACCAGTTATGCCATATGAGTCCGCCATACCTTCCTACATGGTATTTACCTGCCATTCCTAACGGCGACTTGCATGTACCACCTCGAAATTATTCAAAGAAAAAGCATTCCTATTTTGTGCCTCTGTTGTAAGTTCATGAGGAAGTAGTAGTTAATTCATGATCTTTTTAAGTTGGACAAGCTTCACCCCGGGATTGCATGTATAATGTGCAAACCCATAATACGAGAAGGAACTGGCATTGAGTGCGCCCGGCTCAAAAAGATAATATAACAAACAAACCCTCCTTCACGCTTTGTTCATGAGAAATCAGAAAACTTTGGCAGTGATAAACGAAAGAGATTAAGAGGATGTGATCGTCCTCATTCGGGAGCCGTTCCTCGAAACTTGTCCATCTCAAGAAGTGATTGAGTTGTCTGCTAGCATTCGTTGACGAAACATGCATGATCTAAAAAAATATTATTACTTCTGTTTTTAAAACCAAGAGCTCTGGTACATGTTTTGTCTTTGTTTCCGACTACGGGTTTTCAACCTTGCCAACAAAAGCCACGGTTCGAGAGTCTCCACCTTCTTTTAAAAGCACCAACTACTGAGAGCATGATTGTCATTCTGAGTGTAATGTGCATTGTCCCAAAGTAGCATTGTCTTTTGCATGATTGTGATATCGTTTATTTTGAAATCATTGTATCTAGTCATCACTTAAACCTTGGAGGTGCCCCTGCATTTATGTTTTGCTTCACTAAAGGGGGCAAGCGAGATATCACTTTATCATATTTGCACACCATGCTCATTACAAATCTATTTGATGTTTCAGTATCATGTTGTAAAACTTTCAGTTCTTTGTGATTTTCTCATGAGGCAACTTAATTACTACAGATCCATTGTCTCAGTAAGCTTTTGTCATGTGACTATGAAAAAGTCCTATATGGTTAATAGCATGTCACCACCGAAATTATTCTTGTTATCATTCACCTACTCGAGGACGAGCAGGAATTAAGCTTGGGGATGTTGATACGTCCAAAACGTATCTATAATTTCTGCTTGCTCCATGCCTCTTTTGGGTGATATTGCTATGATATTTATACACTTCCATACACTTTTGATCATATTTGGACTAACCTATTAACTTAGTGCACCCCAGTGCCAGTTTCTGTCTTCGGCTGTTTTTGTATTTCAGGTTTTCCCATTACGAGAACTGCCAGAAAAATCCCGGAAAAATTATATAAAAAATCAGCGTTCCAGAAGCTACTAGGCACCCGAATCACAGCCGGAGGGGGGCCACCAGGGCTCCAGGCGCCCTGGTGGCGCGCCCCCCTGGGCCGCGCCGGGGGGGGGGGCGCCAGGGCCCCCCGAGGCTCCGCTGATGCCCCCCTTTGGCATATATTTATATCGTGTCCCGAAACCCTTTTTACGGGAACCCTTTTTCGCAATCTCATCTCTGTTCCGCCGCCGCCGCGCTTCCAAGATCGGGAGCACCAGGAGAACTCTTCCCGGCACCCTGCCGGAGGGGAGGATCACCACCGGGAGCTTCTCCACCACCATGGACGCCTCCCGGATGAGTTGTGAGTAGTCTCCCTTGGACCATGGGTCCATGACCAGTAGCTATGTGATGTTCTCCTCCCGTTCTTGTGCTTCACTAATTAGTCCTCGTGAGCTGCCCTACATGATCGAGGCACATATGTAATCCTTATGCTGTTGCTATGATGAGTTTGCTGGGATCCGATGGATTATGAGATTATGTTCAGATTGTGTTTGGGTAATATATTTGATTCACCTCTTTTATATTTATGTTCGTAAGTAATTCTTGCATGTTCTCCGTTGTTATTTATTGCTTTGGCCAAGTAGTAGGTAGTGACTCCAAGAGGGAACGTTATGCTTGATTGTGGGTTCATGCCCCTCGATGACTAGATTGAGTGACAGAAACATGAGTCTAGGGGATGTGCTGTTGCCACAAGGGGGAAAACAACGGTGCTTGTGCCCGCGGGTGCAAGGATTGTTTACTTTATGCAAGGTTCTTTTAATGCAGTTGTCTGTTGCTTTGAGTTTACACTATGGGTGGGACTCGCAACTTAATACCAGCAAGATGTTCTGGATAGATATCTCAAGGTGGATGATTAGTAGTAGATGCAGATGGATTTCGGTCTACTTACCTCGGCGTACCGCCCTTGCTTTGAACCTCTACCTTTCTTGCAACTTAGTCAGCATTGGTTTGCGCACATGGTCCTGTTAATTGCCCAGCTGTAATTAGTTTACCTCACATAGCTGTTTTATCGTCTTTTGGGAGAGAGACATCACTAGTGAACATCATGGGACTCCGGTCCATATTACCATCATTGATCACATCCGCTATTTACTTTCCGCTTTTATTTACTATTGCAGCAATATCTATCACTACTATCACTTGCGTTTGATCCTTTGTAAACTACAAGGCCGGAGGGATTGACAACCTCTCTATACTCGTTGGGAGCAAAGTTATTTGTATCTGTGTGCAGGTCCACGTTGATTGCTAATATCTGGCGCCGTTAGCAGTTGACACCTTCTTGTTGAAACTGGGAGTCTCAGGGGAAATCGATCCTTGGTATCTTTGCCAAGGGAAAACTTCCGCTACACTGCATCTCAAACCTTCCACTTGGGGTAACCAACGAGGGGCGAGAAGCCATCAGTGTGACGGCGCACAACCCGGAGGACTTCTTCGTCATCTTCACGCAGCCGGCACACCACGACAATGCGGTCCGCCGCGGCTCCCTGCGTGTCGACGGCGCCAACTTCGCCATCGCGCCGTGGGGGGAGAATGACCATGCTGGCCACGGCACCTTCAATCTCCACGTTCGGTGCGTCATCGAGCATCTTCCCCAGCAGTACTGGATGCTGGAAGGCGTCCAAGAAGTCTTCGGCGACAAGGTGCGCGTGGACCGGCTCGACAGCCGCACCTTGGAGCGAGACCACACCAAGACGTTCGCGTGCTGGGTGTGGGTTTGGGACATGTCGTTCATCCCCACCCGCCACACGTACTGGAAGCTGCCCCAGGGCGCTGGTCGGGTCGAGGAGATGGTCGGGTTCTCGCCGCCGGACCGCCACGTCGCCCTCCCGCCCGGTGCGGAGCGCTACGACTTGCTCATCCACGCCGACCGCGTTGAAGATTGGTCCCCCGGCTCCCCCAAGTCATCGCACTCAGCTCAAAGCAGCTTGCCCTCCTCCGACTCCGACAACGACGATGAATTGCCCCGGACCATCACCGGCACCCGGGTCATGCATGTTGAGGACGGCCAGCCCATAGAGCCCCACCGCCGTCAGCAGCGCGCGCCCGTGGTGGACACGGGATGCTGCGGCCTCCCTAGAGGCGGCCCTCGCCGAGACCATGACGATCAGGGTGGGGGCAGTTGTCGCCGCTCCTGGAAGGACGCCCTGTTGGGCCGGGGCCGCGGCCACGCTGCCCAGGGAGATCGCGGCGAGGCCCCGAGCAAGGAGCGCCGACGTAGCGGCTCCCCCCCCGGCGCTCGAAGAAAGCTAGAGGCCACGGACGGCATGGTAGCCGCCCGCCCTCTCAGGCGTACCCGGCCAAGCAGCTGCCGAGGAAGACCAAGCTCGCCAGTCAGATCCACGTGCCTTCCCCTGCTACGACCCCGGCTCGCCCCCGCTCCACGCAAGACGACGTCGCGGAGTTCTTTGCCACTGCTGAGCCCTTGCTGCTCCCACCCTGGGTGACGCCGCTGCAGCGCTCCTGGACGAGGAGATCGCCACTGCCATCGAGACGCCCCTGGAGTTCCACGACTGCGACAAGCCAGAGACAAGCAAGGCCGCGCCCAAGATGCCGGATGTGTTCGGTCCCACTCTCTCGGGGCCGCGCCACACCCCGGAGCACTTCAGCTGCCAGACTCCTTCACGCGCCGACATGGTCGCCCTCCAGCTGGGAGTGGTGACCCAACATGTCCAGCTGCTCGAGATCGATGGGATCCGGGAGGCCCCACGGCGTCTCTTCTCCGACAAGCCTGCCTCCCTGCTCGGCCCAGCCCCGTCCAAGTGCAACTCTGCCCCGCCAAAGTCTCGGGCGATCTCGGTCCCCCCCCCCCACGACAGAGCGCGCGCCAAGCTGCTCAAAACTGCAAGGTTCCTGTGGCGCAGCGCGGCTCGCTCCGGCTGGTGCAAGGCCTTGGTCTACTGGGCCCAAAGGAGAAGATGACGAAGAAGGCGGCGGAAGCCCTCATCCGCAAGTTCGACGAGCCCCTCTCCGACGATGACATCGCCATCATCTCTAAGCTGACCAACATGGACAAGGGCGCCCTCCGCATAGCGGCTGGCCTCGTTGGTCCTGATGGAGTTGCCGGGGAGGCCGCGGTATAATCATGCTAGCAAGCTCCGGCTCCTGTAGTTCTAGGTGTAGTTCTAGTTTCCGGCGGCGGCCAGCCCTTGGCCGGCTTGAGTTAGGTGTCATTTGCTCCTGTTGTAGCTGTTGTGAGCTGTGGTTCGTGTTGCATCGTCATAGTTCTGGGGCTATTGGTGGTCGGCGGCGACCCCTGGAGAGTTGGTGGGTGTATCTGTTCTTTGCTTCGATTAGTTTCATTAGTCGTCGGAGATCCTTTGTGTTTTCCCATGGATGACGACCGCTGCACCCCCC
>LR738713.1:855650195-855684513 GCA_902687465.1 Secale cereale
CCCCGATCCTGTGCTGGAACGTGCGCGGGTTAAACTCCCCGACAAAGCGAGAGGCCGTGCGAGAGGTAGTTGCAGCGCACCGTACTGACATCCTGTGTCTCCAGGAAACAAATATAGATGCTTGGACGCCTGCTCTTGTTCGCGACATCGGCGGTAGCGCCCTGCAGGGCTGTGTGGTTCTGCCGGCCATTGGCACCCGTGGCGGAGCGGCCATTCTTTGGAACAAGGACGTAGTCTCCGTCGACTTCCATGCCATCGGGCAGTTTGCGCTCACAGCCAAGGTCACGCTCGTCGACTCCCCCACCTCCTTCTGGCTCACCACGGTCTACGGACCGGCCGAAGACGCGAGCAAAGACGCCTTCCTCGCCGAGCTAGCCAGAACTGCACCTCCCCCCTCCGAGCCATGGCTCATCAACGGAGATTTCAACCTAATCTACGAGGCGCGAGACAAAAACAACCAAAACCTTAATAGAAGGCTTATGGGTCGGTTTAGAACGGCGATCGACGGAGCTAGACTGCGCCAGATCAAGTGTACCAATCGCCGATTTACCTGGAGCAATGAGAGAGACAACCCCACTTTAGCTAGCATCGATAAATTCTTCTGCTCCTCGCCCTGGGAAGCTCTGTTCCCGCACGCGCTTCTGATGGCGGTTTCGACTGCATGTTCTGATCACTGCCCGCTTCTGCTAGCGGACGCGTCGGCGCCCCGTAGACGAGGGGGATTCAAATTCAAATCCTTCTGGCCATGATTCCCGCGCTTCCTAGATACGGTCACGGCTGCCTGGTCGCGCCCGCTTGCCACCACCTGTGCTTTTGCCCGGCTACGCATCAAGATGAGCAGAGTGGCCAAAGATCTTCGCATTTGGAGCAAGAATCTGATCGGGGACACCAAGCTTCACTTCCATATTGCCAGTGAGGTAATTCTACGCCTCGACATTGCTCAGGAAAGACGGCGACTCTCGACGGCAGAAGCTGAGCTTAGAAAGGGCATGAAGATCAAACTACTGGGGCTAGCGGCGACCGAGCGATGCAGAAGAAGGCAAGCAACCCGGCTTACCTGGCTGCGTGCTGGTGATGCCCCCACCAAGTTTTTCATGACCAAGATCAGCTAAAGAAGGCGCAAGAACTTCATCACTGCTCTGAAAGTGGGCGACAACGTGGTGACTGCCCACGCTGTGAAGGAAAAGGCAATACATGACCACTTCAACTGCATCCTGGGATCCACCCAGCACCGATCCACGTCGGTCAACTGGGATGAGCTACGAATGCCTTCAGTGCATGCAAACGGCCTGGACAACCCATTCGCTGAGGAAGAAGTGTGGGCGGCGATAAAGGACTCTCCTGCGGAAAAATCGCCAGGGCCTGACGGTTTTTGCGGCGTCTTTTTTCGGAGTTGCTGGAGCATTATTAAGACGGATGTCATGCGGGCATTCCAGCAGTTCTATCACCTGGCTGGACAAAATTTTGAAGCTCTCAACTCTGCGATTGTCGCTCTCATCCCCAAGAAGGACGGTGCGGAGTCCATTGCCGATTACAGACCAATCAGCCTAATACATTCAGTTGCAAAGCTGTTCTCCAAGGTGCTATCAATCAGGCTCGCTTTAGTGGTGTAGTCAGTTATCTCGCTTGCTCAGACGGCTTTTCTGAAGACCAGATGTTTGCACGACAGTTTTGTCTACGTCCAGAATTGCGTCAAGAGCCTGCACCGCAGAAAAACACCGGCAGTTCTTCTTAAGCTTGACATCTCACGAGCTTTTGACAACGTCTCATGGGAATATCTCCTGGAACTGCTCGAGAGGCTAGGTTTTAGTGCACGCTGGCGGGACTAGATCACGCTCCTCCTCGCTACATCATCCTTGGCTTTCCTCCTCAACGGATCGCCTGGCGCGCAAATCCTGCATCGGTGAGGACTGAGGCAAGGCGACCCTCTGTCTCCTCTCCTCTTCATCCTCGCGATCGACCCCATCCACCGCCTGCTTTAGGCTGCCGAGGAGGCCCTCGAGATCTTGCCGGTGCCTGGCCGTGAGGTCAAGCTCAGAGTGAGCTTATACGCTGACGATGCCATAATTTTCGCCAACCCTGACAAAGAAGAGATAAATTACTTGATGCATATCCTTCAGAGCTTCGGCGACGCCTCGGGCCTCCGAATCAATCTGGCCAAGTCCACGGCCACGCCGATCCACTGCAACGACATTGACCTAGGGCTAGTTCTTCAAGCGTTTGGCGGCCCGATCGCTCACTGTAACGCCCCGGACACACCCGCCAGTGGTCGTTACTCCTGGCGAGATCTAGACTGGCCTCACATATCAATACTAGTCTTTTCTGCGCACTTTGTCCTCACTCGTGCGCACCCGGGAGCAACTTCCCGGTCGGTCACCCATCCTGAAACTACTCCAAGCTGAGCACGCTTAACTTTGGAGTTCTATCCGAATGGGCTCCCGGAAAAGAAGGAATTCCTTATTGATATGAGTAGTCTATCATCCCTAATAAACCAGGCCATCACACTCACTTCCCAATTAGATATCTAGGTCTTCCGATCACCACGGGACGGCTACGTCTAGTGCATTTGCAGTTCATCCTTGACCGTATCAAGGCACGGCTCGCAGACTGGAAGGGACGCATGCTGTCCATGGCGGGCAGACGTGTCCTTGTCCGCTGCGTCCTCTCGGCTCTGCCTACCTTTGCCCTCACAGCGCTGCGGGTACCCAAGAAGCTTCTGAAGGAAATTGACAAGCATAGGCGACGGTTTATCTAGGGGAAGGATCAAGAGCTCTCCGGTGGCATCTGCAAGGTAAACTGGGAACGAGTTTGCTCCCCGATCGAGCATGGCGGCCAAGGCGTGCTGGACCTCCCCAAATTCAGTCGGGCCCTCAGGCTGCGATGGCTCTGGCACAGCTGGAAGAATCCCTCTCGCCCTTGGGTTGGAACAGAACCGCCATGCGATGACTCAGATCACGCCCTCTTCAACGTGACAACGACTGTCACAATTGGCAACGGGGAAAAAGCAAGCTTCTGGTGCTGCTCTTGGCCCGGGCCGGTGATACGTCCAAAACGTATCTATAATTTCTGCTTGCTCCATGCCACTTTTGGGTGATATTGCTATGATATTCATACACTTCCATACACTTTGGATCATATTTGGACTAACTTACTAATCCAGTGCACCCCAGTGCCAGTTTCTGTTTTCGGCTGTTTTTGTATTTCAGGTTTTCACGTTTCGAGAACTGCCCAGAAAAATCCAGAAAAATTATATAAAAATTCAACGATCCGGAAACAACACTGCGTCCGAAGGGCAGCCTGGGGGGGGCCACCAGGCCTCCAGGCGCCCTGGCGGCGCGCCCCCCTAGGCCGCGCCGGGGGGGCGCCTGGGACCCCCGAGGCTCCCCCGATGCCCTACTTTGGCATATATTTAAAGGACCTTCCGAAACCCTCAGAAAAGAACTTCTTTTCGCGATCCCATCTCTGTTCCGCCGCCGCCGCCGCTTCCAAGATCGGGAGCACCAGGAGAACTCTTCCCGGCACCCTGCCGGAGGGGAGGATCACCACTGGGAGCTTCTCCACCACCATGGACGCCTCCCGGATGACTCGTGAGTAGTCTCCCTTGGACCATGAGTCCATGACCAGTAGCTATGTGATGTTCTCCTCCCGTTCTTGTGCTTCACTAATTAGTCCTCGTGAGCTGCCCTACATGATCGAGGCACCTATGTAATCCTTATGCTGTTGCTATGTTGAGTTTGCTGGGATCCGATGGATTATGAGATTATGTTCAGATTGATCTTGAGTAATATATTTGATTCACCTCTTTTATATTTTAGTTCATAAGTAATTCTTGCATGTTCTCTGTTGTTATTTATTGCTTTGGCCGAGTAGTAAGTAGTGACTCCAAGAGGGAACATTATGCTCGATTGTGGGTTCATGCCCCTCGATGACTAGCTTGAGTGACAGAAACATGAGTCTAGGGGATGTGCTGTTGCCACAAGGGGGAAAACAACGGTGCTTGTGCCCGCGGGTGCAAGGATTGTTTACTTTACGCAAAGTTCTTTTAATGCAGTTGTCTGTTGCATTGAGTTTACACTATGGGTGGGACTCGCAACTTAATACCAGCGAGATGTTCTGGATAGATATCTCAAGGTGCATGATTAGTAGTAGATATTGATGGATTTCGGTCTACTTACTTTGGCGTACCGCCCATGCTTTGAACCTCAACCTTTCTTGCAATGTAGTCAGCATTGGTTTGCGTTCGTGGTCCTGTCAATTGCCCAGCTGTAATTTGTTTACCTCACATAGCTGTTTTATCGTCTTTTGGGAGAGAGACATCACTAGTGAACATCATGAGACTCCGGTCCATATTACCATCATTGATCACATCCACTATTTACTTTCGTTATTACTTACTATTGCAAAAACTATCTATCACTACTATCATTGCTTTTAACCCTTTGTGAACTACAAGGCCGGAGAGATTGACAACCTCTCTGTACTCGTTGGGAGCAAAGTTATTTGTATCTGTGTGCAGGTCCACGTTGATTGCTACTAATCTGGCGCCGTAGCAATTGACACCTACTTGTTGAACCTAGGAGTCTCTAGGGAATAGATCCTTGGCATCTTTGCTAGGGGAAAACACTTCTACTTACTGCATCTTACACCTTCCACTTGGGGTAACCAACGAGGGGTTCGAGGCCCATCAAGGAGTATTTTCTGGCGCCGTTGCCGGGGACTCCACTCTTCAGGATAGGGGAGTTGCATGCTATCTTTTACCTTTGCTTTTTAGTCTTGTTAGTTTACCTTTCATTTTTGCTTTAGTTCCTTTTTATCGAAAATCACAAAAATAGTTATCTTGCTTGGTTGCTACTATGGGTTCCACCGAGAACACCAAGTTGTGTGACTTCACTAGTCACAACAACGATGACTTTATCAGCACACCTATCACTACACCTGCCACTTCAGCACCTTCATATGAAATTAAACCTGCTTTACTGAACTTAGTCATGAAAGAACAATTCTCCGGTGCTGGAGATGATGCTGCTTTACACTTGAACAACTTTGTTGAACTTTGTGATATGCAAAAGTACCAAGAAATAGATGGTAATATTGTTAAGCTTAAGCTTTTTCCTTTCTCTTTGAGAGGAGGAGCTAAAATTTGGTTTCAGTCTTTTCCTAGAAATAGCATAGATTCATGGGACAAGTGCAAAGATGCTTTTATCGGAAAATACTATCCACCTGCTAAAATTATCCAACTTAGAAGTAACATCATGAATTTTAAACAATTGGATAATGAACACGTTGCCCAAGCTTGGGAACGTATGAAGTCTCTTATCAAGAACTGCCCTACTCACGGTTTGACTACTTGGATGGTTATCCAAACTTTTTATGCAGGCTTGAACTTTACCTCGCGGAACTTGTTAGGTTCGGCCGCGGGAGGAACTTTTATGTCAACTACACTTGGTGCTGCCACAAAGCTTCTCGATGAGATGATGACCAACTATTCCCAATGGCACACCGAACGCGCTCCAACAGGTAGGAAGGTAAACTCTGTCGAGGAGATTTCCTCCCTTAATGAAAAAATTGACTTGATTATGTCTCTACTTTCGAAGCAATCTACTGTTGATCCTCGTGATGTTCCTTTAAATTCTTTGATTGCTCAAGAACAAGTAGATGTTAACTTTATCTCTAGAAACAATTTTAACAACAATGCTTATAGGAGTAATTTTGGTAGCAATCCTAGACCGTTCCCCTCTAACTCTTATGGGAACAACAATGCTTATCCTAGTACCAAGAACTCCAATACTGAACTAGAGACCATGCTTAGAGATTTCATCACTACCCAAAAAGCCTTTAATAAGAATGTAGAAGAGAAACTACATAAACTAGATGATCTTTCTTTTAAGGTAGACCACTTAGCCAATGAGGTAAAATTGCTAAAATTTGAAACTTCTCCTCTTAAGGAGAGGGAAGTCATCCCTATTAATGCTACTCAAGTGCAAATTAATGAAAACATTAGGATGATGGCTAAGCTTAAAGAAAGATGGGCTAGAGAAAGGGAGGAAGAGGAAAGAATTAAGAGCCTTCCTACCCACCACACTGTTGCTACTATCCAAGTTATTGAGGATGTTCACACTCTTAGCACCCAATGTACTCCTGGTCCCAATGGACCTATTAATGGTGATGCTATAACTATAGAAGCTACCAAACAGGTGAACCTTAAGGACACCACTACCACTTTACTTGATGCTCATGACCTTGATTTTGATAATTGCACTCTTACCGAAGTTATTGATTTCCTTCACAAGATGTCTAGAGATCCCCGCACTAGCACGCTTAACCTTGCCTTCACAGAGCATATCACTAATGCTCTCATCAAAGCTAGGGAGGAGAAACTTAGAGTAGAAGCCTCCATACCTAGAAAGCTAGAAGATGGTTGGGATCCTATGATAAAAATAAATTTGAATGACTTCTCTTGTTATGCATTATGTGATGTTGGTGCTAGTACCTCTGTTATGCCCAAAAGAATATATGATATGCTTAAATTGAAACCTTATGATTCTTGTTCTTTTGGTGTTCGTCTCGTTGATTCTTCCATAAAGAAACCTTTGGGGAGGATCGACGATGTTCTTATTGTTGTCAATGATAATTATGTTCCCGTTGATTTCACTATTATGGATATTGAATGTGATCCTTCATGTCCAATTATTTTGGGACGTCCCTTTTTGCGCACCGTTGGTGCTGTCATTGACATGAAAGAGGGTAATATAAAATTCCAGTTTCCTCTCAAGAAAGGGATGGAACACTTCCCTCGTAAGAAGGTCAAGTTACCTTTTGAGTCCGTTGTACGGGCTAGCTATTCTTTTACTCTTGATAAAACTTGATCTATGCATTATGCCTAGCTTAAAGGCATAAAAGAAAGCGCTTTTGGGAGGCAGCCCACATGAATAATTTTTTTTGCTTTTGTTGTGTCTTGATGTTGTTTACTGCTGTAGCATCATCATTGTCTCTTTGCTTTTCATATTTGTGCCAAGTATAGCCTCCGATTGCTAGAAAGTTCAAAAGTTGTGAGGTGCTGTCCAGGAAACAGATTCTGTCCTTGGATAGAAAAATTCGTATAAAATCACCAGATCATCTTTTTGGTCTGAATTGTTTCGGCAGCGTTCTCTATATAATTGTCTTTCGTGCGTCAGTTCTGAGTTTTTTGATTTGAGTTGCAGAAGTATCCCGAACAGATCAATTACTGCCTGCTGTTCTGTTTTTTACAGATTCTGTCCTGTTTTGCCTTACCTTCACTTTGCAAATTAAGAACTTGCTTTTTCTTTGCAAAAACCTTTTGGCAATCTTGAGAAACAGTAGAACTTCAAGAATATCCTTATTTCCAGCAAGGTATAATTATTTTCTTAAGGGTACTAACCTCGCTAATCATATTATGATGAGTTATGTATGAAGGGAGTTTTCAAGTGTGCGAGGGAAGATGATAAAAAGATTCAGGAGTGTCAAGCGCTCAAGCTTGGGGATGCCCCCGTGCACCCCCAAGAAATATTCAAGGAGACTCAAGCGTCTAAGCTTGGGGATGCCCCCGTGCATCCCCTTCTCCATCAACATTATCAGTTCGTCTTTCGTTCCACTATATTTTAATCACTTCATGTGTTATGTGCTATGCTTGGAGCGTCTTGCTTTTAGTTTTCTTTTTAGTTTTCCATAACGAGTCGGAACCCAGCATTCCTTTATGTGGGAGAGAAACACGCTCCACTTCTACCTAGAACATAACATAGAATTTTCATGTCTATCTATGCTGTGTGTGTTCTTTGTCTTTTTAATAGCTACTATCGTGCTCTGCTCTTAGTATTCATGCTTATCTTTTCAAGAGATTTTATTTAGTTGGTTGCTTGAACTCTCTTTAATTACCATGCTCACCTTATTAAGAGAGTTTGCTTCCATTGCATTGGTTAATGTGTCTATGATAAAGATGCTACTTGCATGATGGTGCTTAGTAGTTCAGGTTTTCTTATGGTTAATCTCAAATAGCTGGGGGGTTCCCAATGTGTTATTGGAGTACCAACTTGGTTTGTTTGCCTATGATATGGTATGGTTTAGTAATATCTTCCTTCGAGAATTTATTTTGATTGACTTGGCGTATGCTCACGCATATTCAAGACTATAAAAAAAGTCTGTCAAGCCTTGATGATCTTTTATTTCTGAGTAGCGATATAACTACCATGCCTGATTCAATATTGCTTTGTCGCTCTGCATGATTATGACCGTCATTGCTCTCTTAGTTGGTCGCTCCCAGTCTTTTGCTAACCTCCACCTGTACTAAGCAAACTAACCATGCAATACATAGCTCATGGGAAAGTAGCCTGAAAACTATTGTGGTAAAGAATATGTTGCTTATGTATCTTATTTCTTATGAGTTGCTTGCTGAGCGGTAACCATGTTTCTGGGGACGCCATCAACTGTCACACTTTTGTTGAATATCATGTGAGTTGCTATGCATGTTCGTCTTGTCCGAAGTAAGGGTGATTTGCCGTGGGTTGAATTAATATGCATATTGTTAGAGAACAACATTGGGCCGCCAACCAAAGCCATGCATCATGGTGGAAGTTTTAGCTTGGACCTTAATCCTCAATCTCTTATGAGAACATGCTTATGCATTAAAGAGGAGTCCATCATCTATTTTCTATGTTGTCCCGGTATGGATGTCCTCAAGTTGAGATCTATCAAAAACGAGAAATCAAATGCGATCTATCTCCTTGGACCTTTGTACAGGTGGCATAGAGGTACCCCTTTGTGACACTTGGTTGAAACATATGTAATGCAATGATAACCCATGGAGATCCGAGCTAATTAGGACAAGGTGCGAGCACTATTAGTATTCGATGCATGAGGCTTGCAACTTATAGGATGTTTTATACATGACACATATGAAGTACTACTACCGTTGACACAATTGCTTCCATGTTTTCAAAATAAAAAGCTTTAGCACATAACCATTCTTTTACTTTTATGTTGAAGCACCAACTACTGAGAGCATGATTGTCATTCTGAGTGTAATGTGCATTGTCCCAAAGTAGCATTGTCTTTTGCATGATTGTGATATCGTTTATTCTGAAATCATTGTATCTAGTCATCACTTAAACCTTGAAGGTGCCCCTGCATTTATGTTTTGCATCACTAAAGGGGGCAAGCTAGATATCACTTTATCATATTTGCACATCATGTTCATTGCAAATCTTTTTGATGTTTCAGTTTCATGTTGTAAAACTTTCAGTCATTTGTGATTTTCTCTTGAGGCAACTTAATTACTTTAGAATCATTGTCTCAGTCAGCTTTTGTCATATGACTATAAAAAGTCTTATATGGTTAATAGCATGTCACCACAGAAATTATTCTTGTTATCATTTACCTACTCGAGGACGAGCAGGAATTAAGCTTGGGGATGTTGATACGTCCAAAACGTATCTATAATTTCTGCTTGCTCTATGCCACTTTTGGGTGATCTTGCTATGATATTCATACACCTCCATACACTTTTGATCATATTTGGACTAACTTACTAATCCAGTGCACCCCAGTGCCAGTTTCTGTTTTCGGCTGTTTTTGTATTTCAGGTTTTCACGTTTCGAGAACTGCCCAGAAAAATCCAGAAAAATTATATAAAAAATCAGCGATCCGGAAACAACACTGCGTCCGAAGGGCAGCCTGGGGGGGGGGGCACCAGGGCTCCAGGCGCCCTGGCGGCGCGGCGCCCCCTGGGCCGCGTCGGGGGGGGCGCCTGGGCCCCCCGAGGCTCCCCCGATGCCCTACTTTGGCATATATTTAAAGGACCTTCCGAAACCCTCAGAAAAGAACTTCTTTTCGCGATCCCATCTCTGTTCCGCCGCCGCCGCCGCTTCCAAGATCGGGAGCACCAGGAGAACTCTTCCCGGCACCCTGCCGGAGGGGAGGATCACCACCGGGAGCTTCTCCACCACCATGGACGCCTCCCGGATGACTCGTGAGTAGTCTCCCTTGGACCATGAGTCCATGACCAGTAGCTATGTGATGTTCTCCTCCCGTTCTTGTGCTTCACTAATTAGTCCTCGTGAGCTGCCCTACATGATCGAGGCACCTATGTAATCCTTATGCTGTTGCTATGTTGAGTTTGCTGGGATCCGATGGATTATGAGATTATGTTCAGATTGATCTTGAGTAATATATTTGATTCACCTCTTTTATATATTAGTTCATAAGTAATTCTTGCATGTTCTCCGTTGTTATTTATTGCTTTGGCCGAGTAGTAGGTAGTGACTCCAAGAGGGAACGTTATGCTTGATTGTGGGTTCATGCCCCTCGATGACTAGCTTGAGTGACAGAAACATGAGTCTAGGGGATGTGCTGTTGCCACAAGAGGGAAAACAACGGTGCTTGTGCCCGCGGGTGCAAGGATTGTTTACTTTATGCAAAGTTCTTTTAATGCAGTTGTCTGTTGCATTGAGTTTACACTATGGGTGGGACTCGCAATTTAATACCAGCGAGATGTTCTGGATAGATATCTCAAGGTGGATGATTAGTAGTAGATATTGATGGATTTCGGTCTACTTACTTTGGCGTACCGCCCATGCTTTGAACCTCAACCTTTCTTGCAATGTAGTCGGCATTGGTTTGCGTTCGTGGTCCTGTCAATTGCCCAGCTGTAATTTGTTTACCTCACATAGCTGTTTTATCGTCTTTTGGGAGAGAGACATCACTAGTGAACATCATGAGACTCCGGTCCATATTACCATCATTGATCACATCCACTATTTACTTTCGTTATTACTTACTATTGCAAAAACTATCTATCACTACTATCATTGCTTTTAACCCTTTGTGAACTACAAGGCCGGAGAGATTGACAACCTCTCTGTACTCGTTGGGAGCAAAGTTATTTGTATCTGTGTGCAGGTCCACGTTGATTGCTACTAATCTGGCGCCGTAGCAATTGACACCTACTTGTTGAACCTAGGAGTCTCTGGGGAATCGATCCTTGGCATCTTTGCTAGGGGAAAACACTTCTACTTACTGCATCTTACACCTTCCACTTGGGGTAACCAACGAGGGGTTCGAGGCCCATCAGCCGGTGCCACTGAAGTTCTGCTTCTCGGCTCTTTTCAAGCACTCCAGGCGTAAGGGCAGGACGGTGGCACAAGCCATCTCCGACGACCGCTGGGTTCTGGACCTTGCACACGGTAACAACACTGTTCTTATCAGCGAGGTTCTAGAACTGCACCGCCTCATTCAGCGCCGACAACTCAACTTTCAGAATGAAGGTCAGGACCAGATCCGCTGGAACTCGGAGGGATCAGGTCTGTACTGCTCACGCTCGGCCTATGCCCTCCAGTTCCTAGGCTCCACGACGACCATGTTACAGGCCATGATCTGGAAAGTCTGGGCTCCGGCCAAGCTCAAGATGTTTGCGTGGCTCCTCCACCTGAACCGATTATGGGTCAATGACCGGCTCCAGCGCTGGGGCTGGCCGAACTCCTACTTTTGCCAGCTCTGTCTCAGAAACCTGGAAACCTAGGCTCATCTGTTCTGGAGCTGCCCGTTCACGAAGGCAGTTTGGTCTAGTTTGTCAACTTGGCAGCACTGCCAGGGCCTCAGCATGGCGTGTCTGCCAAATGAATGCAGCTCACTGGAAAAGGCCGAAGCCATGGTCTCTGCAACAGAGCCAGCACATGCGAAAGGGATCAAGTCTTTGATCATGCTGGTGTTTTGGAAAATCTGGCAGGAACGTAACATTTGAGTCTTTAGAAATTAGGAGGCCACGGTGCTTGCGGTGATTGCAGACATCAGTAGAGAGCTCTCGCTTTGGCAACAGGGAGGCTACAAATCCATTCTGAGACCCTTCAGGGATCCTCCATGAGATAGTAGCCGTTGATCGGGGTGCTTCATGCACCAAGGCTTTTTCTACTACTTCTTCTTGTTTTTCTCCTTGATCCACATATCTTCGCCTTTGTCACTCTGTCACCTTCTCCCTGCTTAATCAATGAAACCCCAGCTCTGCTGGCTCGTTCAAAAAAAAAACCTCGCAAGACTTCCCTCGAAGCGGTCTTTACAGGCCTTTCTTCATGGAGCCCTCACCGACGACGTTGCCCGGCTGGAAGCTTAATTACTGCCGTTTGTCAAGTCCAGACTTCCAGTCCACCACACTCTGTTGAACAGTAGACACGCAACTTCCAACTTTAGTCAAGTCCACCTTCAACCTCATGGGAGTGAGTGGTCGTCGTCCACCTCCCTTGTTCCTGTACGTCCGAAATGAATCAACACGCCTGCTCCGGCCGTGTCACGCACGTCCACCACCCGCGCGCGCTTGCTTATCCCCACTGAGCACCCTCACTTGCTCCGTCGGGAACGACACGACTCCAATGGCCGACCACGTCACACTCCTCCTCCTCGCCACGCTTTTCTCGCGCGCCGCCCTCGCCATCTTCTCCCCGGATGTTTCCTTCTTCCTCGCATGTGGCGCCGGCTCCTCCATCTCCTCCCCGTCCAACTCCAACTCCACGCGCACCTTCGTCTGGGACGGCAACTACCTCTCGCCCGTGGGCGCCCCGGCACTATCAGCCACCTCCACCCTGGCCTCAACGCCGGCTCTGTACGCCGCCGCGTGCTGATGTCTACTACACAACCTTCTTCTTGTAGACGTTGTTGGGCCTCCAAGTGCAGAGGTTTGTAGGACAGTAGCAAATTTCCCTCAAGTGGATGACCTAAGGTTTATCAATCCGTGGGAGGCGTAGGATGAAGATGGTCTCTCTCAAGCAACCCTGCAACCAAATAACAAAGAGTCTCTTGTGTCCCCAACACACCCAATACGATGGTAAATTGTATAGGTGCACTAGTTCGGCGAAGAGATGGTGATACAAGTGCAATATAGATGGTAGATATAGGTTTTTGTAGACTGAAAATATAAAAACAGCAAGGTAGCAAGTGGTAAACGTGAGCATAAACGGTGTTGCAATGATAGGAAACAAGGCCTAGGGTTCATACTTTCACTAGTGCAAGTTTTCTCAACAAGAATAACATAATTGGATCATATTACTAGCCCTCAACATGCAACAAAGAGTCACTCCAAAGTCACTAATAGCGGAGAACAAACGAAGAGATTATGGTAGGGTACGAAACCACCTCAAAGTTATTCTTTCTGATCGATTTATTCAAGAGTCCGTAGTAACGTTCAATCTATCATAGAGTTCGTACTAGAATAACACCTTAAGACACAAATCAACCAAAACCCTAATGTCACCTAGATACTCCATTGTCACCTCAAGTATCCGTGGGTATGATTATACGATATGCATCACACAATCTAAGAAACATCTATTCAACCAACACATAGAACTTCAAATAGTGCCCCAAAGTTTCTACCGGAAAGTCAAGACGAAAACGTGTGCCAACCCCTATGTATAGATTCCCAAGGTCACGGAACCCGCAAGTTGATCACCAAAACATACATCAAGTAGATCACATGATATCCCATTGTCACCACAGATAAACACGTGCAAGACATACATCAAGTGTTCTCAAATCCTTAAAGACTCAATCCGATAAGATAACTTCAAAGGGAAAACTCAATCCATTACAAGAGAGTAGAGGGGGAGAAGCATCATAAGATCCAACTAGAATAGCAAATCTCGCGATACATCAAGATCGCGCCATCTCAAGAACACGAGAGAGAGAGAGATTAAACACATAGCTACTGGTACATACCCTCAGCCCCGAGGGTGGACAACTCCCTCCTCGTCATGGAGAGCGCCGGGATGATGAAGATAGCCACCGGAGAGGGATTCCCCCTCCGACAGGGTGTCGGAACGGGGTCTAGATTGGTTTTCGGTGGCTACAGAGGCTTTCGGCGGCGGAATTCCCGATCTAGGTTAATTCCGAAGGTTTCAGTATTTATAGGATTTTTTGGCGTAAGGCACAAGTCAGGGGAGCCTCCGGGCCGTCCACGAGATAGGAGGGCGCGCCCCCTGCCAAGGGCGCGCCCCCCACCCTCGTGGGCAGCCCGTGGCTCTCCTGGCCCAACTCTTTTACTTTGAGGGCTTCTTTTGGTCCAGAAAAAATCATCAAAAATTGGCACGTCAATTGGACTCCGTTTGATAATCCTTTTCTGTAAAACCCTAAAACAGGAGAAAAATAGAAACTGGCACTGGGCTCTGGGTTTATAGGTTAGTCCCAAAAATCATATAAAAGTGTATATAAAAGCCCATAAGACATCCTAGAAGGATAATATAATAGCATGGAACAATCAAAAATTATAGATACGTTGGAGACGTATAAGCATCCCAAAGATTAATTCCTGCTCGTCCTCGAGTAGCTAAATGATAAAAATAGAATTTTTGATGTGGAATGCTAACCAACATAGTTTTTCAATGTAATTCTTTTAATTGTGGCATGAATGTTCAGATCTGAAAGATTCAAGACAAAAGTCTATATTGACATAAGAAATAATAATACTTCAAGCATACTAACAAAGCAATCATGCCTTCTCAAAATACTATGGCTAAAGAAAGTTATCCCTACAAAATCATATAGTCTGGCTATGCTCCCTCTTCATCACACAAAATATTCATATCATGCACAACCCCGATTTCAGCCAATCACTTGTTTTCATACTCTATTCTTTCAAACCTTTTTACTTTCACGCAATACATGAGCGTGAGCCATGGACATAGCACTATGTGGAATAGAGAGGTGGTTGTGGAGAAGACAAAAAGGAGGGAGATAGTCTCACATCGACTAGGCGTATCAACGGGCTATGGAGATGCCCATCAATAGATATCAATGTGAGTGAGTAGGGATTGCCATGCAACGGATGCACTAGAGCTAAATATGTATGAAAGCTCAACAAAAAAAAAACTAGTGGGTGTGCATCCAACTTGCTTGCTCACGAAGACCTAGGGCATTTGAGGAAGCCCATCGTTGGAATATACAAGCCAAGTTCTATAATGAAAATTCCCACTAGCATATGAAAGTGACTAAACATGAGACTCTCTACAATGAAGAACATGGTGCTACTTTGAAGCACAAGTGTGGTAAAAAGATAGTAGCAATTGTCCCTTTTCTTTTTCTTTTTCTTTTTTTTCTTTTTTTTTGGCCTTTCTTTTTTTTCTTTGCCCTTTTTTTTCTTTTTTTGGAGGGGCTATCTTGATTTAGCCTTTCCTCACATGGGACAATGCTATAATAATGATGATCATCACACTTTCATTGACTTACAACTCAATACTAGAACAAAGTATGACCTATATGAATGCCTCCGGCGGTGTACCGGTATGTGCAATGAATCAAGAGTGACATGTATGAAAAATTATGCATGGTGGCCTAGCCACAAATACGATGTCAACTACATGATCATGCATGACAATATGACAATATGAAGCGTGTCATATGAAAGGAACGGTGGAAAGTTGCATGGCAATATATCTCGGAATGGCTATGGAAATGCCATGATAGGTAGGTATGGTGGCTGTTTTGAGGAAGATATATGGTGGCTATTTTGAGGAAGGATATATAGTGGGTGTATGGTACCGGCGAAAGTTGCGCGGTACAAGAGAGGCTAGCAAAGGTGGAAGGGTGAGAGTGCGTATAATCCATGGACTCAACATTAGTCATAAATAACTCATATACTTATTGCAAAAATCTACGAGTCGTCAAAACAAAGCAATCAACACATGCTCCTACGGGGGAGGTTGGTAGGAGTTCACCATCGCGCGCCCCCGACCTCCACACAAAGGTTGACACTTTACAAATACCTCATGCTCTAACTTCGTCACATAGCGGTTCACCATACGTGCATGCTACGGGAATCACTAACCTTAACACAAGTATTTATCAATTTCATACTAACTCTACTAGCATGACTCTAATATCACTATCCTCATATCTCAAAACAATTATCAAGCATCCAACTTCTCATCATATTCAATGCACTTAGTATGAAAGTTTTGACTACATTGATCTTGGATGCCTATCATGTGAAGACTAGTTTTATAGCCTAAACACATTACCATGATGTTTTAATAGACTCTCAAAAGGATATAAGTGAAGCATGAGAGTTCATCTATTTCTTCAAAATAAAACCACCGCCGTGCTCTAACAGATATAAGTGAAGCACTAGAGCAAACAACAAACTACTCCGAAGATATAAGTGAAGATCAATGAGTAGTTGAATAATTATGTAACTATGTGAAGACTCTCTAACATTTAAGAACTTCAAATCTTGGGATATTATTCAAACGGCAAGCAAAACAAAATAAACTAAATTGACGCTCCAAGCAAAACACATATCATGTGGTGAATAAAAATATAGCTCCGAGTATAGTTACCGATGGATGAAGACGAAAGAGGGGATGCCTTCCCGGGGCATCCCCAAGCTTAGGCTTTTGGTTGTCCTTGAATTTTACCTTGGGGTGCCATGGGCATCCCCAAGCTTAGGCTCTTGCCACTCTTTGTTCCATGGTCCATCAAAGCAATACTCAAAACTTAAAAACTTCACAATTCAAAACTTAGAAAAAAATCTCGTGAGCTCCGTTAGTATAAGAAAGCAAACCACTACTCAAAGGTACTGCAATAAATTCATTCTTTGTTTATATTGGTGTTCAACCACTACCAGCACAGTTGAATGGCCGGTGCTGATGCCATGGACAAATTAAGCGGATTGGCCCCTTGCTTGGCTTACGACGGACGGGGGTGTGGCACGAACAATCGTGTTGAAGCTATCCATAGCACCGGCCATCCTACCAAACGTGGGGCAGCAACAGCCGCTGTTGAATGGCAGGATGGATGATGCTATGGACAAATTTAACCAGAGGATATTACTTCGGCGGTGGCGGAGGGCGGCGGCGAGCTGCCGTTCAGAGCGCGCTTGGGCATCGGAGCGGGCTGGTTGGGCCATCGGTCGAACAGGTGGTGCACGTCCGCCAGGAAGGGCGTCCCGGGGCACAAGGGTTGTCGGAGCCTATGCGAGAGGGCGGACGAATCTCGACCCGCTGCTCCCGTCGTCGCAGCCGCCGGCGCCCTCTGCTCCCGGCGAACGGCACCGCTGCCTGGATATGGACGCGCGCGGGGCGGCCGCCGCCCTCCTTGGCGTGGAGCTCTCGGCTTAGGGTTTGTCCGAGGGGCGCTGCTATATATATACACGGCGCTGCGCACCCCGCCCCGTCTCAACTCTCGCGTTTTGGACTGACGGCCCAACATCCCACGCGCCCCGTCCCCACCTATATTTTCGATGAGGCAGGCATTCGTGCACTGGTTCATCAACATCATCATCGTTTTCACATATTTTGAAACATCCTGTCTACAAATGCGTATTTTGAAACATCTTAGTGTAAAAAAAATTGCGAGGAAAAAATGACATCATGTAAGTAAAGCATTTTTTATTTTTCAAAAGAGTGGTCATGTAATTTAAAAAATGTGCACTCAATTTTGAAAATGTTCATGTAATTAAAAACAATGTTCATATATTGAAAAGATGTGTCATGTAATTTTGAAAAGTGTTCATTCCATTTACCAAAATTTATGTATTTGCAAAAAAAAAATGTTCTTTGTAATGCTATAAAATTGCCATGCTTTCGAAAATATGGTCATACAATTTCAAAATTGGCCATGTATATTTTCTGTCCTACAAAAGTAGAGCATTTCCCCCATGACAATTTTTATAGATTGTATCTTCCCTATATATAATATAATAAAGCAAATGGTGCTTCTGGTCGTCCGTTCAAATCATCGCCCCCGAATTAGCTATAAATTACCCGCTATGCCACCCGTAAGTTAAGAAAATTATTCAGTTTTTATTTTCAAAGTCACCGTCGTGCCCAGTATTTTTATAAATAGATGATATCCTATGTATAACATAGACACACTATCAATGTGGTGGCAGGGCCGGCCCTGGGCCAGGGCAGCAGGGGCGACGGCCCGGGGCCCAGCCAAATTAGGGGCCCCGACCTAGTGTGCTGCAGTGTATATATAGATATGGGCCTTGATGAAATGCTAAATAAAAACAAGAAAGAAGTATAGTTTTCACCCCCAAATCCCTCTCAATGTCTCCATAACCCCCCAAAGTCAATTTTGGTCTGATTTACACCCTGAAATTGTTAAAACCGGTTTAATCAAGCCCTGGGTGGTTTCATGTCACATCTGAAGCGGTTTTGCTGGTGTTGTTGTAATTAGGCGCATCTGACTGGGTGCTGACTTGGCGTGGTATTATAATTAGGCCGCCGGTTTAATTTTCCCCTGATTCAGTCCTCTCGCTCCTCGGCCTTCGACATGGCCGCCGCCACTCCCATCCACCGCTCACCGGCGACCTCCCCAGACCCCAACCGCCCATGCCCCAGCCTCTCCCTCCCTGCCCTGGGACCCATGCCCAGCTGGCCAAACGGCGACCATGGCGTTCCCGGCCGCAGTGTGCAAGCACAGGTCTTTCACCCCCTCCTCCCGATTCATTCCAAACCTTACTTGTTTGTTCATTCTCGACAATGGTGTGTTGTACTACCTGCAGTTTGGAGTACATTTTATCCAACCTGGAGGTGGTGGATTTGGATAGGAAGATCAGGCACAGGACGTGGTGGAGACTGGAGAGCGACAAAATCCAAGAGAGAAAAGGAGAATTATGTAGTGTTTTGGCTGTCAGAGAAATGAGAGAATTATGGTGTGCTGGCTGCCATTTTTTAGATGAGATAAATTAGTGTAATGCATTGTCATAGCAGATGGTTTGACAACACAACATTCAGCAGATAGTTTGGCAAAATATAGTCATTACAAGACTGCTCACTACAGAAACCCATGTAGCTCACATAACATGCTACAGAACTAATGTTCTTGACATAAACATACATCAATTCTGCATAATGGCAGTGACCTCTTTCTACTTGATGCAAATCTTTAGTATAAGAATACAATTCTGCATAACTTAGCATGACTCTTGGAATAACATTTCTGCCTCTAGTGCTCCTGAGTAATCAACATGTCCATCCTTCCTCTCAAAATAGCCGAGATAATGAAATCTAACAAACATGTAATCAAGTGGATCAGGAGGATCCAATGAAGCTGCAAACTGAGAGAAACTTCTGGTCAGTTGTATAGTAGTGCAAATGACTGACAAAGTCCAAATATTCAGTCAAAATATTCAGTTGTATAGTACTGAATATTCAATCAAAATTATAGTGTAAATAAATGACAGAGTCCAAATATTCAATCCATCCTTCCTCTCTAATGCATAGTTAAATGATTGTTCAGTCAAAATTGGAGTACAAATAACAAAGTGCAGATTTAACATTCTTCAGTCAACAAATGCAGAGTTAACACAGTGCACATATTCAGCCAAAATTCAGTCAAAATCAGAGTTACCCAATAATGCGGTGAAAGTCGCTATGCTCAGTTTCTATCAACCCAGTCATTAATGAAACAACATAAAAAAACTACTTTCTTCTGAAAACAAGCACGATCGTCCACAAAATCATAACCTTTTTATGAAAGAACAACATCAGGAACAACCCTACATGATGCCACTAAACTACTGGCCACGAAACAGAAACATGATGAGATCCAAGACGGACGAACATACCTTCAACCATGGCTTGAATCTGAAGGAGATGGAGGCACGACGATCGACGACAGCGTAGCCCTAACCGTGGTCCGTGGACGACCACAGACCGCACTTTATCATATGCGAAGTGGACGCCCAGACGCCAACGATTGACGGCAGCGGTTGTCAGCAACGATTGGGGCGACGACAATGACGACGATGGCTGGCTGCGGTGCGTCTTCCTCAGGTGAACAGAGGAATCAATCAAATCAAAACAGACAAAGGGAAAACGAGAACACACGTACAGTTATTTCGGCCATCAACGGCCATGTCACCAACACTTATGCGCCAAGTCAGCACCAACTAAATGAAAACACCAGCAAAACCGCTTCAGATGTGACATGAAACCACTCAGGGCTTGATTAAACCGGTTTTGACAATTTCAGGGTGTAAATCAGACCAAAATTGACTTTGGGGGGTTATGGAGACATTGAGACGGATTTGGGGGTGAAAACTATACTTCTTTCTAAAAACAAAAGATTTTGTAGGCAGGGAGGCCCATCTCCAGCAGAAGCCCAACTGCCAAGAGGCCTGAAGGCAGCAGGCAGGCACGCACAGGGGCACAAGGCCAGTTGCTAAAAAAAGGGGGCACAAGGCTAGCAACTCTGTTCCTCCTCAGTCTACAACGCCAGTTCGTTTTTCTTGCCTGTTCGTCTCCCACAGATCTGCGACACCGGCTGCTGCATAGGGCACGTTCACGAGGAACGACAGGAGAAAAAGGTAAATCTGATGAATTTATCTGAGCCCTCAATCTTAATCCACTTATTAATTTATATTCTTGTTTTTACAACAGTAGTGGCCTTGGAGTAGGGTTGGATCGTATGTTGTTGCTGGCTTGGTCCTGGACTTCTTGATTCCTTGATTGAATTTGGATAGCTGCAGCCTGAAGAATACAGATTGTCACTGATTTACAGCGGCCTTCAGGTACCTTCACTCCTTTTTTCTTCCAAAGATGCTGCCTAAAAAACATGTATCTGGTTCCGAGAAAAGAAGAAAGAGGAAAAGAACAGATAAGTTTATTGGAAATCAAAAGGGAGCTATGCATAAATTTTTGTGAGGAATGACACTACTGACAATTTTTAGGAATTGGATGTCAATGGTGCTGAAAAACAACAACCTGCTGAGAATGAGACCATAATTGAGGAACACAATGCCCATATGAGTCTCCTAAATATTTGAGTGGCCGTGAGAATCCTGCAAGTGTAGATGAACAAGGATCTTCTCCTTTTGATATCTATGACCCTAGAAACCGGGACACTCTTGACAATAAATAAAGAGATATTCTGATTGAAAAAGGCTTACAAGGGAACAAAATCTTGTGTTTGAAACGGACTACATTTAATGATTTTGCATCAAAAAGTGCACGGAGCCGTTTCTCATGATTATTGAAGGCTTGGAGGTTCGCTAGTATGTTATTCTTTTTTGTTATGCTCTGTGACTTCTATGATGTTTGATTTACACCTAAAGTATGAAATTAATATTTATGACTTGGAGTGTTATTTACCAAGGAAAATTACTGTTGTTTATTATAGCTTTGCAATATTTTTTTAATCAATGTATGGAATCAATTTTTTGCTCCAATGTTGTCACTGGGCCCATTCATTTGAGTTCGTCCCGGGGCCTCCAAAACTCCAGGACCGGCGCTGTGTGGTGGCTAGAGCCTGTCACTTCTACCCTGGAGACCAGGGCCGGCCTATGGGGTGTGATGCCCCTGTTTTTTTATTCATTTTGCCTTTTTCTTTTCTTTTCTCATTTCTGTTTTGGTTCTTTTTCTTTAAATTAATTTTAGAATTTCAAATTATAAAAAAGTGTCCAGTTATAAAAATATGTTAAGGAAATTATAAAATGTGAGTGAATTCAAAAATCTTTGGGAAATCATAATATTTTCGCTATTTCAAAAAATGTTGGTGATTTTACGTAACTGTTCGCAAATTATAAAAAATCACAATATGGAAAACATGTTGGGGAGTTAAATCATGTTCATGATTTTGAAAAAAAAAATTGATTGTGTATTCAAAAAATATTCGTGAATCTGGAAAAACATGTCCATGATTTTTTTTTTAAATGTTCAAAAAATCAAATGTTTTGCAAAATTCAAAATTTACCCCCCAAATTTAAAAATGTCATCAATTCAAAAAATGGTAGCCGAGTCAAAAAATATTCACGAATTCAAAAAGTATTCATGCATTTCAATAAATGTTTGTCTAAACAAAACAAATGTTCGTGATTTTGTAAAGATGTCCTAATTTAAAGAAGATGTTTGTCGATTCGAAAAACTGTTCGTCGATTCAGAAGTACTCTATGTCTAGGATTTGATTAGTTTTTGGAAAGTCTTTATATGTCTAGCCATTGGGAGTAGTTCATGGTCAATGAGATTTGTTTTTATAGATTTAAATATTCCCTTACGCGAGACAACGGCAAGTGTGTCGTGCAGTGGCAAGCTCATTGCCTAGGGATTTACCACGTCAAAGGCATTGCGACCACGTGGATATCGTGTCCATCATCAACGAGAGTGAGAAGAAAAATATGTGGTACTGTGTTAAAATAGAGGACACTCGGATGTCTGGATATAGAGTCATATTTATTTGGCCAACATGTTTTTTTTTTGTGTCTCCCGTTGCGACGCACGAGCATGTTTTCTAGTGAAAACCAGTTTGTACGTTGTGGCCTAGGGCAAGCCACATCTAGCTAAAAAGGAAAATACATGTACACATAAGAAGGAAAAAAAACTAGAGAATTACAACTGTGTAGTAGGCCATAATTTGAACGGCCATTTTCTTCTCGATTATATATCCAACCAAATTGAGCTCCCTTAGACGGTCAAACTGGTTTGTGTAATTTAAAAATCTATGGAGAAGATGCCCTCACTAGCTCGGCCCATGGTTCGTTAGGACTTAGGACCCCGTTACGTGAATTACCGGTCCAATGTTCTTGGTTCCCTCAGCGGCCAACAATGGGGGTTGGAACATCTCTAGCGAAAATTTGGCTCAGAGGAAATCTTAGCATGGACCAATTAATTTGCGCTTTTGGCACTGTCATGGATATAATCCTAACAATACTCTAGGTATGCATGTAGGGAAAACGCACAGGAGCTCCACCCCCGCCCCCCACCCCCCATATGCATATCAAATTCAAAAAATGCCAGGGAAATTCAAAAAAATCTGGAATCTTGGGATATGAAACATGGGTTCCCAATCTACTCCCTTGTGAAGTTTCGTGAAAAATATCAAGAAAATATAGTCCGACCTACAACCCGTCCAAACAGTTTTTTTTTACATAGGATTTTTTTGTCTTTTTTACTGAGAGTACCACAAATGTCATTTTCTTCGCGGAACTTTGCACGGGAGTAGTTTGGGCACCTAGGTTTGATATCCCAAAATCCCAGGGTTTTATTTTTTGAATTTTCCTGCTATTTTTTGAATCTTACGTTCATATAGGGGTTGGAGCACCCAGGAGCCAAATTCGCGTCATATCTATGAAAATTTAAGGATGGGAATATGCTCAAGGGTTTATACAAGTTCAATCGAGAAAACTTCTGAACTTTTATTTTATAATTATTAAAGTAAAAAAAATCTAATTTCTCGGTGTATATACGCCAGGAACAGGGATATTTCCCGGCAGCCCTCGCGAGACTTCCCTTGAAGCGGTCTTTACAGACCTTTCTTCATGCAGCCCTCACCGACGACGTTGCTCGGAAGGAAGCTTACTGCCGTTTGTCAAGTCCAGTCCACCACACTGCCGAACAGTAGACACGCAGCTTCCAACTTTAGTCCAGTCCACCTTCAACCTCATGAAAGTGAGTGGTCGTCGGCCTGCTCCGGCCGTGTCACGCACGTCCACCACCCGCGCGCGCTTGCTTATCCCCACTGAGCACCCTCACTTGCTCCGTCGGGAACGGCACGACTCCAATGGCCGCCCACGTCATACTCCTCCTCCTCGCCACGCTTTTCCCGCGCGCCGCCCTCACCGTCTTCTCCCCGGACGTTTCCTTCTTCCTCGCATGCGGCGCCGGCTCCTCCATCTCCTTCCCGTCCGACTCCAACTCCGCGCGCATCTTCGTCTGGGACGGCGACTACCTCTCGCCCGTGGGCGCCCCGGCACTGTCCGCCACCTCCACCATGGCCTCAACGCCGGCTCTGTACGCCGCCGCGCGCGCGGACGTCTCCGCCTTCTCGTACCGCCTCTTCTACCCAGCCTCGCCCGACGCATCGACATTTCTCATCCTTCGCCTCCACTTCTTCCCCTTCTTCCCCGCCACCTCCTCCAAGTATGTCGTCAACATCTTGTCCGCGCGCTTCAACGTCTCGGTCCTCGGCGCCCACACCCTGCTGTCCTCCTTCTTGCCGCCGGTCACCGGCGTCGTCAAGGAGTTCTTCGTCCCGTGCGGTGTCTCGGGCGGCAATTTCACCGTCACCTTCACCCCGGATGCCGGCTCCTCCGCCTTCGTCAACGCCATTGAGCTGTTCGCGGCGCCGCCAGAGCTGCTGTGGAACTATACGGCGACGCCGGTGGGCGCTGCACTGAGCGACGACATGGCGCTATGGCAGCAGCAGCCACTGGAGACGGTGTATCGCCTTAACGTCGGCGGGCCCAAGGTAACAATCGGGAACGAGAACGACACGATGTGGCGGACGTGGCTCCCTGACGGTCCCTACCTCTACGCCGCCCCGCCCAGTCGGAGGTGAGCAACACCTCCAGGCCGATCATCTACGACCCGTCCAACGGATACACAAGGGAGGTGGCGCCCGACGTCGTGTACCAGACCCAGCGCTCGACCAACGTGACGGACTTCCTGGTGGAGTCAGCCCCGGGCCTGAACTTCAACCTCACAGATCCAATGCCTACGAGCTTTACCTATATTGCTTGTTGCTTATTTACTTCTCCGTTACTATTATCACAAAAACTATAAAAACATTATCTTTACTTTTATTGCTGCTACCGCCACTATCATATTACTTTGCTACTAAACTATCTTGCTGCAGATACTAAGTTTCCAGGTGTGGTTGAATTGACAACTCAACTGCTAATACTTAAGAGTATTCTTTGGCTCCCCTTGTGTCGAATCAACAAATTTGGGTTGAATACTTTACCCTCGAAAACTGTTGCGATCCCCTACACTTGTGGGTTATCAGCCGCTCACGCCAGAGCTGAAGGACGAGTAGCGACGGGGCTGATGGTCGCCATGTGCTCCAGGATGGGGGCCGCTGAGCTCTTGCGCCAGGCTGGACGGAGTAGGCGCTCCAAACGCCGGTCGTTTTCCGCGCTGCCGAAAACCGTGGTCGTGCATCGAGGCTGCCGCATACGTCATGCGCAGCGGGAGGGCGTCCAGTGGCCAAGCACGACGCCATGGCTGATGGCTGTGGCCGCCCCGCAAATAGCACGGTCAAGCCATGGGCCGCTGCGTGCTCCACGCTGGGAGCCGCCACCGTCTCGGACTGCAGCAGGCCGATAGCCATGGTCGCACGCATGAGGGCGACGCTGAGAAGCGTGCCAGAAGGAGCGTTCGCGCTATTTGCAGCCGAAGGTCGTCAATGCCGTGGATGCGAGCCGAAGCCGCTGCCTCCGGTCTTGGACAGGAGACCGCATCACCGAGGAGGTTAGTGCCGGATGAGAAAATAACAAATAGAATAGCATCACTTGATGATGTAGCAATTAAGATCAATAATTTTGATCTGTACGCTTTGTAGATGAACTGGAGAGTCAAGACGCTGGTTGTTCATGACTTGATTTCTTGATTTGCGCTTCTTGTTCTCCCGGTGATCTATTTTGTTCTTCTCTTTAATTGCCTGTGAAGAAATCCACAGGAAGAGGGTGTCGAGAGACTCGCCACACCGGGGATGTGGCCGCTTCAGGCTGGTGCAGGGGGTCGAGGCTGCGGGGTCACGAGACGACTGAAGACATGCGCTGCCGCGCCACTCGGCAGGGTGAGGCCTGCTCACGCCATGCACCGGAGGGCCTGTCCTTTTGCATGTTCGTCCTGTTCTTCTCGTCGGAATCGCTCTCGCCGGAGAGGAGTGCTGATAACGTGTTAGAGTAGAACAAGAGAAGTAATCAAAATTGTATCCTTTATTAGATGAGATCTGCAATTTATACAAAGGGAAGAGACACCATTAGGAAGGTGTCTGTTCAGGGAGGTGCCTATTCGGCAGGAACCGACGCAGGCAGATGCAACTGTCCGCGCTTAGTAAAAGCAGGAATTATTCCTTAATTAATAATAATTAATTAATCCTAACAGACCACTCACTTCCATTAGGTTATGGAAGGTGGACTTGACTAAACTTGGAAGCTGCGTGTGAATTGTTCGGCAGAGTATGGTGGACTGGAAGTCTGGACATGACAAATTACAGCTGTAAGAGCATCTCCAACAGGCGCGCAAAAAGGCGCGCGCGCGCTAAACTGGCGATTTCGCGCGTGCGGGAAAAATTACGCGCTCCAGCGGCGGCGGAAAAAACGCGCGCGCGGGAACCGCTTGCGCGCGCGCGCGAAACGGCGGCCTCTCGCGCGCCTTTTTTGTGGCGGCGCGCCCCACGCGCCTATAAAACGCCGCGCGCGCGTCCGTCCTCGCTCCACCGCTCTCTCTCCCTCTCTCTTCCTCTCTCTCGCGCCCGCCGACCCCGAGCGCCGCACCGGAGCACCGCCGCCGCCCCCGACGCGCCACCATGCCGCCGCGCCGCCGTTCTTCGTCGGTCTACCGCGGCGTCCGCGAGCGCCCGAACGGCGGCGACTTCTACGCCGAGATACGCTCCGGCGATCTCCGGCTTCCCCTCGGCACCTACGAGACGGCGCACGAGGCCGCCCGCGCGTACGACGCGGCGGCGTGGCGCCTAGGCAGGCCGCGTCGTTAGATGAACTTCGACGACGCCCGCACGCTTGAGCAGGCGTTGGAGCTCGCCCCGCCGCCTCGTCTACACACCGCACGAGATCGTGCGGAGCACACGGCGGCGCAGAACCGCCTCCTCGTCGCCCAGGAGGACGAGCGGCGCATGGCGGAGTGGCGCCGCCTCCACCCGGAGGACGTCGTCGCCGAGCATCAGTTTTGGGAACGTCGCCGCGAGGACAGGCGTCGTCGGAGGGAATTGGCGTGTCAGCAGTGCGCCATCCGCGATGCTGGCGGGAGAACGATCTTCGCCCCAGAAGATGACCGCTGGTTCGACATCTGGTTGTCAACCTCCTCCGACAGCAACAACGAAGGCGGTGATGATGGAGATGACTGGAGCGATTAGTTTTTTTTATGTTTTCGAACTATATATCTATCTATCTATGTTTTAGAACTATGTATCTATGTTTTACCTATGTTTAGAACTATCTATCTTTGTATCTTTTTATTTTAATGCAATTTTAAGTATGAAAAAAAAGTGTGCGCGCGCTGTATTTTTTGGGCACCGCTGGAGCAGCACGCGCGCGCTGCAAAATAGCGCTGCTGCTGGAGCCAGCACTGCGCGCCGCGGCAAAACAGACTTTGCGCGCGCGGTATATGGTTTTTTTGGGCGCGGCGCTAAGCACGCCTGTTGGAGATGCTCTAAGCTTCCTTCCGGGCAACGTCGTGAGTGAAGGCTCCATGAAGAAAGGTCCGTAAAAGAATCTATAACCGGACATAGCAAATATGACCCCTTAAATGCGTGCGGACGCGTCCGGTCAATGACCGGGTTTGTCCATTTTAAGACCCTATTTATCTGTTCGTGCAACAACATGTCTTTTTTTTCTTATATGTCCTATCACTTGTATGTGATTGGTGGAGATGAAGAGAGGGAAAAAAGAATGAATAAGGCTGATTGTAATGGAGAGTATCATATACTAGTATCATGCATATGATACTAGTATATGATACTACATCCGTAATGCATAGTTTACAATCAAAATGCTTTAAGTCGGTTACCAGTCTCCATAGTGGGAGATTACACAATTCAAACAATTAGGAATTTATATCAAAGTAAAATAAACAAAGAAAAATCTTCGAATTCAAGAACGATTACTGTTTACTAAGCTTTTGATTTTATCGTGTTGTTATAAAAATCTAATAATCCTTTATTAAACTATAAAGAAAAACGAATAACTGCTGCTTATTGAAAGTTCTTTCTTATTTTAAATCAGACTAGATTTTGAGATATAATATAATTTCTAACTATATAGTTTATACACACACACACAAAATACCCTAATCCTTTTTTTCCTTCCGTGAATCCTTTAGTTTTAGTTGGTTCATCAAAATTTCTATAACCTAAGGAGGCCTTATTGGGTTCACTTGAACTCAATGCTAATGAGCTTGGCTCCGCCCCATGTTACATATTGCCCTAAGGAAACAAGTTCCATCAGATTAATCTCTAAATATCCGTCTTTCTTGCAAAAATATTGGTCTATTTAGGACTTTGAAATTTAGGTACGTATTTAATGAGCATCTAATTAAATACTAAAAAGTTTGTGTAATTATATTTCCAACTTTACTTATTTTTTAAACTAAAATTAATGTTCTAAAGAACAGAAGAGTGTAATGATTAATAGGGAGCAAGAGGTATATGTCAATTACATTCGTAATCGTCCGATTATAATGTTCTTGTCTATCCGTACTTACATGAATCTTAATAATCTTATTGTATGGTTCTCACCGCCAACTTAGCAATCGGTGTTTCTTTGTAGTAAGAGATAAGAAAGTGTAATATATATACCCAATACAAAAATCAGAAGTAACGATGTGATATTTTTCATATTAGCATCCGAAATCATTAATCAATTCCCCTTGTTCTCCATATAATATGGCTGTGAACAAAGTAGATGGCCTTCAAATTATACTTATTTCCTCGTAGTCACTCTTGTATTTTAGTTTGTATTATGGGATTATTTACGTAGTTGAAAAAACTACTCTGAAGTTATACAAGCGTGCATGAATCAGTCAGGAACGTTTTGTAGTTTTCAGGGCCGGTCCTGAAATTTTGTGGGCCCGGGGCGAAACTAAAACTAGGGGCCCTTAATATATGCATCATAACGATAGCATGAATGTGCATATATCTTAAATATTACCAATAACGCTTGAATGCATCTAAAATCAGTATGCACATCAAATGATTTATATATATTACCTTTAAAATTTCTTTCAACATTCCTCGATGTAAAGTCACTTCTGATGGGCTCGATGTTAATTCATTCAATAATTCTTCTCAATGCATAATTAGCCAAGACCATTTAACCTCTCTTGAGTCATTGGTGACCTCAAATAACTCTTCGGTGATTTCAACTTTGAAAAGCTTTTTTCGGCCGATGCGACTATCACATGCAAAGTAAAGAAGATGCAATAAGCAACGGAGATATTACGGTAACAATCAATTTTTCTAACATGCTTAGAAATCTCCATAGCAGACATTACATGAACTGGAAAGGTAAATATCATATACCTCAACATGGGATGAACCATCAAGAGCCGAAGTTTCTGCAAAAAATTGCAACGCTCATCAACTTCAAAATTTCTTCTTGTTTCCTTTTTTAGAGAATAGGCACTTGCGCGGCTTAGCGAACTGAAGCTCTTAAAGGTTTACAAACAGTGTCAAACATCAAGTAAAAGTAAAGAAGTAATTTCTTCTTGTTTTTGCTGGTCCGATTCCAAATTTCAAGTAGTTGGTTGCTCTTAATTACTCTTCCTCTATGCCAATCATCGCCAACTCATCATGTTATCCAAGCAGTGGAGTGTTACTCTTGAGAAATTTGTGAATATCTCCGCATTGTGATTGTACCAACTTATCCACAACTTTTGGATACTTCAATTTTCTGACGACATGATAGCATACTGCTTAAAAAAATGGCTGCATCAATTGTTGAACTGTGCTAGCTATGCATCAAGAAATGGCAATATGATTTTGATATACCTGATGGTCCCTGAATTCTGACGAGCGTCAATGCGTGTGCCCCTATACAGGGCCTAGAGGGCAGAGTCCGAGAGCAGTTCAATTGAGCACAGCGGATGATGATGCGGCCCAGGGAATTGTAATCAGCGGCGCCGGCGAACTAGATTAAAGAGCCATGAGGCGGCCATGCGGCTGTATGGCGTCGGCGGCCGGTGCTAGGGCGGGACTGTGAATTCCTGCATGATGGAAAATAATTTTATTTTTTTTTGAAAAAACGGGCAAAAGATTTGCCACGTATATTAATTAAGAGAGAATAGAGTTTGTGTTACAAACACCCCTTGACAATACACGAAAGAATCACTCTCCCGACATGATGGACCCTAGTTTCTTAGCTCCGGCGGCAACCCAGAATGATGTCTCCCTTTTGATGTTGTCGAGAAGAACCGTAGGCGGAGCGGCCATGTTGCGGAATACACGGCCGTTTCGCTCGTTCCAGATCGTCCAGGTAGTGAGCATGGTAAGCGAGGCCATGGCCTTCCGGTTGGGGACGGAAGCATCAGTCATCCCAAGCCACCAGTCTAAGGTGGAATGCCTCATAGGCCAAGTAGAGGTGTCAACTGCAGCCACGCCTTGACCAAGCCCCATAGTCGAATGGTGAAACGGCATTTGAAGAAGAGATGGTCAACCGATTCATTCTCACGCATGCATAGGGGGCACGAGCCACAATTAGGCCAACCGCGCTTCGCCAATCGATCAGCAGTCCAGACTCTATTTTGGATGGCCAGCCAAGCAAAGAACTTGACCTTGGGTGGAGCCCAGATTTTCCACACTGCATGCTGCAAGGGAGAGCGAATGAGGCCAAGAAATTGCGCTTTGTAGGCGGACTCCGCTGTGTAGAGACCACTATTAGAATGCTTCCATACAATGTCGTCGTCAATATCCTCCTGTAATTGAAAATCCCGTATGGTGGCCCAAAGCTCGAGAAATTGTCTGGAGTGCTCTATAGAAAAACCGGACGTCATCTTAATCTTTCTAACCCAAGCGCCATCCTTTAGTGCTTCTCGCACCTTCCAATTCTTCCTCGTTGACACTGCATAGATGAGAGGGGCCATATCCATGGGTTTGCGGTTGTGCACCCATGGAGAGTCCCAAAAAGGGATGCGCGCGCCATTTCCCACGATAATAGTTGAGGAGGCATAGAAGAAGTTGTAGTCTGCGTTATCGCACGGGTTGCCCATGCCAACCCACATCTTAGTTGGCTCCTTCCACTCAAACCAAATCCAACGAAGCCTCAGTGCCCTAGCAAATTTCTCCGTGTTTAGCACTCCAAGACCCCCATTGGCAATTGGGCGGCAAACGGTGTCCCAATTAACCTTGCATTTGGCCCCGGTGGTCTTGTCTGATCCCTCCCAAAGGAACGCTCGCTCAAGCTTGCTGAGATTTTTGAGGGTGCTTTTGGGGACAACGAGCGTAGTGATGAAGTATATGGCTTGGGAGGCAAGCACCGACTTGACCAAGGCGGTGCGTCCCATAGACGTGATGTTTTGCCCATCCCAAGGGACCAAATTTGCCGCCGCCTTATCCTCCAGGAACTGAAAGTCCACCTTCCTGAGCCGCCACACAGAGAGCGGGAGGCCTAAGTATTTCATGGGGAAGGATCCGCGCGCCGCCGGAAGATTTTGAAGGATGTTCGACAAGTTGATGTGCCCACAACGGATTGGGACGACCGAGCTCTTGTGAAAGTTGGTGGCTAGACCAGTGACATCGCCAAAAAGACGAAGGATGTTGGAGAGGTGGTCAATATCGCGCTTGATGGGTGCCATGAAGACCGCTGCGTCATCCGCATAAAGGGAGGTTCGTAAAAGAACCCCACGGCCACGAATTTTATGAAATAGTCCTCTAGTTGCCGCCATCTCAAGAATTCTTTGGAGCGGGTCGATCGCGATCACAAATAGCAAGGGGGAAATAGGGTCCCCCTGCCGGAGACCCTGGCCATGGATGATGGGGCTGCCAGCGACGCCGTTAAGAAGAATCCACGAGGAAGAGGAGCAAAGTAGGGCGGTGATCCAATCTCGGAAAATGCTCGGGAACCCCCTACGGTGGAGGAGGTCAATGATATACTCCCACTTGACTGAATCAAATGCCTTCCGAATGTCCAACTTGAAGAGAAGCGAAGGAGTTTTGCACTTCTGGAGCCTCCGCGCAAGATTCCTCACATACATGAAATTGTCATGGATGCTTCTTGTCTTGATGAAAGCACTCTGTGCGTTGGAGACAAGGTGGAGCATGTGGTGGCTAAGACGGATGGCGAGGACCTTTGCAATGATCTTGGGAATAGCATGAATCAGACTAATCGGACGGTAGTCGGAGATTTCTTCAGCTCCATCCTTCTTTGGGAGCAGTACAATGTTGGCAGAGTTGATCCAATGAAGGTTGGCCGTGCGGAGGTTACCGAAGCAAAAGATGGCCTTCATGATATCATGCCTGATGATGGACCAACAACTCTTGAAGAAAAGCCCGGTGAAGCCATCCGGGCCAGGCGCCTTGCCAACAGGCATCTGGTTGATGGCCTCACGCACCTCCTCCTCGGAGAAAGGGTCAGCGAGGTCGCCCAAATCATCACGGGCCTCAATGCCCAATCCCTCCCAGTTGAAGTCTGTGGTCGCCGTGGGGCCTTTTCCCAAGGTTGAGGAGAAATAGTCGTGGACAATGGCCTCCTTTTGAGAGTGCTCAGTGACCCATCCACCGTTGTGCTTGATGCGGTGTATGTGGTTCTTGCGTCTTCTAGCGTTCACTCGACGGTGGAAAAATTTGGTGTTCGCATCCCCCTCTTTGAGGTTTGAAATCCTCGCACATTGTTTTTTTCTTGCCCTCTCAAGAACTGCTAAGGCAATGACTCTACGCTTCAACCTAGAACGCAGCTCCAGCTCCTCGACAGAGAGGTGCCTTGATTCTTGAGCCATGTCGAGATGAAGAATTATTAGCAAGGCAGCATGATGCATGATCTTGGCCTTTGAGAATAGGCCCTTACTCCATCTCAAGAGTTTGGCGCCAGTGTGCTTGAGCTTGTGGTGCAATATCCAAAAGGGGTCGGTGTGCTTAGTGTGCTCATTCCATGCATTAGCAACCACGTCGCTAAACCCCGGAAGAGAAGCCCAAAAATTCTCAAATTTGAATGAGCGAGGCCTGTGAGGCCCCCTATCGTCGGCGAGAAGAAGAGGACAATGGTCTGAGAGCGAAGATGACAGAGCATGCAAGATGTGTGTACTGAACTGCAGGTCCCATTCGGCATTACAAAAGAAGGAATCGAGCTTGCACATGGTTGGGCTATTTCTCTCATTGGTCCAAGTGAACCGCCTGTTTTGGAGGTGGATCTCCTTGAGATCGCACTGGTGGAGCGTGCCGCGGAAACGGCTTATCCTCCTCCTATTGACGTTGCGTTTGTTCTTGTCTCCGGCGCGGTAAATCTGGTTAAAGTCCCCCAGAGCCAGCCATAACTCCCCACTGGGCGGTTTTTGGCTTGCGAGGTCGATGAAGAAGGCCTCTTTGAGGGACGAGAGGGTCGGCCCGTAGACGGACGTGATTTTGAACCTGGAGCCGGAGGCCCTGACTTGGACCATAGCCGAAAGGCAGAAGGTGGTGGTAGTGATGTCGGTGACATCGACGACTTGATCGTCCCAAAGCATAAGTATCCCTCCACGCGTGCCGCTGGCCGGCCTTTGCGCAAAATTCCTAAGTCTGGACCCTCCAAGGAATGAGGCGGTGAACTGATCGACGAGCTCCAGCTTTGTTTCTTGCAAACAAACAATATGGCAGGAGGAAAATAATGGAATAGGGGATCGCGGTCACACTTTTTTTTACGTGAAATTGGTTGCTGGATGGGATCGGGCTATCGGCAAGGCTGCCTGCGTAAAAGCCCAGCACGGCCGCTCTCCAGCCCTTTGGAATTTTTTCTGACATACGCTGTAGCCTGCCATATATATACCTGGGTGGGGGCCCCTGCACTTGGGGGGCCCGGGGCGGCCGGCCCCCCTGCCCCTCCCCAGGGCCGGCCCTGGTAGTTTTTAGTGAAATTGTACAGCGTGGTTATAAAATTCTTGTCCTTGTAATATTTTGGATTTATTGCTTTTAACTTTTCTAAAAAAACGTGCAAGACCAAACTCTAAAATAGGTAGGCAAACATTTCTAGCTTCGACTTACAATGTTACAAGAAATAGTAATATTATCAAAGTCAACAAAAGATCGTTAGAGTTTGCCAATGATAAATATTTTAGTAATAACATACAATTGAATTTTCTTAAGATATGCGTATGAATGGTGGCCATGGCACATTCGTCGAACTCCTTGTTGACGTCGTCATCCGTGATTGCCTGCCACACTCAATTTTTTTTGCAGGGTAAAGAATGGGTTTTATTCATTAGAAATAGTGTTAACGTATGCTAATACAAACTCTAAAGCAGCGTCTGGAACTCGTTGCAATCAACAGACGGTGTAACCTTCGGAACGACCAATATTATTTAGACTATGAGAAACTCTATTTTAATTACAATCTACTTTTAAGGGAATAAACACTCGAAGAAGCTAGCATTTTCTTAATCTCATAATCAGATGACCATATGCTGATCGGTCCAGTGAATCGTTTGTCAAGGACGCACCGACAGTTGAGCTATCAGAATGAATGAATAATGATAATTGTGCGCGGACAGAAGGATGCCCATGGATCCGCCGGGGATGGCGGCACGACGTGAGGTCGCCCGCGCCCAGAGCAAGCTCGCCATTGAGATGCTTGATGCGGGTGGTCCTCGCCTATCTACGTCGGGGCTCCATGCTTTCCTGCGGTCAGCGCCCTGCCACCGGCGGTGCGCCCGTACGACCGAGCTCCTGGAGGTGCCGTCGG